>CAWUFW010007277.1:600000-1029494 GCA_963921515.1 Calotriton arnoldi | reverse complement strand
TCCTCCTTGCTGTGCTGTGGGACTGGGGCCTGGTGTGTGTTGTACTTGGGCTGTCCACCGTCCCACCCACTGCACTTTGTGTTCCTGCCACTTACCTGTTACTTGTCGGTTAGTGCAGCTGTGGCGGACACATGGGTGTGGTGGGTGCTCGTTGTGGCGCTTCTGGCATATTTGGGGACCTGTTGGTGGTTACGTGGCTGGCTTAGTGTACACATGTCCCCACGCATCTTACAGTTGTTCGGTTTGGGCTGTGTGTGGTAGTGTCTGTTGCATGTGTGTGTGATGTGTTGTGTATTGTGTGCTGGACATGGGGGTGTTTGTCCCTGGGAGCTGTGGCATGGTGGTAGTGCATGTGAGTACATAGCGGTGTGCTAGTATACATTAGTTTGTACTTACCAGCCTCCACTCCCCCTGCTAATCCGGCGAGGATCTCCGGATGGATTACGACTCGCACCTTCTCCTCCCACGCTTTGAAGGTCTTAAAGAGCGCGGGATTCCCTCCGCCAGTGACGGCAGCCAGCTCTCTGTTTTTGCCCTCCTTCTTCTTGACCAGGCTCTTTACGTCATTCCAACGTTTGTTTATCTCGGTTCTGTTCCTGGGCAGGGTCCCGACTGCATTGACCTGGTCTACGATCCGGGTCCACATTCTGTTTCTGGTGGCTAGTGGTGTGTGCTGGACCATGTTCCCATAGATTTGTGGGTACACCTTGATGATCTCGTCGACCATGACCGTCAGCTCCATGGGCGTGAACTTGGGCATCCTTTGTGGTGCCATGGTGTTTGTGGTGCTGGTGCGGTGTGTGTTGTGTAATGTGCAGGGGGTTTGTGGTGCCGGTGTTTGGTGGTGGTGGTTGTGATGTGTGCGTTTCTGTGGTGTGCTGCTGTCCTTGCTGTGTCACTGTGTCCTCTCCTCTCCTCTCTGGTTTGCAATGTAGCAAGGGGTTGTGGTCTGTGGGAGTGCTGCTTTTGTACTCACCTATGTGGGTGTGTCCTCATGGTCTGTTGTTTTCAGGTGTGTTGTGTCTGGGGTTCTGGCCTTTGTATTTTTTGTTTGTCCGGGGGGTGTTTTCGGGATGTGTACTGTGCTTGTGTATTTGTGCGTGCCTTGCTGTGTGGACTTGTTGGCCATGTTGTGTGCTATTGGTTTTGTGTGCGGATGGTTTCTGTGCAGGTACGTGGGCGCCATGGCTTCTGCCGTGTCGATTCTCATCGGCGTTGTTTGCGCTGGCGGGCGGTATATTTGTTGTTTTTCCGCGCTCATGGCGGTGCGATCGTAATTTCACGTGCGGTGTGTCGGCCGTGTGGGCGGGCGGTTTTGTGTTGTCGTGCGTGTTTCCGTCCGTGGCGGGCGGTTTGACTCCGACTCGGACGATGGCGGGCGGTATTTTGTATGATTTTTCGCCGATGGCGGTTTTCGGTTTGTGTACTCATAATGGCGTGGTCGGTGTTCAGGCGGTGTGTGCGGGCGGATTTTTGCCGCTTCCATGCCTGGCGGATTTTTTTACGCCGGGTATCGTAATGGGCCCCTTAGTACTGTAGAGTGGAATATAGAGAATGTTTTTTCTTAAATTCAACTTGCACTCGTAGATTACAAGGATTTATTTTGTTTTTCATAGAAAATGAAAAATTTGATCGTGTCACCGTGATTTGGATTTTCATCACCTGCCAAACTTTTCCGAAGTAGGTGTTCTTTCTCCCCTTGTTATTTCGCAAAACATTAGTTTCACGTGTGCTTTCTGGAAATGATGAGGTCTGTCCTTTTTCCTCCCCGTCGATTTTTCGTCAGGACTGGAGTCAGCAACTCCCCCACATAATTGAGAGATAACAGCTTCTGCCAGAGTCACCTCCCACTGCTGGTAATGTAAGAGACTTTCATTTGTTTATTGACTTTTAGACTGAGACTATCAGTTGTAAATTGTGGGACTGTTTTTTACTGATAGGAGTCTTTTTGTGATTTATAGATTTTTGAGATGAAGTGTTGGATGTAGTTCAGCAAAGTGTGGCTGTTCTCACAACAGATACCAAGGTAAGCATAGTTCTGTAGAGGAAAGCTTACAGGGGCAGGCGATCTAGTTGCCTGTTTGGCGTAAATTTATGATCGAGTTTTTGTTTTCCAGCTTTATGGTCCTGAGGAGAACCTCGGAATTTTTTGGGTGTTCGAAACGCGTCGACCGTGTGGTGGCCAAACAAAGTGTACTAATTTCACCTCCAGATATTAAAAATGTGATGTATAATGAGGAGATGTGTTTACGTTTGGCCCCATTTGTTTAATTAATGTATTGCTCAATTGTTTTGGATTTATTGAAAATGATGTATATTGTGTTGTTTGGTAGATGGTTAATGTGAGTTGAATGTGAGGTTGTGTGTATGATGAGAATGACAGAGAGTTTGAAGGTGAAGTGAGGTGTGTGTGATAAGAGAAAATGTGGATATTTTGTATTTGGCATGGTGTGTGAGTAAGTAGTTTTGTTTATTGTTATAAACATACAGAAAAATAGCTATGTTCTGAATTTTTATATGTGAATTTTTGATTGATTAAATCCTGATTAAATCACACAGAAAAAGAAGTGTTTGGCGACATTGTTTGATGTCAATGCGCTTGTTTAAAAGAATTGTGATTTTTTATATCAGCACTGGCATTTTTTGTGTTCTTTTGATAAATAAATAAAGGCGCGTGCTGTATTGGGAGGTGGGAGGGGTGTGCTTTTGAGGCAATCCCATAAACAGCACTCCAAGCAGACGACCCCAAAGTGAAAGCGGCGTTGTTATTAAATAAATAAAGGCTCGGCGATTCTGTTTTTGAGGTGGGAGGGGTCTGCTTTGGAGGAAAGGCAAGAAACAATTTTGAAGCACACCGGCGCCATTAATAAATAAATTAAGGCGCACGGCCATGCTGTGTTGGGAGGGGCTGCTTTGGAGGAAACCCCATAAACAACCCTCCAAGCAGGCGAGCCGAAAATGAAAGCGGCATTGTTATTAAATAATAAAGGCACACGGGCATGCTGTGTTGGAGGTAGCAGGGGTCTGCTTTGGGGGCAAGCCAAGAAAACATTTTGAAGCACACCGGCACCAGTAATAAATACGTAAAGGCACATGGCTATGCGGTGTCGGGATGTGGGAGGGGTCTGAAAGCAGCGATGTTATTAAATAAATTAAGGCACGCGGCCATGCTGTGTTGGAAGGGGTCTGCTTTGGAGGAAAGGCAACAAAGAGGGGTCTGAACAACCAACATTCTAAGCATATGAGCCAAGGCAATGTAAACGAGAAAGAAAAGGCAGCCATCAGCTGAGCGTGAGCCCTGCTCGAGGACAGCTAAAAAAACAGTGCTTACAAGTGTAATAAATAACATGCAGCGTAAGAGCCCATGTAACAGGGCCAGTCTGTATGAAAGGTTACAAAAGTTGAAAAGTAGGGACTTGTAAGCTATTTCACCAATGAGAAGGTGGTATTTACCAAGGACAGTAAGAGGAGCCATTAGAAAAGATGGGAGGGGCTTTAAGCCCATATTTTGAACACAACACGTATCGAAGAGACAATGCAAGCGCTGCCAAGGTGAGACCTAAAAAACAGCATTAACTACATTTCCCATGTACCACCAGGGAATGAGTCTCCATAACAACCATTGTCCAATCACATAACTGTCCGTTGTATATAGATAAGTATGATGTCCCTTCCTGTTCCTCTTTCTTCACTGCTCGTCAGTTTAGTCATTGCCTTCATAACTCTTGTGATTGCTGTGATAAGTGATTGTGTATTCCATCAGTTGTGGTGGCATGATTTCTCGTTTTGGGGTATATATAGATTTTTACATACTGTGTTTTTACGTGTTGAGCAGTCCACCACACGGCAGGCTTTATAGCTCAAGCGTACACACTGGTATCGCACAGGTCTCCTAGGTGGCGCTGTTTCCCGCCGCTTGCTGAATCCGTCAGGCACGTCGCAGCCTATCGGAGCAGCTAGTTGCGCTCTCTCCAGCTCGTACACTCGTTGTGGAAGCCCCGTTGAGGTTTTCCCAGTGGGATTCCCTCGGGGCTTTCCTGCCAACCCTCACCGCCTTTGACACCGCTTCAGCGGTCCGTACTCCCTACATCGTTTTCATGGTCGTACGGCTTGATAACTTCACCTGGTGGTGATTTTCAGTAAATACAACCTTCAAGGTTCGTATGAGCACCGGCGAGGGGGCTGCCCTGCATAGTGTATTTTGGGCGAGTTTGTTTTGTGATTATGGTGATCTGAACCTCAATGCTGATGGAGTCCTTTAGGGACCACAAATACTCCTCATATCATAAGGCAGAGTAGGAATGCCCACCTAAGTGCCTTCCTGCAGGGGTAGATATAGCGTTGACTCAAGCTATCTCCAGGGCTCTCGACCCCCTGCAGGAACAGATAGACAAGCTATCCACCAAGATCCCAGGGGTTTTTAGTGACCCTAGATCTTCAGGCGCAGGTCCTAGCGGGCATTCTTCTTCTGGGGATAAAAATCCCTCTAAGCGTGGCGCTGGGCACCTGGAAGACTTCGATAGATTGCGCAAAGCCTTTCATAACAGTGCGCGCACGCTGAAGGACTCACCCTACTGGGAGGAAGACATTCCTGGGATAAAACGCGGCCTAGTTACACCAAATTCTGACCCAGACACTGGGATTCTCTGCAAAGGAGCGGGTGAATCAGAGGTGTATGTCTCCTCAGACGAAGAATGAGACTCAGGCAGACCATGGCGCCCAGGATCGAACACCTCTGATACTCTGGATGGGGACTACAGACATATGGATATGTTCGAACCCGATGGGATCTATCATCCTCGGAGTGGATCCTGGATCAGAAAGTGGCAGATTATATAGCAAGCAAGATCAGTCATCCACTAGAGAAGGAAGTCAGGGCTCGTCTGAGGGCAGAGTGTCCCAGACCCTCGCTAGGAGGGAAAGTGGCGCCCACGCCAAAGATGGACACAAAAATGTGCACCTTTTTCTGCAAATATATGAAAGACCCTAAAAAGGGCATAGACTGATCTTGGAGGGCATGTCAGGACAAGCTCCTGGGTGTGGTGCAGCCCCTCACTAACATTATTGAGATGACGGAGCAGTCGAAACAATCAGGTGCACCCATGCCCACAGAGATAATAGCAGGTTGGGCTCAGAGGGCTGTGTTCTTGCTGGGCAAAGTGAATTGCGCGCTTGCCACTGAGAGGCGTAGGTCTCTCCTTATCAAGACTGACCCCACGTTTGGGGTGCTCTCTACTTCTGAAACAGGGGCCATAGCTCAAGGAAACCTATTTGGGGAGCCCTTGTCAAGGAGCTGGACAAATTTGTCGCACTTTCTCCACCTTGGACAAGGCACAACCATCTACAAAAAAGATCTTGCTCTGAAAGGTTTTTGTCTGGGCCGGATGAGACAGGTCATTTGGTCTAGAGGCCAGTTCAGAAGAAACAAGAGCTGGATCGACGGACGCCAAGGGACCTTCTTCCCCAACAGAGGCACAGGAAGAGGAAAAGGCAACCGGCTTGGCAGAGGTGGTGCAAATGTGCTGGCAGGTCCTACCGGTAAGCAATATCCTTTCTTTCCCTTGAGACCTAGGGGGGAGAATCCTAAAGTTTGTTCACAATTGTGGGAAAATTACCTCAGATCCGTGGGTCCCACAAATGGTTCGGGGCTACCACAAAGAGCTCTATGGATCCCCAAACCAGGTAGTACGTCTGAGACCTCTGGTTTTCTCGACTGAGGAGATAAGTCTGATAGACTCCGAGGTGATAGAACTTCTGGAAAAGGCCGCAATTAGTAGGCCGGTATTACACCCAAATGGGTTCCTGAGCAACTTGTTCTTAGTAGAGAAAAAGGACAAAGGCTTCAGGCCAGTCATAAACTTGAAGGAATTACACGAGTGTCTGGTCTACCGTCATTTCAAGATGGAGGGTATCCATCTTTCCAGAGTCCTCCTGGTGGGGAACTGGATGGTGAGACTGGACTTAAAGGATGTGTACCTCACTGTTCCTATTTACCCCCCTCATGGACAATTTCTCCAGTTTGCTTAGAGGGGACAGATTTACGAGTTTCGAGCACTCCCCTTCGGTCTCTCATCAGCTCCATGATGCTTCACCAAGCTATTTCGGCCAGTGGTGGAGGTTTTCCAAAACAAGAGGAATCCGGCTGATCATCTATCTGGATGACATCCTTCTGATGGATCAGTCGCAGTCCCAACTTATTCACAATCTGAACATGACTTTTGGGCTCCTAAAGAATTTGGGCTTTGTCCTCAACAGCCAGATATCGGAATTGAATCCATCTCAGAGGATGATCTTCCTGGGGTTTCTCATCGAATCGATCCCGGCATCTCTGAGCCTACCAGAACTGAATATCTGCAAGATATGGAAGGAACCCTGGAAAGTCCTGAGCCAGGACAGAATTTCTCTGCAGCAGTTGGCCAGAATTGTGGGACTTCTATCATCATCCATTCAGGCCTGCGACATTACAGAGGCTGAATGCGGCGCTCCTCAGGAGGGGTCTCAGGTATTCAGAACTGATTTCCCTGTTGCCAGAAGACAGGATGGAACTCCAGTGGTGAATATATCATATGGAGGCCTTGAATGGCAGAGCAATTTTCGGGACCACGCCAGACATGGTCATCGAGTCGGATGCCAGCTGTCATGGCTTTGGAGCCAGATGTGGCAACATATCTATGGGGGGCAGATGGACGGAGGAGGAACTGCATTTACACATCAATTGCCTGGAACTCCTGACCAGACCCTACGTGATAAAGTCCCTCCCCAGAGACAGGATATCCTGCTGCATCCTGTTCCCGATGGACAATGTGTCAGCAGTCCAGTACATCAACCACTTGGGAGGCACTCGCTCGAGAGCCCTGTCGGAATTGGTGAAGGACTCCTGGCACTACTGCGTGCAAAGAAAGATTTTGGTACGGCGGAGTATCTTCCAGGGATCGAGAGCACGGTGGCAGACTTGAACTCCAGAAATTTTGCAGACAGCAGTGATTCACAACTCGATCACAAGATCTTCCTAGCCTGGATGGACATATGGGGGTCCATGTGAATTGAATCTCTTTGCATCCAGACCAAATTTTCAGTTGCCTCGGTATGTGAGCTAGCGTCTGGACCCGGTGGCAGTAGCAGTAGACTCTTTCGTCCAGGACTGGTCGAACCGTCAACTCTACTTCTTTCTACCGTTCATGACGATTCCCAGAGTAGCGGCTCAGGTTAGACGACAGACAACATCGCTGGTGTTAGTGAAGCCAATCTGGAAGTCGCAGGCATGGTTCTGAACACTGATGGAACTATCGTGGGATCTCCCGATAGAGATGCCTTTCTTCCCTTCAATCCTCTGGTGTCCCCAGGGTTCTCATCATTCGCTGGTTCTGCAGGGCCATCTTACCCTCATGGCACGGAGGATTTCAGGCGACGCTCAAAAGACAATTACCTTTCAGAAGACAATTGAAACTTCATCCAGCAAGCATGGGCAACAGGCACCATCAAGTGGTATTGATCGGCTTGGCGATGATAGTATTGTTGGTGTTTGGAAAGACATTTGGATCCCATGGGGGCGGAAATTACTCATATCCTAAACTTTTTGGTGGAACAAGCACAATCGGGCCTGGCATTCCGTACCGTCAACTCTTTCAGGTCAGCCATTTCGGCTGGACATGGTACAATTGACAATATGCCGGTTGGAGAGCATCCCTGGGTATGTAAAATGAATGATGAAAGGGATTAGACTTGCAGAAACACCGGAACCCAGAAATTCAGGCCTATGGGATGTTAATGTGGTCCTAAGGCTCCTACTGAGTTGGCAAGATAATCAGTACCTTTCTAGAAAAGAGCATTCTGCGAAACGACTACAGGAAGAGGAGCGTCTGACAAGAACAAGACAGTGAACCCACCAGGAATGACTTCAGGAAGAGGAGTGTCTGACCAAGAACAGGACAGTGGGCATGCAAGGAACGACTTCAGGAAGAGGAGTGTCTGACCAAGAACAGGACAGTGGACCTACCAGGAATTACTTCAGGACGAGGAGTGTCTGACCAAGAACAGGACAGTGGCCCTGCCATGAATGACTTCAGGAAGAGGAGTGTCTGACCAAGAACAGGACAGTGGACCTACCAGGAATGACAGGAAGAGGAGTGTCTGACCAAGAACAGGACAGTGGCCCTGCCATGAATTACTTCAGGACGAGGAGTGTCTGACCAAGAACAGGACAGTGGACCTACCAGGAATGACAGGAAGAGGAGTGTCTGACCAAGAACAGGACAGTGGCCCTGCCATGAATGACTTCAGGAAGAGGAGTGTCTGACCAAGAACAGGACAGTGGCCCTGCCATGAATGACTTCAGGAAGAGGAGTGTCTGACCAAGAACAGGACACAGAAACAATGGAACACATCTATTTAGTAATGGAGATGGAGGACGCCTTACATACTTGACACAGGCCATCAAAAGGACAAAAAGATGCTCTGAATTCATTAAGGATTTAGATGTGCTCTTTCCACATCTAAAAAGGGAAGGAATACGTCGTCTTCAGAAGAAGGCAATGGTCGAACAACAGGTAACAGGATCTCTTGGTCTCTATGAGCCATGGATGCCACCCTGGAAAGAAATTCAGGGTTGGGTTTCAAACTGATCCCATCCTTGAGACTTCTGAGAAAGGGAGGCTTACACAAAGCATCCAACTCACCGATCCTACAAGCCGAAGTCATTGCCGCCATATAGCACTCTTTCATTTACTCTCACATGCCTCTGTGAGTTGGCCCCAAAACATCGGAAGTAGGAATGTTCCCGGAATGTTTATAGTTAGGACAAGTAGAAAGGACTCTTTGCACTTTTTTAGAGTCGGACGTTTCTTGGTTGAAACACAAAGGCACGTAAGAAGAGTACGTAAAAGAGTCCGCCTGTAGTACTACTTCCTTTACTCATAAATGCTTTTATGAGCCAGCACTAATGTTGTTATTATTTTCTGTCGAGGCAAAATGTATCTGAAATAATGCACTGACCTTTTTAACAGCCCACTCGAGCCCTGAGATCTTTGAATCCCGCTTTGTTTACTGTGCCTAGATCTTGTTTGTCCCGCATGAAAGGGCATTCCTTTTCTTATTTAGACCCGAAACTATAAAATTCCCTTCCAGAGCACTTGAGAACCCGTACCTCCTCATTACTTGCTTTCCGCAAGGGCTTGAAGACCTGGGAGCCGATTTACAAGCCTGTTGCGTCACTTTTGCGTCATTTTTAACATAGGAAAAGTGAGGTACGGGTGGCGCAAGGGGCTTGTAAATAAGCCCCTGGCTTTTTTAGGCTGATGTACCCAAAATGCCCTACCTCTGCTGCTGTTGCACCAGACAACCTCTAGGGGTAGCTGTGCGCCTTACAAATCCTTAAATAAATAAAATTAAATAAATAAGAGAAATATTGAAAAATACAATATCACTACTTTATGTAATATGGCGCTATGTAGCACATTTGTTTTTAGCGCTATTTTCTTTCAAATGGTCGGTGCTGTTTTGCATCAGCAACAAAGTTCACACTTTGTCATTTTTCTGCAACAAGTAAGCAATGATCACAACAAAATGTAATGCAGGAAGAAAGCCCACACAAGATGCATTGTAGGAAGTGGTACAATTAGCAGTGCCTAGGCATCAGCTGCCAGTGGTGTTAATTTGGATTAAAATGCCATTTAACACATCATAGATTTCTGGGGCATAATTCTGAGGTCAATTAGTGGTAATTCCTCATTATTCAGAACAAAGAACTAGGGACGAACTATTTTCGTCTGAATCTTTTTGCAGAAATTATAATAATGTTTGTATTTCGTCTACAAAGATTCAATGTTGACATAATGCAAACAATCATTTTTGCTGACCTAAAAGAGCAGTAACCATCACAAAAACATATATTGATAAATAGAATATGATAGTATTATGTAATACGAAGTTAAATGTCTATACCTCTTCTCCGAGGCTCAGGTCAGTGGTGGCAAAATCAAAGTTTTTATTTTCTCCATGAACAATAATTGGATATTGCCGCCTCATACCGAAGTAAATATGGCTTGATGTCCAGCATTCCAAAGAGGCCCCCCCTCCCCAGGTTTCCTTCTTGCCCCAGGGTGTTTGCAGACATGTCATGTACAATAAGGAGCAACAGAGGGAATTACAAAGCAGGCCGCCCGCCACTCAAAACGACAATCTAACAACCAAGACCTGCTCTAATACTGGACCGATATTTTCAAAAACCCGTAGGCGAAGCACTCCACGGTCGTACTGGCGAAATAGCTTCAAAAATGCTACTCGGAACCGGGTTTTGCTGTCCAATTTTAAGAAAAGTTTGTCTGACATCCCCACTTGAATCCCCATATGTAAGAGCACATTGAGAAAAAAAGTGTGTGAAGGTCTGAAAGTACCTCACGTAAGCACCACCAATGGAGCTGCTGGTAGGTACTCACCAGTATGCTCACGTCTTTATCATCATTGGTAACTTTCAAGACCAAAAAATGAAGTAAGTGAAAAATGTGAAACAAGGAAAACCTAGTGATGTATAGAGGGACGCACCGCACACTTTTGTCATGTGCTATCCCACTGTGACCCCATAGTGAAAAGAAAAAGGAATTTGTCGCTTCTCCAAGCTAAAAATGAGATAGGACCCACTGGCGACAATGCCAACTTTAATAGATGCCGTGAGCCTACTCAGATTAAAAAGAACTCTAAAAAGCACACAATGTTGCAAACCACTTCAGTTAGGGAAGGCCAACATGTTTCATTGCCAAAGTACCTTACGGCAATTTCGTCAGGGCTCGGGGTCAGTCTTCACCTCACTAGTGTTTCATCATGAGCCAGGTGGTTGCCCTCAATGGTCCTACCGGCAACCCACCTCGTAGGGATGTGTGTGTTCAGCAACAAATATATCACTCCACCCTTACGTACACCCACGGTTGCTGCTTGTCAACCGGTACGCCTCCTGCGTCTGGTTCATACTCCGCGCAGGACATGTGCCAGTAGCAGGTTTTCCATATTGCCTGATCGGCCCATGCAGGTCACTGCAGAATGTATACTTCCTCTTCCCTTCAGCTCTGCCGTGCATGCTTACAAGGTTAGACATCTGGATACTTGGTGCGCCTGGAGAGCGCAGGAGTAAAACCTGCTATCATACGAGCAGACGTTCACCAGTTTCAGAGCCAGGACAGGCTCATATATCAGTTCTGTAATTGATAAAAGCAGGAGGGCTCGTACATCAGTTCTATATTTGTTACAAGCCGGCAGCTCATACATCAGTTCTGGAAATTATACAAGCCGGCTGGCTCATACATCAGTTCTATAACTGATACAAGCTGACGGGCTCGTACATCAGTTCTGTAATTGATACAAGCCAGTGAGCTCGTACATCAGTTCTATAACTGATACAAGCTGACGGGCTCGTACATCAGTTCTGGAAATTATACAAGCCGGCAGGCTCATACATCAGTTCTATAACTGATACAAGCTGACGGGCTCGTACATCAGTTCTGTAATTGATACAAGCCAGTGAGCTCGTACATCAGTTCTATAACTGATACAAGCTGACGGGCTCGTACATCAGTTCTGTAACTGATACAAGCCGGCGGCTCATACATCAGTTCTATAACTGATACAAGCTGACGGGCTCGTACATCAGTTCTGTAATTGATACAAGCCAGCGGGCTCGTACATAAGGTCTATAACTGATACAAGCTGACGGGCTCGTACATCAGTGCTGTAATTGATACAAGCCAGCGGGCTCGTACATCAGTTCTATAACTGATACAAGCTGACGGGCTCGTACATCAGTTCTGAAACTGATACAAGCCGGAGGCTCATACATCAGTTCTACAACTGATACAAGCTGACGGGCTCGTACATCAGTTCTGTAATTGATACAAGCCAGCGGGCTCGTACATCAGTTCTGTAACTGATACAAGCCAGCGGGCTCATGCATCAGTTCTGTAACTTATACAAGCCTGCAAGCTCATACATCAGTTCTGTAACTGATACAAGCCGGCGGGCTCGTACATCAGTTCTATAACTGATACAAGCTGACGGGCTCGTACATGAATTCTGTAACTGATACAATCCGGCGGGCATGTACATCAGTTCTGTAATTGATACATGCCATTGGGCACATACATCAGTTCTGTAATTGATACAAGCCAGCGGGCTCGTACATCAAGCCAGTGGGTTTGTACATCAGTTCTGTAATTGATAGAAGCTGGCGGGCTAACATACCAGTTCTGTAATTGATAGAAGCCGGCAGGCTCGTACATAAGTTCTGTAATTGATACAAGCCAGCGGGCTTGTACAACAGTTCTGTAACTAATACAAGCTGGTGGCTCATTCATCAGTTGTGTAACTGATACAAGCCAGTGGGCACGTACATCAATTCTGTAACTGATACAAGCCGACAGGCTAGTACATCAGTTCTGAAATTGATTCAAGCTGGCAGGCTCGTAAATCGGTTCTGTAAGTGATAGAAGCAAGGGCTAGTACATAGGTTCTGTAATTGATACAAGCTGGCTGGCTCGTAAATCAGTTCTGTAATTGATACAAGCCAGAGGGTTCGTACATAAGTTCTGTAATTGATACAAGCCGGCAGCTCGTACATCAGTTCAGTAATTCATACAAGTGGTGGGCTCGTACATCAGTTCTGTGATTGATACAAGCCGGCGGGCTTGTACATCATTCTATAATTGATATAAGCCGACAGGCTCATACATCAGTTCTATAATTGATACAAGCCGGCGGGCTCATACATCAGTTCTGTATTGATGCGAGCTGGCTGGCACGTACATCAGTTCTGTAACTGATACATCCAGCGGGCTCGTATATTAAGACGGTGGGCTCTTACATTAGTTCTGAAATTGATACAAGCTGGCAGGCTCGTACATCAGTTCTGTAATTGATAGAAGCAAGGGCTAGTACAAAGGTTTTGTAATTGATACAAGCTGGCCGGCTCGTAAATCAGTTCTGTAATTGATACAAGCCGGCAGGCTCGTAAATCAGTTTTGTAATTGATACAAGCCAGCAGCTCGTACATCAGTACTGAAATTGATACAAGCTGGCAGGCTCGTACATCAGTTTTGTAATTGATACAAGCCAGCAGGCTCATACATCAGTTCTGAAATTGATACAAGCTGGCAGGCTCATACATCAGTTCTGTAATTGATAGAAGCAAGGGCTAGTACATAAGTTTTGTAATTGATACAAGCTGGCCGGCTCGTAAATCAGTTCTGTAATTGATACAAGCCGGCGGGCTTGTAAATCAGTTCTGTAATTGATACAAGCCGGCAGCTCGTACATCAGTTCTGAAATTGATACAAGCTGGCAGGCTCGTACATTAGTTCTGTAATTGATACAAGCCGGCAGGCTCATACATCAGTTCTGAAATTGATAAAAGCTGGCCGGCTCGTAAATCAGTTCTGTAATTGATACAAGCCGGCGGGCTCGTAAATCAGTTCTGTACTTGATACAAGCCGGCGGGCTCGTAAATCAGTTCTGTAATTGATACAAGCCAGCAGCTCGTACATCAGTACTGAAATTGATACAAGCCGGCAGCTCGTACATCAGTACTGAAAATGATACAAGCCGGTGGCTCGTACATCAGTTCTGTAACTGACATAAGCCTGCTATGAAGCTCTACAATTAAAGTGGGGTGACGGTTATTGTTTGTTATCTGTCTGTGTAAAAGTGTCTAGCGCCATTGCTGCTACTGAACTGTGACTATCTGTCCAATCACAGACCTTCTAGAAAATCTCTGAAAAAGGATGTCAGATGAAGAACAGTTGCTGCTTTTCATGCACAAATATTCAGTTTGGCCCTTGTTTGCGTTTCATGTGCATGGGACACAGGCTGTTACAAACATAGGGGTGCACTCCAGTTTCAGTTCTAAGGAAACAAGTCAGGACTTTCAATGGAAAGTGCAGTTTTAAGTTGCAGGGCTGTCTCTGGTTCATGAGCGCTCTATTTGACTCCCGAAGAGGGTTCAACACAATCATCCGGTGGGCCAATATTTTCATATCTTATGTAACCTTCCTCCTCTTTTCCATACACGCACACAAAAAAACAGAATGTGTTGTGTACCTTGATATTTACGTATACACAGGGGGGCAGATTTACAAGCCCCTTGCGCCACTTTTGCATCACTTTTCCCATGTTAAAAGTGACGCAAAAGTGGCGCAAGGGGCTTGTAAATCTGCCCCAGGGTGACCAGGCGTCCCGGATTTGCCGGGACAGTCCCGGTGTTTCACCAGGAGTTTTGGTAGATTTTGTCAAATTTAACTATGTCCCGCTTTTTAGAGAGAGTCGACTGAAAACAGTGGGAGGTGCCTTTTTATGTTTTCCGAAGCAGCGATAGTTAGAAGCTGTTATAAGAAAGCAATTCAATTAACAGGCATGATACTTGCTTTAAAAATGGCATTTTATTTATGTTCTTACTATCTCTTCTGCAATTGCCTGCTGATGATCGCTGTCATCCAGTGCGCGCTGTTGAAGCAAAATTGTAGTCCTTCTTCTATTTTTGTGAAATGTCCCAGTTTTTAGCTTTATAAATCTGGTCACCCTACTACAGTGACTTTGAAATTTACATATACAGTAAAAAGACTGTTTCAGTCACAGCCTTCTTCGTGTTACAGGCCAATAGTTCAGTTACAGGCTCTGTTTGTTCCAAGATAACCTCTCATTTGGGTCCGAATATCTCTTGCGGCCTAGAGTTCAGATCTCTGACTCTCGCCTGCCGGTTGAGGGCTGAGTTCTGCTGCGACCACAGCCAAGTGTCTGCTAAAAAGATCTATCCAGACTCCAGGTAAGTGTTCGTCTGGCCACACAAAGTCTCAGAGTTAATACTGTGCTCGCCCATTAGACCTACGGTTCAGTGTTTCTAGCCCAGCATGGCCTCTAGCTCCTTTCAGAGCAGGAAAGAAGGAAGTGTGCATTTCGTAACTGCATTTGTTTTTAGTGTCCCTGTAGGTAGACTGTAGGATTGGTTTCTGGTTCTGTGACAGGTGTGTCTACCAGAGTTTTTGGGGTCTGATGTTCAGCTGCTGACTCATATACAGGAGTTCCTGACTTTACTCACTCATCCTCTCTCTCATCCTGAGGCTTCAGCCTGTTCAGGGCCCCCTATTTCTCTGACTCAGTGTCGACTGCTGTGTATTTTTTGCTGTTTTACGGGTTTGGGTGACCCTGTATCGTCTGGAGAGTGAACCATGGAAGCCTCTGAGGCTAGTCTTCCTGTTGCAGGCTTCATGACAGGCTGGAGCATGTGTCTGCTTGAAGTACTGTTGAACCCAGAGCTTAATTTGTAAAAATGCCAGGGCCCAAGATATTTCACGCTGGCCCACTGCAGCTGGCAGTGCCCAGGTCACTTCAAACTGGAGATTTAAAACTTGTTTACGTTTTTAAGATATATTAAATAGTTGAATGCGCGGCTAATGAACTCTGCTAAAAAAATACAGACACAGCACCACCATGTGGTAGATTTTCATAAATACTTGGTGGTGTTTGTAAACAACTATCACCGGCAAACACCAGTACAAATTAAGCATTGGCAATCACAAAGGGTTGCAATGCTTCCCCAATAAATAAGAAGTCAATGACTTTCTTATTTAGAAACTTGTTTCTAAATGTGGTTACTATGGAGCCCTTCTTACCAGCTTGAATCCTGTGGGTCCTCTTGTTCCTTCTAGTATTGTTACAATGATGACCCTGTCTGGGGTTTGTTTTTATTTTTCTTTCCATGCTCTGTAGTGGAGACTCACCTGTTTTACGATATGAATCGCTCACTCTATAGGTTATGATATGCCTATTCTTCGCTCTCCATTTGGCAGGGAGAAGATGGTTGCATAGATTCTTCCTTTCTCTTCTTTTTCTTCTTGAAGATTTTGTTGGATGATTCCTGGTCCATCCTCTTCTGGATGGACTCTCTGGATCCTCTTCTGGGTGGACTCTCTGGAGCCTCTTCTAGGTGGACGCTCTGGATCCTCTTCTGGATGGACTCTCTGGAGCCTCTTCTGGATGGACTCTCTGGAGCCTCTTCTAGGTGGACTCTCTGGATCCTCTTCTAGGTGGACTCTCTGGAGCCTCTTCTAGGTGGACGCTCTGGATCCTCTTCTGGATGGACTCTCTGGAGCCTCTTCTAGGTGGACGCTCTGGATCCTCTTCTGGATGGACGCTCTGGACCCTCTTCTGGATGGACTCTCTGGACCCTCTTCTGGATGGACTCTCTGGATCCTCTTCTAGGTGGACTCTCTGGAGCCTCTTCTAGGTGGACGCTCTGGATCCTCTTCTGGATGGACTCTCTGGAGCCTCTTCTAGGTGGACGCTCTGGATCCTCTTCTGGATGGACTCTTTGGACCCTCTTCTGGATGGACTCTATGGATCCTCTTCTGGATGGACTCTCTGGACCCTCTTCTAGGTGGACGCTCTGGACCCTCTTCTGGATGGACTCTCTGGATCCTCTTCTGGATGGACTCTCTGGATCCTCTTCTGGATGGACTCTCTGGACCCTCTTCTAGGTGGACTCTCTGGATCCTCTTCTGGATGGACTCTCTGGAGCCTCTTCTAGGTGGACGCTCTGGATCCTCTTCTGGATGGACTCTTTGGACCCTCTTCTGGATGGACTCTATGGATCCTCTTCTGGATGGACTCTCTGGACCCTCTTCTAGGTGGACGCTCTGGATCCTCTTCTGGATGAGCTCTCTTGATCCTCTTCTGGATGGGCTGTTTGGAACCTCTTCTAGGTGGACTCTCTGGATCCTCTTCTGGATGGACTCTCTGGACCCTCTTCTGGATGGACTCTCTGGATCCTCTTCTGGATGGACTCTATGGATCCTCTTCTGGATGGACTCTCTGGACCCTCTTCTGGATGGACTCTCTGGATCCTCTTCTGGATGGGCTCTCTGGATCCTCTTCTAGGTGGACTCTCTGAATCCTCTTCTAGGTGGACTCTCAGGACCCTCTTCTGGATGGACTCTCTGGATCCTCTCCTAGGTGGACTCTCTGGATCCTCTTCTGGATGGACTCTCTGGACCCTCTTCTGGATGGACTCTCTGGACCCTCTTCTGGATGGACTCTCTGGATCCTCTTCTGGATGGATCTCTGGATCCTCTTCTGGATGGACTCTATGGATCCTCTTCTGGGTGGACTCTCTGGATCCTCTTCTGGGTGGACTCTCTGGACACTCTTCTGGATGGACTCTCTGGATCCTCTTCTAGGTGGACTCTCTGGATCCTCTTCTGGGTGGACTCTCTGGATCCTCTTCTGGGTGGACTCTCTGGCTCCTCTTCTGGGTGGACTCTCTGGATCCTCTTCTAGGTGGACTCTCTGGATCCTCTGCTGGATGGACTCTATGGATCCTCTTCTGGATGGACTCTCTGGACCCTCTTCTGGATCCTCTTCTAGGTGGACTCTCTGGATCCTCTTCTAGGTGGACTCTCTGGATCCTCTTCTGGGTGGACTCTCTGGATCCTCTTCTGGATGGACTCTCTGGACCCCGTTCTGGATGACTCCTGGCCCTTCCTCTTCTGGATGGATTCTCTTCTGGAAAGACTGTCTGGATCCACTTCTGGATGGACTCTCTGGATCCTCTTCTGGATAGAATCTCTGGATCCTCTTCTGAATGGACTCTCTGGATCCTCTTCTGGATGAATCCTGGTTCATCCTGTTCTGGGTGGACTCTCTAGATCCTCTTCTGGATGGAGTCTCTGGATCCTCTTCTGGATGATTCCTAGTCAATCCTCTTCTGGATGGACTCTCTGGATCCTCTTCTGGATGATTCCTGGTCCACCCTCTTCTGGATAGACTCTCTGGTTCCTCTTCTGGATGATTCCTGGTCTATCCCCTTCTGGATGATTCCTGGTCTATCCTCTTCTGGATGGACTCTCTGGTTCCTCTTCTGGATGATTCCTGGTCTATCCCCTTCTGGATGATTCCTGGTCTATCCTCTTCTGGATGGACTCTCTGGATCCTCTTCTGGGTGGACTCTCTGGAACCTCTTCTAGATGGACTCTCTGGAATCTCTTCTGGATGGACTCTCTGGATCCTCTTCTGAGTGGACTTTCTGGATCCTTCTTCTGAATGGACTCTCTGGATCCTCTTCTGAATGGACTCTCTGGATCCTCTTCTGTATGAGCTCTCTGTATCCTCTTCTGGATGGGCTCTTTGGATCCTCTTCTGGGTGGACTCTCTGGATCCTCTTCTGGATGGACTCGCTGGATCCTTTTCTGAATGGACTCGCTGGATCCTCTTCTGGATGGGCTCTCTGGTTCCTCTTCTGGATGGGCTCTCTGGATCCTCTTCTGGGTGGGCTCTCTGGATCCTCTTCTGGGTGGACTCTCTGAATCCTCTTCTGGATGGACTCTCTGGGTTCTCTTCTGGATGGACTCTGGATCCTCTTCTGAATGGACTCTCTGAATCCTCTTCTGAGTGGACTCTCTGGATCCTCTTCTGAATGGACTCTCTCGATCCTCTTCTGGATGGGCTCTTTGGATCCTCTTCTGGGTGGATTCTCTGAATCCTCTTCTGGATGGACTCTCTGGATCCTTTTCTGAATGGACTCGCTGGATCCTCTTCTGGATGGGCTCTCTGGATCCTCTTCTGGATGGGGTCTCTGGATCCTCTTCTGGGTGGACTCTCTGAATCCTCTTCTGGATTGAGTCTCTGGGTCCTCTTCTGGATGGGCTTTTTGGATCCTCTTCTGGGTGGACTCTCTGGATCCTCTTCTGGATGGACTCTCTGTATCCTTTTCTGAATGGACTCGCTGGATCCTCTTCTGGATGGGCTCTCTGGATCCTCTTCTGGGTGGACTCTCTGAATCCTCTTCTGGATGGACTCTGTGAATCCTCTTCTGGATGGACTCTCTGAATCCTCTTCTGGATGGACTCTCTGGGTCCTCTTCTGGATGGACTCGCTGGATCCTCTTCTGGATGGGCTCTATGGCATCAGCATGTTTCCATTTGAGGAGACTGTCATGGAGCAATCAATAGTTGTGTAGATCAGGGCTTTAAGTGGGCCGGGTCCTGCTGGTACTGAGAACTGGCAGTTTTTAAAGGGGGACTCGAAACAGGTCCCTGGCACAGGCGGTCCGTTTTTTTACCGGAATGCTGTGAGAGCATGCACATCGATGTGCGTGCTCAATTTAATTACAATTCTTAATCTTTATTCGATTTTATAGATAAAATCATAAAAGGCAGGTCATTTAAAAACAGCATACAAAATTTCAGTGCCATAATCATTCATATTTTAGAACTCCCACCAGAAAGCGTACAAGGGAAAAGCAAATTGAAGGGGAGTTCAACAACTGTAAAAAAAAGTAAGGCTGGCCTAACTTGGTTAAAATTCAGCCGTAATAAAATTGGGCGGATGAATTTGTGTCGCAGGTTACTGTATTTTGAGCAAAACATAACCACGTGTAATGTGTCATTGATCGATGTGTTGTCACAGTTGCAAAGAGGCAGATCTGAGTACCTAAAACAACCACGATTAAAAGGGACCAATTGGGGAAGTAAATTTAATCTAAAATAGGTCAACAGTCAGCACTGGTGGCGAGATATATTCCAAGTCAAATACGGGTCCATGTTGCTAACTGTTTTCACCAATATCGCGTGTCGCATAGAGTGTTTTGTTAAAACAACATTCTCACGCTCTGATATCAGCTTGTCCATAAAAGCGGTTTCAACCCATTTACCGTCAGCACGAGTTATGTTTGACTTGTTAGCAAACATATCCAGCCTCCCTATGGCCCACAAGCTACATGCCACATACGCCAGCCAAGGAATCCTTAGGGACTTATCTAATTGCAGGCAATCTTGCAAGATCAAACTACTGGAATTCAGCTCCTCCTTTGTCCAAATTGAGTTCCAAAGTTTTAATGAATTAAGGCGAAGTTGATCAATTAAAAAATCCATACCTAATTCTTTGTGGACGATTTCATAAGGTGTACTTTGGCAAACTCCCAGGAGACTCCTTAAAAACTTATTATCAGCGGCTTGGAGTGGTGCAATCTGGCCGTATCCCCAAATTCTGCTACCATAGCACACTAGGGGGATACAGTTAGCCCTGTAAATCTCCAAAACCGATTGGATATGAGTACGGCCCAATCGGCGGGAAACATCCCTAATACCAAATATCGCCCTAGTAAAAGAAAAAACGTTCCGACTTATAAGCGAGTGCCAGTTAAGCTCAGAATCCAGTTGTATCCCCAGATACTTGAACTTATCCACCATTCTATGGCCATCTATTACATGTGCGGGCTCATTTCGCTCACTTCTTACTAGTGGAGAAGTTACTTTGTGGGGGAAGGGAAATCCTTTAAAGAGAGTCATTTTCTCTCTGGATTTCCCCAGCGCAGGAGCAGCAACATCGTCGTGGTGTTAGCCATTGAGGTGGGGGCGTGGCGAGAGGGCCTCATATCCCCTCTATGCTTCACAGGTCTTCAAACTGTGGGGCGCGCCCCCCTGGGGGGCAGTGGCTGCATTCCTAGGGGGCGCTAATAGCTTTTGAAGAATTTGTAAATGAGGAAGGTCTGGAAGCGCCACTTTGTGCATTTGGCGCGCCTTCAGGTAATCTTGATTTGCATACAGCAGTTGTAGGGCTTCAAAGCAGAGTAGGAACTGTGATCCTGGATTACCTGGGGTGGAGGTCAGTGAGTGGGGTGGCAGGGTCCAAGATGTGGCTAAAAAGAACCATATATTCTGTAACAGGTTTGTAATTTTTTTTAACCTTCAGGTAATTGCGTACAAAATGTCCACATGTTGAATGGAAAATAAATGCAAGTTAAACTAATCAATTTTACTATGAAACCTCAGTTACCTAATGCGAGCAAGGCAGATAGATAACTGTATGTGACTGCAAAGCGGGACCACTAGAATTATGCACCAAAGTTATGCAGCAGGGTTGAATAAATTCTGTTGCAAAAAAAGGCAGATAATACGGCTTACTTTGCCACATTTTATGATAGTATTTAATTATGTTTCCATTTTTACACATGTGATTACTGTCTGGGCAAAGATTTCACTTCATCCTGTTTACCAACGAAATACACCAACAAGGAATTGAAAGGTGACTAGTCACCTTCTGCACACCAACACGTGTGACTACATCGTTAATACCTTTTAATCCTTTTGAACTAGAAACATTTTTTTTGTTAAAATCCAAAGATTATGCAGCAGATGACTAAGTAGCAAATGTGGCAAATCCATAATTATGCGGAAAATACCGCAGAATTGCATCATTTCAGTGGTCCTGCCAGAAAATCACAAAACTGAATCCTATTTGGCGCAGTGGGGAATAGTGGCATGCGTCAATACTGTTAAACTCCACATCCTTACTGTGTGCATTGTTTATTAATGGCAGTGACATATTTTAGCTTATATGATTTGTTGTTATTTTAGTTGGTTGTTGTCGATGCAGAGATGAAAAAAAGTCCTTATATTACCATGCGGTAAACAATACAGTCTTGAGGAAGGGAACCCGTAGGGCTAGCCAAACTGCGTCAACCAGTGCGCCATTATATTGAAGCGAACAAAGCGATACCAAAGGGGATGATGGACGGAGCGCTTGAGCAAATCAAACACTCACCCCCAGTCAACTGATCTGGGTTTAATCCATCATCATTCTTTAGCTCACTCCACCACCCCAGTTCTGACATGGCCATATGCAAATCAGTCTGACCCTGTGCCTCATGGGAACAGTCCAGCCCGAACTGCCAAGCCATGTCTTCCCTGGACCGGAAACAAGCATCCTGGGACCGGTTTCTGGCTATTCAGCCGTCATCAGCCAGGCTTGCTTGAATCCAGTGGCAAAGTGAGCAAGGGACCCACGTCTGGGCATACCCTGCCAACTTAGGGCGAACAAAGCGATACCAAAGGGGATGATGGACGGAGCGCTTGAGCAAATCAAACACTCACCCCCAGTCAACTGATCTGGGTTTAATCCATCATCATTCTTTAGCTCACTCCACCACCCCAGTTCAGACATGGCCATATGCAAATCAGTCTGACCCTGTGCCTCATGGGAACAGTCCAGCCCGAACTGGCCCATATGGCCATGTCTGAACTGGGGTGGCAAAGTGAGCTAAAGAATGATGATGGATTAAACCCAGATCAGTTGACTGGGGTGAGTGTTTGATTTGCTCTAACGCTCCGTCCATCATCCCCTTTGGTATCGCTTGTTCGCCCTAAGTTGGCAGGGTATGCCTAGACGTGGGTCCCTTGCTCACTTTGCCACTGGATTCAAGATAGCCTGGCTGATGACGGCTGTTACCAGAAACCGGTCCCAGGATGCTTGTTTCCGGTCCAGGGAAGACATGGCTTGGCAGTTCGGGCTGGACTGTTCCCATGAGGCACAGGGTCAGACTGATTTGCATATGGCCATGTCTGAACTGGGGTGGTGGAGTGAGCTAAAGAATGATGATGGATTAAACCCAGATCAGTTGACTGGGGTGAGTGCTTGCAATGTTCAACACTCCGTCCATCATCCCCTTTGGTTTTGCCATTATATTGAAGCGAAGCACAATGTTAGTTCTCATGATTTAGGCCACGCCTCTAATTGGAATGGCAACACCTCTTTGAGAGGTTTGCCACGCCCATTTTAGAGTACCCCCAGTTTTTTTATCCCACTTAAAGCCCTTGTGTAGATTGGTTGGTTACGTTTTTTTACCCTGTAATTCTTGCTGTTTACAACACACACACCCCTCTCACGTCCTTAGTTCACCCCTTCGCCTTGCTCTGCCAAACACAGCTCTCCTCGGATGGTAAACATTATGTGCATATAAAGGCCACGTCAATGGGAGCTATTTTTAGCCCAAAGTTTGCCGTTTCATTTGTTGATTGAGCACTATGAAAACGCCTTCCTCTTGTGTGAATCGAGTCCTTTTTTCAGACACATGAAGTTGTGGAAACGATGTATTGAGGTCATGTTCATGACCTGCACGATTGGACTCCCTGGGGAGGAAGGAAAGGATGCTGCCAAGGGCGACTGTAACACCAGACTGAATGAAGCCTTTGGGAGCGATGTGTCTCTCTCATTCCAAGTGCTTTGACGCCATCTTGTGGTGATTGGAGGGAGGACGCTCGTTGGCTTCACTTCATCACTGATTTTGTCTTTTAAAGGGATAGAGACAATTGCATGTTTTACCCTCTGCATACATAATACCTGCCCAGATCTGACCAGTTTTAAGATACTCTTAAGCAAGCCTTTGCACATCCTGTGGGGAAAACAATAGTGTGATGGAATAATTCACGGCATCACTCAAAATCTGTCACTGTCGTTCAGCCAAAGTGCCGTAAGTTGAAAAATTATCAGCAAGATAAGAAATCGTTATTCGTTCATTCTTTTTTCTACAGCAAAGTTTATTTCCTGGAAAAAACGCAATATAATTTTTAAATGATGAGAAATCTTCAATTTGCGGTTTGAATATTTGATTAAAAATATTAAAATTTATGATAAGCACGTTCTCTCTCTATTGTCCCAAGGCCCAAGTCCACAGACCTCATTAGCACTGCTCACGTCAGCCTCCCGGGTCCAATCAGCACTGAGTCTGCTACCCTTGGTGTCAACTTGATGAATCCAGTTAGACTCGTTTGTTTAGAAGCATTAATCTGAGGAAACTTCCCAGTGGCGGCCGGTGACATTTTAAAGTGGTGCGGCGTAAAAGTTCGGGATGAGTGCCATGTGGTGAGCGAGCATAGTGAGCCTGACTGTCATAAAGGGGTGTGGGGGGCTCTCCCCCGGGAAAAATTTGAAAAAAAGAGTAGGCAAATGGTGCATTTTCAAGCAACTTTGAGAAAGCAAGCCTAATAAAGCAATTGTGATATTGTAGTTATGACATCAATAAAGAGATTTTATATGATAATGACGTAGTTAGCAGCTCATTCAGTATAACCAGAGAACTGAATGCCGCACTGCAGACACACTGCAGACGCACTGCAGACGCACTGCACACGCATTGCAGACGCACTGCAGACGCACTGCAGACACACCGCAGACGCACCGCAGACACACCGCAGACGCACCGCAAACACACCGCAGACGCACCGCAGACGCACCGCAGACACACTGCAGACGCACTGCAGACGCACTGCAGACACACTGCACACGCACTGCAGACACACTGCAGACACACTGCAGATGCACTGCAGACGCACTGCAGACATACTGCAGATGCACTGCAGACACACTGCAGACGCACTGCAGACACACTGCAGACACACTGCAGACGCACTGCAGACACACTGCGGACACACTGCAGACGCAGTGCAGACTCAGTGCAGACATACTGCAGACGCACTGCAGACACTGCAGACGCACTGCAGACACACTGCAGACGCACTGCAGACATACTGCAGACACACTGCAGATACACTGCAGACACACTGCAGACATACTGCAGACGCACTGCAGACACACTGCAGACGCACTGCAGACACACTGCAGACGCACTGCAGATGCACTGCAGACACACTGCAGACGCACTGCAGCCGCACTGCAGACATACTGCAGACGCACTGCAGACGCACTGCAGACACACTGCAGACGCACTGCAGACGCACTGCAGACACACTTCATTAGACCCTGTACTGAAGCACTTATGTTTTTGACAAAATAAGCCCTGCTGACAATCAACTTTCATCCCAAAATGATCCTTACAGCTAACTTGTATGTTTGCAATATTACTTCTGCTTAGTACATTATCCTTCCTGCGCCCTTTTTTGTTTAAAAAGAGCCGTTATTGGACCCCAGCCTTTAATGTTCTTACAGAAACAAATAAATCACCTCACCCATATCTGTCCCCTCACTATCTTCAATTTAACGTCTATGTTTAGAAACAAATAATCTATCAACAAAAAGGCAGAGCTGGAAGCTCAAGGCAGGGTGTCGCCCATTATTAGAGATTTTTGGGACAGATATAAGCACAAAGCACAGAAACATCACACACATACAAACACACAGACAACATGCTCACAGGCATAAATACAGACGGATGCAGGAATGTGCGACTGAGTGGATGGCTCAATGGATACATTGATAGGTGCACAAATGGACATGTTGATGGGGTGGCTAAATCAAATTTAAAAAAATAATACAATCTGACTGACTGCTTTCAAAATGTTCAATTGTGTCTCCTACATTAACATTTTGCTGCAGTATTTCAAGAGAATGTAGAAAGTGCAGGTAAACTTCTTTCTAGGTTGTGCACTAAAATGTGTATCTGAAAATCGTTTCTCATATTAAATATTCTGCAAGAAGCTCTAGCAGTGATAACCTTCTCCAAAGTTTTTTACTGCCTCAAAGTTTCTTCTTTTGCTGAAATATCTGGGGTTGTAGCTCTGACAAGACACTATTAAAGCAATGCCCTCTCACAAAATATCATCCTGTTTCCAACTCAACAACAGCTGGACATGTAATTGAAAACAGGTGTGAGAATGCAAAGCTAGATGTACAGTAAGGAAGTGGCAGAGGCAGTAAGAAAGGCGGGGGTGTTGGGGGGCAGGGACAGCTCGGAAGACATAATGGCGAGAAAAGAGTCAGGATATAAACAGAACAATGTAGAAATAGGTGGAAAACTGAAAACACATGGAAGCCTGGGGAGACTATAATATGTGGCAAAAAGTACACAGAAAGAACAGGGAAATGGCGCGGTATGAGAAAATGGCCGAGAGGAAGCAATAAGTGGTGAAAGGGCTATGGAAATATAGTCATGTGAAGGTGGAGTAGATGGGGCAACCGAAAAGAAACCAACAAGAGGAGAGGGGAGGACCGGTCTAGGTGATGCAGAGAAACAAGTAAGTGGTAAAAACGAGATATTGATGAGAGGCAAGAGGCACAGGCATAGACAAATTAAATTGATGTAGAAAAAGAGGAAGAAAATAAATTTGGAGATGTGAGTGGGAAAAAAGAGAAGAGGGATTCATGAGCATAAGAGATGAACAAGGAGAGGAGCTGGGAAAGAATCAGGAAAGATGTGGGTTAAGCAGAGAAAAAAGGAGATGTACAGAGTGCAGGAGAGATGTGTGCGATAAAGGGAACAGGTTTGGAAAGCAAAAGAGATGCGCTGGAGCAAGAGATGAGAATAATAAACTGAATTCTGAGACACAGAGTGATTGATTAGCGTAGGTATGGCAAAGGAAATGTGAGGCTAGTGATATCACCATTTTAGTCAGCCTATCATAGAAGCCCCTGCTCCTCTCACCTTTATCAAAATTGTTCTTGCACGCTCCAATCTACTTCACTTCTATTTAGAAGACCAGTCCTTGACAACCCAGGTTTTCTTTATTTTAGTGGCTCCGCTTTATAGCCGAAAGCTTCCTTATGCTCAATCATTTCTTGGCCCAGTGCAGCTTTAAGACATCTATTTTACATCCACTCAAAAGAATGTCATTGTAATCCAAGGCTATTCATTAAACTCCGAACAGAGCCTGATGCTATACGGAACTATGACTAAGAGAAGCAAGAGAAACGTGAAACAATAAATTATGGGTGTTCATCAAATGTTGACAGTAAAAGTGAAACAAGCATTTGCAATGCAATAGGTCTCGCATTCACGCGAGTTTGAGCTATTGGCATTGTAAATGACAATGCCTTTTATTTATGTTTTGGGTTTTAAAACATAAATAAAAGGCATTGTCATTTACAATACTAATAGCTTAAACTCTCGCAAATGCGAGACCTATAGCATTGCAATAATGGGCCTTCTCGACCGCTTGTTTGATTGTAAATATCAGAGAAAGAGACCGGCCTGCGACGTCTTCAAAGTAGTGATGAATAGTGCAGTGAAGAAGATGTGTAAGTGTTGTTAATTACACAGACATAAAGTGTGAAGTGAGAGTTACATATGATCCGAGCTATAAACACTAACAAAGTGCTCCAACACCTTTCGCGCTGTGATTACACTGTCATGGCTCAGGAGGAAGAGCAGAGAAGGGGGGCTAGTTCCTGCCCTCTCTGTGATTTGAGTGTGCAGTGTGGCATTTCATAATGTCATTGCTATCTTTGGCCTAATAAAAAACACTCCAGCTTTAGTAGGACCTCGTCTTCACCTCCTGGTGCAGGGCAGGCTGTGATTTATGGCAGGCATGGAGGGAGGGAGGGATGGTCTCGGCTGCAGCTCCGGCCTTGTATAGTGCCCCTGCTAATACTAGTGAGCGAGAGGTGCTGAGGTGGTGGTATTGGTGGTGGTGGTATTGGTACTGGTGGTGGTGGTATTGGTGGTGGTATTGGTATTGGTGGTATTGGTGGTGGTGGTATTGGTGGTGGTGGTATTGGTGGTGGTGGTGGCATTGGTGGTATTGGTGGTGGTGGTATTGGTGGAGGTGGTGGCGGTATTGGTGATGGTGGTATTGGTATTGGTGGTGGTGGTGGTGGTATTGGTGGTGGTGGTACTGGTATTGGTGGTGGTGGTACTGGTACTGGTGGTGGTACTGGTATTGGTGGTGGTACTGGTATTGGTGGTGGTGCTATTGGTATTGGTGGTGGTGGTATTGGTGGTGGTATTGGTGGTAGTGGTATTGGTGGTATTGGTGGTATTGGTGGTATTGGTGGTATTGGTGGCAATGGTGGTGGTATTGGTGGTGGTTTGGTGGTGGTGATATTGGTGGTGGTAGTATTAGTGGTGGTGGTATTGGTGGTGGTGGTATTGGTGGTGATGGTGGTATTGGTGGTGGTATTGGTGGTGGTGGTATTGGTGGTGGTAGTATTGGTGGTAGTATTGGTGGTGGTGGTATTGATGGTGGTGGTGGTATTGGTGGTGGGGTGGTATTGGTGGTGGTGGTGGTATTGGTGCTGGTGGTGTTGGTGGCATTGGTGGTGGTGGTATTGGTGGTGGTGGTGGTATTGGTGGTGGTATTGGTGGTATTGGTGGGGGTGGTATTGGTGGTAGTCGCAATGGTGGTGGTGGTGGTGGTATTAGTGGCGGTGGTTTGGTGATATTGGTGGTGGTGGTATTAGTGGCGGTGGTGGAGGTATTGGTGGTGGTATTAGTGGTGGTATTGGTGGTGGTGGTATTGGTGGTGGTGGTATTGGTATTGGTGGTGGTGGTGGTATTGAAGGGGTTGGTATTGATGGTGGTATTGGTATTGGTGGTAGTGGTATTGGATTGGTGGTGGTGGTATTGGTGGCAGTGGTATTGGTGGTGGTGTTATTGGTGGTGGTGGTATTGGTGGTGGTGTTGGTGGTGTTGGTGGTGGTGGTAGTGATATTGGGGGTGGAGGAGGTGGTGGTATTGATGGTGGTGGTAGTATTGCTGGTGGTGGTATTGGTGGTGGTATTGGTGGTGGTGATGGTATTGGTGCTGGTATTGGTGCTGGTGGTATTGGTGGTGGTGGTGGTATTCGTGGTGGTGGTGGTATTGGTATTGGTGGTGGTATTGGTATTGGTACTGGTGGTGGTGGTACTGATGGTATTGGTGGTGGTGGTAGTGGTATTGGTGGTGGTATTAGTGGTGGTTGCATTGGTGGTGGTATTGGTGGTGGTATTGGTGGTGGTGGTGGTATTGGTGGTGGTGGTATTGGTGGTGGTGGTATTGGTATTGGTGGTGGTGGTATTGGTATTGGTGGTGGTGGTGGTGGTATTGGTGGTGGTGGTATTGGTATTGGTGGTGGTATTGGTAATGGTGGTGGTGGTATTGGTGGTGGTGGTAGTGGTATTGGTGGTGGTATTAGTGGTGGTTGCATTGGTAGTGGTATTAGTGGTGGTGGTGGTGGTATTGGTGGTGGTGGTGGTATTGGTGGTGGTGGTATTGGTATTGGTGGTGGTGATGGTATTGGTGGTGGTGGTGGTGGTATTGGTGGTGGTTGCATTTGTGGTGGTATTGGTGGTGGTGGTGGTATTGGTGGTGGTGGTGGTATTGGTGGTGGCGGTATAGGTGGTGGTGGTGGTATTGGTGGTGGTGATATTGGTGGTGGTGGTATTTGTGGTGGTGGTGGTGGTATTGGTGGTATTGGTGGTGATGGTGATATTGGTGGTGGTGGTGGTATTGGTGGTGGTATTGGTATTGGTGGTAGTGGTATTGGATTGGTGGTGGTGGTGGTATTGGTGGTGGTGGTATTGGTATTGGTGGTGGTGATATTGGTGGTGGTATTGCTATTGGTGGTATTGGTGGTGGTGGTATTGGTGGTGGTGGTTTTGGTGGAGGTGGTGGTATTGGTGGTGGTAGTATTGGTATTGGTGGTGGTGGTATTGGTATTGGTGATGGTGGTATTGGTATTGGTGGTGGTGGTACTGGTATTGGTGGTGGTACTGGTATTGGTGGTGGTACTGGTATTGGTGGTGGTATTGGTGGTGGTGGTACTGGTATTGGTGGCGATTGCATTGGTGATATTGGTGGTATTGGTGGTGGTGGTGGTATTGGTGGTGGTATTGGTGGTGGTGGTGGTATTGGTATTGGTGGTGGTATTGTTATTGGTACTGGTGGTGGCGGTATTGATGACATTGGTGGGGATGGTGGTGGTAGTGGTATTGGTGGTGGTGGTATTAGTGGTGGTGGTATTGGTGGTGGGGGTGGTATTGGTGGTGGTGGTGGTATTGGTGCTGGTGGTGTTGGTGGTGGTTGTATTGGTGGTGGTATTGTTGGTGGTGGTGGCATTGGTGGTGGTGGTATTGGTGGTGGTAGTATTGGTGGTATTGGTGGTGGTGGTATTGGTGGTGGTGGTTTGGTGGTGGTGATATTGGTGGCAGTGATGGTATTAGTGGCGGTGGTGGTGGTATTGGTGGTGGTATTAGTGGTGGTATTGGTGGTGGTGGTGGTATTGGTGGTGGTGTTGGTATTGGTGCTGGTGGTATTGGTGGTGGTGGTATTGGTATTGGTGGTGGTGGTGGTATTAGTGGTGGTGGTGGTATTGGTGGTGGTGGTATTGGTGGTGGTGGCAATGGTGGTGGTGGTGGTTTGGTGGTGGTGATATTGGTGGTGGTGGTATTAGTGGTGGTGGTATTGGTGGTGATATTGGTGGTGGCGGTATTGGTGGTGGTGGTATTGGTGGTGGTGGTATTGATGGTGATTGTGGTATTGGTGGTGGTATTGGTGGTAGTGGGATTGGTGGTGGTATTGGTGTTGGTGGTGGTGGTATTGGTGGTGGTGGTATTGGTATTGGTAGTATTGGTGGTGGTGGCATTGGTGGTGGTGGTAGTGGTGGTGGCATTGGTGGTATTGGTGGTGGTGGTATTGGTGGAGGTGGTGGTATTGGTGGTGGTGGTATGGGTATTGGTGGTGGTGGTATTGGTGATGGTGGTATTGGTGGTGGTGGTACTGGTATTGGTGGTGGTACTGGTATTGGTGGTGGTATTGGTTGTGGTGGTATTGGTATTGGTGGTGGTGGTACTGGTATTGGTGGTGATTGTATTGGTGGTGATATTGGTGGTATTGGTGGTGGTGGTGGTATTGGTATTGGTGGTGGTATTTGTATTGGTACTGGTGGTGGTGGTATTGATGGTATTGGTAGTGGTGGTAGTGGTATTGGTGGTGGTGGTATTAGTGGTGGTGGTATTGGTGGTATTGGTGGTGGTGGTGGAATTGATGGTGGTGGTATTGGTGGTGGTGGTGGTATTGGTATTGGTGGTGGTATTGTTATTGGTACTGGTGGTGGCGGTATTGATAAAGGGGTAAAGGTAATGGCTAGATACAAATTAAATATTCATATAAAGCATGTCAGGCCATACACATCTGAATCTTATTAATCAAAAAAAACCATGATATAATACATTTAAATAGGCATAAACACTTAATAATGAACAACTGTATACTTTTTCTATAACAAAATATCTTTTATTTCAAAAATTTCTTTGTTATAAATATTCTTATTTTTTTCAAAATTATTTTTTGAGATATATATTTTTTGGGAGGTACTGATATTTATGTTTTCGGTCTCAATTCTACAAGAATCATATACACAATTATATGCCTATATAAAAGAAAATATGTACATATATACAAAAAACAAGAAGTTATACAAGACAACAATGTACATAGAGTTAAAATTCATTGCAGAGTAATGTGCAAAAAAAGCATTTCAAAGGCTGGCGGTAGATGAAAACTACGCGCGTTTCGGCATGTGTGCCTTCTTCAGGAAAACCCCGCTCAACTTTATTCTACAATAAAAATTGACAATAAACAACATATTAACACATATAAAAATATGCCTAGGCCTGAAAATTTAAGCTATTATTTCATTTAGAGCAGGTCATGCTTCTAGAATTAATATTCAAATGCCAGTAGCACCAGGGAAATACATGCATGGAATATTTGTACCTCCTTACTATGTACATAGGATTACTGGGGCACAAATTTGACTTGAAGACGTGATAATGTGGAAGAGACAATCATCAATCATCAATTAGTGAAATCACTATGTGCTACCTTCACCAGAACAGTTAGCGAAAAAAGAGAAAGAAGGAAAAAATGTTATTTGGAAATTCCCATTGTGATGACAAAACGGAAAAATCTAAATTAAATATTTAGAAAGCTATCAATATGCCACATCTTATGAATGAGTGGGCAGAAGTATATATGGTGATAGCTTCTTTTCCAATTATGAGCTATATGAATTAATGAATAAAATAAGGTTAAAACCATGGTGTCATGCATAACTTATTCAGTAGTGCCATAGGTAAATGAGGGAGGTATTAATACCTTTTTATAGTCTATTCAGAAATAATCTTTGAGTGTGGAAATAAAGATTCTTGCTCCTTTGGTCCAGGTCCAGGAGCTGACACTCGGATATCCGAGTTACTACTGGTATGCATGAAAGGAAAGAAATCAGGAATTGTAATAACTAATATATGATACTCCATCTAAAAATCGTTTGATTTTATTGTAATTTACTTATGCATTTAGCAAATCTATGTACCTGTATAGAAACTCAAGGGCAGCAGTCTCCGTATTTTTGTGTTGCAACTGATGTAATAAACGAATTCAATCTATGAAGACAAATGGTTTCATATTTTATCTGTATGATCTTAAAATTAAGATGGTAGAGTAGTAGTCAAGTCCTACTTATTAAGCTATGTTACTCACATTTATTTAGTTCCATGTGGGCATCAAGATATGTATGTGCAAACTTGTATCCAACTCTGGTGTTTAAGAATATATGAAGCTGCAAGATTGATATTACAACCAGTTTTAACATGAGGAGAAACATATTGTGATACCCCTAGTTATTTATACTAGTTAGATTGTATGTACTCACTTAAAAGTTTATTTGTAGTTGGAGTATAACTTGTTTATCAAGAGTCTATTTAAGAAGATCCTAGTTCATCGTTCCGCAAAGCAATGGGGGACTTCAACACAATGATGTCCTGAAATATTAATGCTCGATTAACTGTGCAAGGATTTATTAAAGACAAAAGCGTGCATATGGTTATCTAAAAAGCAAGGCTCAAAACAATAATGCTGTTACTTATTGGAAGGTTTATTTCTATCGGTACTCACAGTGACTACACTAATCGCAGTTAATGTTTTATAGACAGTCTGATAAATATGTTAGAATTTAAACAGTCTGTCATAGATACACAAATGAACAGCAAACTGGAAGTGTGCTGACATGGCTTGTATTACTATAGAGGACCGGATTTGTTATATATTTAGTAAAAATAATTGGCACAGTCTAATTGGATACACATGTAGGCTAATTACTGCTATTCTCTATGTAGTCTGATAAATACGTTTGGATTTAAACAGTCTGTCTTAAATAGACGAATGAACAGCAAGCAAAAAGTGTGCTGACGAGGCTTGTATTTCTATGGAGGACCGGATTTATTATATATTTAAAAAAATAGTTGGCACAGTCTCATTAGATACGCATGTAGGCTACTTACTGCTATTTTCGGTATAGCGATGCCTCAATCCTGCAGTCGATAAACGGAGAAAAAGGGGAGCTCTCCAGCTTGTAACTCCATGTTTTATATATGGTCCCAAGACCGATTGCTTGTGCGTGTGACGTAGCTACGGTTTCGAAACAACGCGAGATTAAACCATGCATCTCCGTCAAGGGGTCATTAAAATAGAAAAGGGGTTCAAAGGAGCTTATAAACATGCTATCACTTCATAACCCTTAAATATATATAGATGTAGAAAACGGACTAGAAACATGGGGGCCATCTTAGAGATGGATAAGACATCCGAGATGAATCATAACAGATAATGGTAGACAACCCTGTTCCGATATGAACATGCCTAATTTTAGGGCGGATATTTCATTAGAAGATGCAGAGAAACTGGTAAAGGGGAAAGAAATGTTTAATTAGCCAATACACCAGTATATTAATGCATATTCTAAAGTAATTGAGGGCACCTACGAATCTCTAAAATGTTTATAATATATATTGATAATAGATGTTTACTAGTCTTCAAGTAGCCTGTAGCTAATTAAATCGTATGGCTTGATTCCACGGTATTTCTGAGTTTAGACCTTTGGTATAAGTCTCTAAGGAAAAAATCCAATACACTTCCCGTTTTTCCTTATGGTCTCACTACTCTTGTCTTCTTTGGGAACAATTTTTTCTATAATAAACCATTTGATATCGTCTTCTGTGTGATTGAGGGTCACAAAATGTTCTACCATTGGTGCTGCAAGTTTTTTGTGCGAATAGCTGAGCGATGCTCAGTTAATCGTGTATTAAGGGTGCGTGCTGTCTCACCCACATACCCTAAACCGCAGGGACATATAAGCAAATATATTATATCTTTTGTTTTGCAGTTTGTCATGCTCTTTGATTGAATAGTCTGTCCATTCAATTGTATTGAATCTGTCTGTAGTGCTAATGGGCAGACTTTACATGTACCGCATTTGAAATTGCCTATAACAGGCAAAGATCCCACAATACTTCTCTGTATTGGTTGGTGTGGTTGGGGCATGCGTGATCTCAAGTCTTTTAAGTTTTTATTTTTCCGATACGCAAACAGAGGTTTAGGTATTTTGTCTTGAGGTTCTTTATTGATATTCAAAATCTGCCAATTTGAACAAATTATTTGCCTTATCTGTGCATTTAGCATGGAGTGTCGCGTAACGAACACTAGTTCTGAATTATTCTTCTGTTTAACATTCGTTAATAGATGTTGTCTGTCAACAAATCTGGCTCTCTTATATGAGTGTCGCACCAGCCGGCGCGGATACCCTCTTGCCAAGAATTTGTCTTTCATAACTTCCGCCTTTACGTCAAAGTCACAAATGTTTGTGCAGTTTCTGCGCAAGCGCAGAAACTGTCCAAACGGAATACTGTTTTTCTGGGCTGTGGGGTGGAAGCTGTCGTAATGTAATAATGTATTACGCGCTGTTGGTTTGGTATACAGATCGACAGCTAACACCCCCAAGTCATGTTTGATAATGATGTCCAAAAATTCAGTTTGGGCATTACTGAAAGAAGAGGTAAAATGTAAATTAGGATCGCATAGGTTCTGGCGGTATTGATGACATTGGTGGGGATGGTGGTGGTAGTGGCATTGGTGGTATTGGTGGTGGTGGTGGTATTGGTGGTGGTGGTGGTGGTATTGGTGGTGGTGGTGGTGGTATTGGTGGTTTGGTGGTGGTGATATTGGTGGCGGTGGTGGTATTAGTGGCGGTGGTGGTGGTATTGGTGGTGGTATTAGTGGTGGTATTGGTGGTGGTGGTGGTATTGGTGGTGGTGTTGGTATTGGTGCTGGTGGTATTGGTGGTGGTGGTATTGGTGGTGGTGGTGGTATTAGTGGTGGTGGTGGTATTGGTGGTGGTGGTATTGGTGGTGGTGGCAATGGTGGTGGTGGTGGTGGTTTGGTGGTGGTGATATTGGTGGTGGTGGTATTAGTGGTGGTGGTATTGGTGGTGATATTGGTGGTGGCGGTATTGGTGGTGGTGGTATTGGTGGTGGTGGTATTGATGGTGATTGTGGTATTGGTGGTGGTATTGGTGGTAGTGGTATTGGTGGTGGTATTGGTGTTGGTGGTGGTGGTATTGGTGGTGGTGGTATTGGTATTGGTAGTATTGGTGGTGGTGGCATTGGTGGTGGTGGTAGTGGTGGTGGCATTGGTGGTATTGGTGGTGGTGGTATTGGTGGAGGTGGTGGTATTGGTGGTGGTGGTATGGGTATTGGTGGTGGTGGTATTGGTGATGGTGGTATTGGTGGTGGTGGTACTGGTATTGGTGGTGGTACTGGTATTGGTGGTGGTATTGGTTGTGGTGGTATTGGTATTGGTGGTGGTGGTACTGGTATTGGTGGTGATTGTATTGGTGGTGATATTGGTGGTATTGGTGGTGGTGGTGGTATTGGTATTGGTGGTGGTATTTGTATTGGTGCTGGTGGTGGTGGTATTGATGGTATTGGTAGTGGTGGTAGTGGTATTGGTGGTGGTGGTATTAGTGGTGGTGGTATTGGTGGTATTGGTGGTGGTGGTGGAATTGGTGGTGGTGGTGGTATTGGTGCTGGTGGTGTTGGTGGTGGTTGTATTGGTGGTGGTATTGTTGGTGGTGGTGGCATTGGTGGTGGTGGTATTGGTGGCGGTATTGGTGGTATTGGTGGTATTGGTGGTAGTCGCAATGGTGGTGGTGGTGGTGGTATTAGTGGCAGTGGTTTGGTGATATTGGTGGTGGTGGCGGTATTAGTGGCGGTGGTGGTGGTATTGGTGGTGGTATTAGTGGTGGTATTGGTGGTGGTATTGGTGGTGGTGGTATTGGTATTGGTGGTGTTGGTGGTATTGGAGGGGTTGGTATTGATGGTGGTATTGGTATTGGTGGTAGTGGTATTGGATTGGTGGTGGTGGTATTGGTGGCGGTGGTATTGTTGGTGGTGTTATTGGTGGTGGTGGTATTGGTGGTGTTGGTGGTGGTGGTATTGGTGTTGGTGGTGGTGGTGATATTGGGGGTGGAGGAGGTGGTGGTATTGATGGTGGTGGTAGTATTGCTGGTGGTGGTATTGGTGGTGGTATTGGTGGTGGTGATGGTATTGGTGGTGGTATTGGTGCTGGTGGTATTGGTGGTGGTGGTGGTGGTATTGGTGGTGGTGGTATTGGTATTGGTGGTGGTATTGGTACTGGTGGTGGTGGTATTGATGGTATTGGTGGTGGTGGTAGTGGTATTGGTGGTGGTATTAGTGGTGGTTGCATTGGTGGTGGTATTGGTGGTGGTATTGGTGGTGGTGGTGGTATTGGTGGTGGTGGTATTGGTGGTGGTGCTATTGGTATTGGTGGTATTGGTATTGGTGGTGGTGGTATTGGTGGTGGTGGTATTGGTGGTGGTATTGGTACTGGTGGTGGTGGTATTGATGGTATTGGTGGTGGTGGTAGTGGTATTGGTGGTGGTATTAGTGGTGGTTGTATTGGTGGTGGTGGTGGTATTGGTGGTGGTGGTGGTATTGGTGGTGGTGGTATTGGTGGTGGTGGTATTGGTATTGGTGGTGGTGATGGTATTGGTGGTGGTGGTGGTATTGGTGGTGGTTGCATTTGTGGTGGTATTGGTGGTGGTGGTGGTATTGGTGGTGGTGGTGGTATTGGTGGTGGCGGTATAGGTGGTGGTGGTGGTATTGGTGGTAGTGGTGGTATTGGTGGTGGTGGTTTGGTGGTGGTGATATTGGTGGTGGTGGTATTTGTGGTGGTGGTGGTGGTATTGGTGGTGATGGTGATATTGGTGGTGGTGGTGGTATTGGTGGTGGTGGTATTGGTGGTGGTATTGGTATTGGTGGTAGTGGTATTGGATTGGTGGTGGTGGTGGTATTGGTGGTGGTGATATTGGTATTGGTGGTGGTGGTATTGGTGGTGGTATTGCTATTGGTGGTGGTGGTATTGGTGGTGGTGGTGGCATTGGTGGAGGTGGTGGTATTGGTGGTGGTGGTATTGGTATTGGTGGTGGTGGTATTGGTATTGGTGATGGTGGTATTGGTATTGGTGGTGGTGGTACTGGTATTGGTGGTGGTACTGGTATTGGTGGTGGTATTGGTTGTGGTGGTATTGGTGGTGGTGGTACTGGTATTGGTGGCGATTGCATTGGTGGTGATATTGGTGGTATTGGTGGTGGTATTGGTGGTGGTATTGGTGGTATTGGTGGTGGTGGTATTGGTGGTGGTGGTGGTATTGGTGGTGGCATTGTTATTGGTACTGGTGGTGGCGGTATTGATGACATTGGTGGGGATGGTGGTGGTAGTGGTATTGGTGGTGGTGGTATTAGTGGTGGTGGTATTGGTGGTATTGGTGGTGGGGGTGGTATTGGTGGTGGTGGTGGTATTGGTGCTGGTGGTGTTGGTGGTGGTTGTATTGGTGGTGGTGGTATTGTTGGTGGTGGTGGCATTGGTGGTGGTGGTATTGGTGGTGGTATTGGTGGTGGTATTGGTGGTGGTGGTGGTATTGGTGGTGGTGGTGGTATTGGTGGTGGCGGTATAGGTGGTGGTGGTGGTATTGGTGGTGGTGGTTTGGTGGTGGTGATATTGGTGGTGGTGGTATTTGTGGTGGTGGTGGTGGTATTGGTGGTGGTGGTATTGGTGGTGGTATTGGTGTTGGTATTGGTGGTGATGGTGATGGTGATATTGGTGGTGGTGGTGGTATTGGTGGTGGTGGTATTGGTGGTGGTGGTATGATGGTGGTGGTGGTATTGGTGGTGGTACTGGTATTGGTGGTAGTGGTATTGGATTGGTGGTGTTGGTGGTATTGGTGGTGGTGGTATTGGTATTGGTGGTGGTGGTATTGGTATTGGTGATGGTGGTATTGGTATTGGTATTGGTGGTGGTGGTACTGGTATTGGTGGTTGTACTGGTATTGGTGGTGGTACTGGTATTGGTGGTGGTATGATGGTGGTGGTGGTATTGGTGGTGGTATTGGTATTGGTGGTAGTGGTATTGGATTGGTGGTGGTGGTATTGGTGGTGGTGATATTGGTATTGGTGGTGGTGGTATTGGTGGTGGTATTGCTATTGGTGGTGGTGGTATTGGTGGTGGTGGTGGCATTGGTGGAGGTGGTGGTATTGGTGGTGGTGGTGGTATTGGTATTGGTGGTGGTGGTATTGGTATTGGTGATGGTGGTATTGGCATTGGTGGTGGTGGTACTGGTATTGGTGGTGGTACTGGTATTGGTGGTGGTACTGGTATTGGTGGTGGTATTGGTTGTGGTGGTATTGGTGGTGGTGGTACTGGTATTGGTGGCGATTGCATTGGTGGTGATATTGGTGGTATTGGTGGTGGTATAGGTGGTGGTATTGGTGGTGGTATTGGTGGTATTGGTGGTGGTGGTATTGGTGGTGGTGGTGGTATTGGTGGTGGCATTGTTATTGGTACTGGTGGTGGCGGTTTTGATGACACTGGTGGGGATGGTGGTGGTAGTGGTATTGGTGGTGGTGGTATTAGTGGTGGTGGTATTGGTGGTATTGGTGGTGGGGGTGGTATTGGTGGTGGTGGTATTGGTGCTGGTGGTGTTGGTGGTGGTTGTATTGGTGGTGGTGGTATTGTTGGTGGTGGTGGCATTGGTGGTGGTGGTATTGGTGGTGGTGGTGGTATTGGTGGTGGCGGTATAGGTGGTGGTGGTGGTATTGGTGGTGGTGGTATTGGTGGTGGTGGTTTGGTGGTGGTGATATTGGTGGTGGTGGTATTTGTGGTGGTGGTGGTGGTATTGGTGGTGGTGGTATTGGTGGTGGTATTGGTGTTGGTATTGGTGGTGATGGTGATATTGGTGGTGGTGGTGGTATTGGTGGTGGTGGTATTGGTGGTGGTGGTATGATGGTATTGGTGGTGGTATTGGTATTGGTGATAGTGGTATTGGATTGGTGGTGGTGGTGGTATTGGTGGTGGTGGTATTGGTATTGGTGGTGGTGGTATTGGTATTGGTGATGGTGGTATTGGTATTGGTATTGGTATTGGTGATGGTGGTACTGGTATTGGTGGTTGTACTGGTATTGGTGGTGGTACTGGTATTGGTGGTGGTATTGGTGGTGGTGGTACTGGTATTGGTGGTGATTGCATTATTGGTGGTATTGGTGGTGGTGGTGGTATTGGTGGTGGTATTGGTGGTGGTGGTATTGGTGGTGGTGGTGGTATTGGTGGTGGTATTGTTATTGGTACTGGTGGTGGCGGTATTGATGACATTGGTGGGGATGGTGGTGGTAGTGGTATTGGTGGTGGTGGTATTAGTGGTGGTGGTATTGGTGGTATTGGTGGTGGGGGTGGTATTGGTGGTGGTGGTGGTATTGGTGCTGGTGGTGTTGGTGGTGGTTGTATTGGTGGTGGTGGTATTGTTGGTGGTGGTGGCATTGGTGGTGGTGGTATTGGTGGTGGTGGTGGTATTGGTGGTGGTGGTATTGGTGGTATTGGTGGTGGTGGTGGCATTGGTGGTGGTGATATTGGTGGCGGTGGTGGTATTAGTGGCGGTGGTGGTGGTATTGGTGGTGGTATTGGTGGTGGTATTGGTGGTGGTGGTGGTATTGGTGCTGGTGGTATTGGTGGTGGTGGTATTGGTATTGGTGGTGGTGGTGGTATTAGTGGTGGTGGTGGTATTGGTGGTGGTGGTATTGGTGGTGGTGGCAATGGTGGTGATTGTGGTATTGGTGCTGGTGGTATTGGTGGTGGTGGTATTGGTATTGGTGGTGGTGGTGGTATTAGTGGTGGTGGTGGTTTGGTGGTGGTGATATTGGTGGTGGTGGTATTAGTGGTGGTGGTATTGGTGGTGGTATTGGTGGTGGCGGTATTGGTGGTGGTGGTATTGGTGGTGGTGGTATTGATGGTGATTGTGGTATTGGTGGTGGTATTGGTGGTAGTGGTATTGGATTGGTGGTGGTATTGGTGTTGGTGGTGGTGGTATTGGTGGTGGTGGTATTGGTATTGGTAGTATTGGTGGTGGTGGCATTGGTGGTGGTGGTAGTGGTGGTGGCATTGGTGGTATTGGTGGTGGTCGTAGTGGTATTGGATTGGTGGTGGTGGTGGTATTGGTGGTGGTGGTATTGGTATTGGTGGTGGTGGTATTGGTATTGGTGATGGTGGTATTGGTATTGGTATTGGTGGTACTGGTATTGGTGGTTGTACTGGTATTGGTGGTGGTACTGGTATTGGTGGTGGTATTGGTGGTGGTGGTACTGGTATTGGTGGCGATTGCATTGGTGGTGATATTGGTGGTATTGGTGGTGGTGGTGGTATTGGTGGTGGTATTGGTGGTATTGGTGGTGGTGGTATTGGTGGTGGTGGTGGTATTGGTGGTGGTATTGTTATTGGTACTGGTGGTGGCGGTATTGATGACATTGGTGGGGATGGTGGTGGTAGTGGTATTGGTGGTGGTGGTATTAGTGGTGGTGGTATTGGTGGTATTGGTGGTGGGGGTGGTATTGGTGGTGGTGGTGGTATTGGTGCTGGTGGTGTTGGTGGTGGTTGTATTGGTGGTGGTGGTATTGTTGGTGGTGGTGGCATTGGTGGTGGTGGTATTAGTGGTGGTGGTATTGGTGGTATTGGTGGTGGTGGTCGTATTGGTGGTGGTGATATTGGTGGCGGTGGTGGTATTAGTGGCGGTGGTGGTATTGGTGGTGGTATTAGTGGTGTTATTGGTGGTGGTGGTGGTATTGGTGCTGGTGGTATTGGTGGTGGTGGTATTGGTATTGGTGGTGGTGGTGGTATTAGTGGTGGTGGTGGTATTGGTGGTGGTGGTATTGGTGGTGGTGGCAATGGTGGTGGTGGTAGTGGTGGTGGTGGTTTGGTGGTGGTGATATTGGTGGTGGTGGTATTAGTGGTGGTGGTATTGGTGGTGGTATTGGTGGTGGCGGTATTGGTGGTGGTGGTATTGGTGGTGGTGGTATTGATGGTGATTGTGGTATTGGTGGTGGTATTGGTAGTGGTATTGGATTGGTGGTGGTATTGGTGGTGGTGGTATTGGTGTTGGTGGTGGTGGTATTGGTGGTGGTGGTATTGGTATTGGTAGTATTGGTGGTGGTGGCATTGGTGGTGGTGGTAGTGGTGGTGGCATTGGTGGTATTGGTGGTGGTGGTATTGGTGGAGGTGGTGGTATTGGTGGTGGTGGTGTGGGTATTGGTGGTGGTGGTATTGGTATTGGTGATGGTGGTATTGGTGGTGGTGGTACTGGTATTGGTGGTGGTACTGGTATTGGTGGTGGTATTGGTTGTGGTGGTATTGGTATTGGTGGTGGTGGTACTGGTACTGGTATTGGTGGTGATTGTATTGGTGGTGATATTGGTGGTATTGGTGGTGGTGGTGGTATTGGTATTGGTGGTGGTATTTGTATTGGTACTGGTGGTGGTGGTATTGATGGAATTGGTAGTGGTGGTAGTGGTATTGGTGGTATTAGTGGTGGTGGTATTGGTGGTGGGGGTGGTATTGGTGGTGGTGGTGGTATTGGTGCTGGTGGTGTTGGTGGTGGTTGTATTGGTGGTGGTATTGTTGGTGGTGGTGGTATTGGTGGTGGTGGTGGTATTGGTGGTTGTGGCAGTGGTGGTGGTATTGGTGGTGGTGGTTTGGTGGTGGTGATATTGGTGGTGGTGGTGGTGGTATTGGTGGTGGTATTAGTGGTGGTATTGGTGGTGATGGTGGTATTGGTGGTGATGGTGGTATTGGTGGTGGTGGTGGTATTGGTGGTGGTGGTATTGGTATTGATGGTGGTGGTATTGGTGGTGGTGGTATTGATGGAGGTGGTGATATTGGTATTGGTGGTGGTATTGGATTGGCGGTGGTGGTGGTATTTGTGGTGGTATTGGTGGTGGTGTTGGTGGTGGTGATATTGGTGTGGGTGGTGGTGGTGGTATTGGTGGTGGTGGTGATATTGGTGGTGGTATTGTGGTGAAGGAGGTGGTGGTATTGATGGTGGTGGTGGTATTGGTGGTGGTGGTATTGGTGGTGGTGGTGGTATTAGTGGTGGTGGTATTGGTGGTTGTGGTAATGGTATTGGTGGTGGTAGTGGTATTGGTATTGGTGGTGGTATTGGTGGTGGTGGTTTGGTGGTGGTGATATTGGTGGTGGTGGTATTAGTGGCGGTGTTGGTGGTATTGGTGGTGGTATTAGTGGTGGTATTGGTGGTGGAGGTATTGGTGGTGGTAATGGTGGTGATGGTGGTATTGGTGGTGGTGGTGGTATTGGTATTGGTGGTGGTGGTGGTATTGGTGGTGGTGGTATTGATGGAGGTGGTGGTATTGGTATTGGTGGTTTGGTATTGGTGGTGGTATTGGTGGTAGTGGTATTGGATTGGTGGTGGTGGTGGTATTGGTGGTGGTGGTATTGGTGGTGGTGGTATTGGTGGTGGTGTTATTGGTGGAGGTGGTATTGGTGGTGGTGGTGTTGGTGGTGGTGGTATTGGTGTGGGTGGTGGTGGTGGTATTGGTAGTGGTGGTGGTATTGTGGTAGAGGAGGTGGTGGTATTGATGGTGGTGGTGGTATTGGTGGTGGTGGTATTGGTGGTGGTGTAGGTGGTGGTGGTATTGGTGGTGGTGGTATTAGTGGTGGTGGTATTGGTGGTTGTGGTAATGGTATTGGTGGTGGTGGTGGTTTTGGTATTGGTGGTGGTATTGGTGGTGGTGGTGATGGTATTGGTGGTGGTGGTGGTGCTATTGGTAGAGGTGGTGGTGGTGGTATTGGTGGTGGTGGTATTGGTATTGGTGGTGGTATTGGTAGTGGTGGTGGTGGTATTGGTGGTGATGGTATTTGTGGTATTGGTGGTGGTGGTATTGGTGGTATTGGCATTGGCGTTGGTATTGGTATTGGTGGTGGTGGGGGTATTGGTAATGGTGGTGGTATTGGTGGTATTGGTGGTGGTATTGGTGGTGGTATTGGTGTTGGTGGTGGTATTGGTGGTGGTGGTATTGGTGATGGTGGTGGTATTGGTGGTAATGTTGATGGTGGTGGTATTGGAATTGGTGGTGGTGGTATTGGTAGTGGTGGTATTGGTGGTGGTGGTATTTGTGGTATTGGTGGTGGTGGTATTGGTGGTGGTGGTATTGGCATTGGCGTTGGTATTGGTATTGGTGGTGGTGGGGGTATTGGTAATGGTGGTGGTATTGGTAGTATTGGTGGTGGTATTGGTGTTGGTATTGGTGTTGGTATTGGTGGTGGTATTGGTGGTGGTGGTATTGGTGATGGTGGTGGTATTGGTGGTAATGTTGATGGTGGTGGTATTGGAATTGGTGGTGGTGGTATTGGTGGTGGTATTGGTGGTGGTGGAGGTGGTGGTATTGATGGTGGTGGTGGTATTGGTAGTGGTGGGATTGGTGGGATTGGTGGTGGTGTTGGTGTTGGTGGTGATGGTATTGGTGGTGGTGGTGGAGGTAGTGGTATTGGTGGTGGTACTGGTGGTGGTGGTATTAGTGGTGGTGGTATTGGTGGTGGTGGTATTGGTGGTGGTGGTGGTGGTATTGGTGGTGGTATTCTTGGTGGTAGTATTGTTGGTGGTATTGGTGGTGGTGGTATTGGAGGTGGTATTCTTGGTGGTAGTATTGGTGGTGGTATTGGTGGGATTGGTGGTGGTATTGGTGGTGGTATTGGTGGTGGTGGTATTGGTGGTGGTGGTATTGGTGGTGGTGGTATCGGTGGTGGTGGTATTGGTAGTGGTGGTGATAGTGGTATTGGTGGTGGTGGTGTTTATGGTGGTGGTTGTGGTATTGATGGTGGTGGTATTAGTGGCGGTGGTGGTGGTATTGATGGTGGTATTGGTGGTGGTGGTATTGATTGGTATTGGTGGTGGTGGTATTGGTGGAGGTGGTGGTATTGATGGTGGTGGAGTTGGTGGTGGTGGGATTGGTGGTGGTATTGGTGGTGGTATTGGTGGTGGTGGTGGTATTCATGGTGGTGGTATTGGTGGTGTTATTGGAGGTGGTGGTATTGGTGGTGGTGGTATTGGTGGTGGTATTGGTGGTGATGGTGGTGGTATTGGTGGTGGTGGTATTAGTGGCTGTGGTGGTGGTATTGGTGGTATTGGTGGAGGTAGTGGTATTGATGGTGGTGGTATTGATGGTGGTGGGATTGGTGGTGGTGTTGTTGTTAATAAAACAGGCTTTTGAAAACAACTCGTCAGGTGGCTTTAGTACAGATGACATGTAACACAGATGTGCTGTCGTCAGCTTCAGCCCATTACCACAGGAATATGTGCTACCTGGAATTCACATGACTTTCGCTAATCATTTCTAAATCCATTTTACTTGGGGGGGGGGGGGTTTGAAACAGACATGGGATAATGCCGGGTTAAAGTGATTGAAAGCGGGTGCCCGTGTTACAGGGGCGGACGTGCTGCTTAAAAAAAACAAGCGGTTTCAGCTGAAGCAGCGCATGTCCGGCCTGCAGTAAGAGAAACTCAATAAAGTAAATAGTGCTTACAGACTAAATAACAGGTCCTGTGTAACAACCGAAGTAAAAGGGCCAGTCGCCATGGGAGGGTACAAATGAAGACAAGGCCGTACTAAGGAGGGACTAACAAGCGTATTAACGAATCCGAAGGCAGCATCTACGAAAGACAATGACACAAGCCAATGAAAAATATGGGCGGAGAGTGGGCGTGGCTTCTCTCCCATACTCTACTACAGCAGTCTCACAGAGCGAGCAGCGCATGCGCGCTGCCGCTAGGCTCAACCTAAAAAGGAGAATTATTTTCACTATGAATCTTTTGCATCCATAGTCAAACTATAGAGCCAATCACTCCCTGGCGGAAACATATGGTTCGCTCCCAGTAGGTTGCGTGTTCCAAATGCCTCAATTAAGTGCTTGCTGCGGACTGCGCGAGTTTCATTTGTCACATCCCATATCAATATCACAAATTGCTTCCTGAGTTTACCAGAGAAACAATACAAACAATGCAGATTGTCGGACTAGATGTAGAAAACTGAAGAGCTTTCCACAGCCAAAGGGATGTTAGGAACTCCTGAGAGGGACTCCGCTGCAATGAAATGCACTTACCTAAATATTGTTAACTCTGACACCACACCCTTTTAAAGCCTTTGCCTTCGTATTCCCAAGTCATAGCTCTACTCTTCTTACCAACAGGGATTTTTATTTTTTACAAGAACACCCGCATGCCTCGCAGGTATACGTAGAACCACCAAGCCTCTTTCGGACCACGGACTCCTTGTGCAATGCTGTTAGTGCCGGAAGTCCTGGACAATCCTGGTGCTGCCCCCTTGCTGAGAGCTGCACCAGGATTTGATCGGGCAAGTGAACCCAGTGCTCATTCTGAGTGCAGGGGCCTGCAGCTGCCCACCCCTCCTCCCCTCACCATGCACAGATAGTGATAGGCCTCTAGTGCGCATGTCGGGCTGGTCGCAGAAAGGCAATCGGCCAACCTGACATGCGCACTTTCAAGTGTGCGTGACGACCAGGAGGTGAGCCTGTTTTATATTTTCAAGCCTCACCCACTCATCACTAACCAAGCCAGCCCATGTCGTGGCTAATAAAAAAAAAAAAAAATGCGAAGCGCCCCCAGCTGGAAAAAAATATTTAAATTGTTGATTTATTCAAATTAAAATCGGGGGCCTTGGGGGCCAAATATAGGGGGGCAAAGCCCCCGACGCTCTAATAAAGGAGCCGTCGCTGAAACATCCGCTCCAACCGTTTGCGCTGAAATACTTCTTTTTCAGATAAAATTCGGGGAAATCTCCCTCATCCATAATTTTACCCTGTCTCTGCCTTCCACTGGGGAATAAGTTGAGCGACCTCTTACGTTTCTGTCGTTTTATATAGATTTTCCCTGCCCACTCCCCAGCAGCCTGGTGTCCTGCCCCACCCCCTCACCCCATCCGCTCCCCTAATGAGCCATCATAGATCCAGGAAATGGGCAAGGATTGTAAGATCTCCAGGCAGAATAGCATTTTGCTGTTGGAGCGCTCCGTGTCCCTAAATGAGAAATCATTCTCTGGACATTTCCTTGTAATTTGGCGCCACCGCCTCCCACTACCTACCCCTCGCAAGGCTGCTGCCTTCCCTTACTCCTGGAAGTGCCAGCCTGCTTACATCGGTTCCGCCTCTGGCAGCTGACACGGTTACTGGGGTAAATAAAACACCCACATCTGCACTGTCCACGATTCTGATTCCAACTCACCATCTCAGCAACGAGGCAGCTCTCCGTGATCCACCCCCTACCTCCTTAAGATAGCTCCTCAATTCGAAAGGCAAACAAACTTTCTATTAAAGAAAACTAAAACACTTTACAGAGAAGTCACATGTCCAAACCCTGCACCAAGGATCTCTCCTAGGAATCAATTAAGCCGACCAGATAGGCTTCTACCACCTGTCTGGAAGACAGAAAAGTAATCCTTTCATGATCCCCCAGAAGCCCTGGCTTATCAATTAACTAACCTACCATAGGAAGGGCTAGGCACACATGAATGCCAGGATACCCTCACGGGTGATAGTGCAATTTACAAATACACATAACATCTCCCTCGCCCAGAAAATGCGTGAGATTAACCCAAAATGTGTGACACTTGACAGGGCTGTGGAGTGCCAATTTAGTTAAAATTCCAACTAAATAAAATTACTTTCACGCTGTAGGTTAGTTTTATCGTGTTTTCCAACCAGCGCCTTCACTAGGCATGCCACCTGCAGGCAAGCTTCAGTGGCGGCTGGTGGTTTTTAAATGTAGTGGGACCGAAATTTTACACCAGAGCTAAATGTGCGAACAAGAACTTAAAAAGGAGGGTACTGGGGATTCTCCCACCGCAAGAACGTTTTTTAAAAGTTGATTCAAATAATGAATTTTATAGCATACAGTCACTGACAACTTTACACTTCAGTGTAAGGCAAAGAGAAACAGCAGAGTGTGCAGTGTTCCCACCTAGATTTAACCACACACACAAGTAGGCACTGATAAAAGAACACTTAAATCTCAGTTGAAAACGTTTATTTGTGTACAATATGTTTTACTAGCAACTGCTTTTTACAGTTCTGTTGCCTCGTTCAACATTTTGGCTTCTCAAAAGAGACTTAGGCCAGAAGCAGACAAGCAAACCTCCTTCATACTAACTGGACACTCTAACACTCATTCCGGCAGCACCGTGTACTGCCGTCCTGGCATATTGCACTACTCACTCTAGTCACTTCCCACAGAGATACTCAGTTCCTGCTAAGATTGTCAATGTAAGTGACTTACTTCGTCTCTGCAGAAGCCATCTGGACATTGCCTGCTGTTGTGCTAATTTGTCTTTAATTCACCTTTTGTTTTGTGTCTGCTTGCCCTTGTGGTCCACTAACGACACTAACTGCCCACATTAAAAATATTTTCATAAACTTGCACACATACATGTGCCTTTGAAAAGCTACTGATATCACTTTTGTGTTGCATTCGTTTCGGGCATTGTCAGTGCATCACATCACTTTTAAATATGTAATTGAGTTTTAAAACTGCTTTAGGGAAGGCATTGTGAGTGCACACACTTTAAAACCATTTGTTTTTACAATGGGGGACTTATTTACAAGCCCGTGGGCCGCCGAAGCAACACTTTTTTTACACTCCGGCAACGCAGAGAGCAGACCCATATCTACGAGGCCACGCAAAGACACCCTGAATGGCTTTTCTTGGCCTCGTAGAGATAGTGTAAGGCAACGCAGCACAAGTCACTGCGCTGCCTCACACTGTGTCAGGGAGGCGTGCCATGGGTGTTGCAGTGGGTGTTCCCATGCAATAGCCATCGGTTTTGACACAATCCCAGATTAACAACGTAGCGTAAATCTGGGAATGTGTAAAAACTGTGCGCCTCCCCAGGGGTGGCGCAACGAGGAGGAATAACCTTATTTCTCCTTGCTTTTTCCACTTTCTATTTGTGCAGCACACATAGAAAGGGGAACACGCCTCAGTTGATTGTTTTTCTGCAAGAAGGTGTCCTTTCCTGCACAAAAACAATCATTCCTACAACATAGACACCCTTGCACTGGTGCAAGGGTGCCTGCATTGGCACAAGGCAGCCATTTGTGCCCCAGCACAGTAAAGAGGACAGGAATGCACCGTATCCCATAGCAGTGGCGGCTGGTGACATTTGAAAGTGGTGCGGCGTAAAACAATTATCGTACTGCACTGCGGCGAGCGAGCGTAGCGAGCGAGCCCGAACCACCTATGGAGGGTTCGGGGTGGTTCTCCCCCCGAGAAAATTTTGAAAAAAGAGTGGGCAAATGGTGCATTTTCAAGCAAATTTGAGAAAGCAGGAAGGTTGAGCAGCACTCCTGCTAGGCTTAATATTTACATTCAATTTGTTCGCAATCACAGTACAGACATTTGCCTGGTTCCTTCTGGCACAGGAACAACGATGGGCTTTGTGTCCTGGCAAATATTGTAAAACGTATTTTATTTTATTTACCTTAGCACACAATACTAGATGGTCAATAAATGGCAGTGCGAGCTAAACAAATATAAATCACTTAAAATTCACAAAAAGCGCTTCTACACCTGCAGGCTTCATGGCGCTGGTTTTAATCTGTGTTTAAACTACAGGGTCTCTGGAAGCACTGCATTTCACAACACGTTTGTGTTTTAGATCTGAAACGGAAGTGAACATTTCATATTCCAAAATGTAGATTTTACTTCGAAAATCAGAGAGCGCTTGCAAGCACGGCTGTCATGGTTAGTTCATATTTATTTGTTGGAAACAGCGCGGGCCTTAAGGTTGATCACACATTACAGGGTAGCAGACTATAGCTTCGAAGTTTCATAAGCTATTGTTCGTTTCCAAAGATAAAATGGGCTACCATTGCGTCCGGTATGACTTGACATGGGAGCATCAGTCAGCTACCTGTCGCATGGCAGTTCCAGTGTACAAGTGAATACTGAGCGTGTCTTTTTTTGCCAGTAGTTTATCTGTCTCGATCTTGGCCTAACTCTTTACAGAAGATGAATAGCCAGGTCGAACCCCAGTCTCCCCAAGGAGTGGCCTCATTGGTCCAAATCAAACAGGATGATTGCAAAGAACAGCTTGTGGCATTAATTGTGGTTTTTAGTGACATGGGAATGGGTTTATGCAGCACACACCATGTCCCTTGATCCCAAAGGGCAGAACCTATAGACGGGGCCACTGGAATTATACTGCAGGGTTCGATCAAATTATGCGGCAAGAAAGGGCAGGTTATACGGCACGTCACTGCACATCTTGTGGTAGTATTACTTCATTGTTTCATAACTGTGGCTCATTTTAACACTGTATGGGCGGGCGATTGTTTGACCTCGTTAATACTAGTTCAACTTTCAAATACAGCAATAAGCAACTGAGATGTGAATGGTCAACCTTTGCAAAGGGTCTCCCATTGCGCAGGTAAAACGAGTGGCAATGAGTTAAGGAACTTTTGGTCCGTTCGTGTAAGAAATACATATACTTTTTTAAATCTTCAGATTATGCAGAAAATGATGGATTACGTGGCAAATGCAGCAAATCCTTACTTATGCAGAAAACACAGCGGCTGCAGTCACACAATTCCAATGCACCTGCCTACAGAATGCAATATACGCACACCGGTATGCATGAGTGCAGTGCATAACTTAGCAGAGAGGTGTTCACAAAGTAAAGGAAGTGAGTATCTATTCTCAGACCTGGAGGTGACTGATGCCTGGCTAATCTCGGGAAATGTCTGCGCTTACCCACACCCTAGTATAGGTTATTTGTTAACTCGATGACACATAACAGCTTGCGCCATAAAAAAATATAAAACCAACATATCGGCGTGTCTTCTGAGTGCTAGGCTGCACGCAGAATCTGTATTGTGGTCAGTGGCCTCAAGATCACACTGCACCTCCGCGCAGCGGACGCGCGCAGCGGGCGCACCGCCGGCGCGCCGAAGGCGCGCCTAAGGCAAGCCCGTCTGCGCCCGTCTGCGCCTGTTCGTCGCCTCTCGCCAGGAATGCTGACCAAAGCATCTTGGGCCGCCACACCTATTCTAGGGCGGAGTTATTGGCTGCTAATTCCCTGGGTAAAGTTTGAGGCGGGCCTCGGTTGGGTCCCTTGGAAGGGCCTTTCTGCTGTCATAGTTGCAGGTATGTCTCCTGTAGGCCGCCGCTTCCTTCATCTCCTCCTCTCCAGACTAGTCCATCAGTGAGAATTCTCCTGCTGAATGTGCGGTCATTGGCCAAACACTATCTTGATATTCATGATTTGATTCTTGAGGAAGCTCCGGATGTTTTTTTTATCACGGAGACCTGGCTTAATGTAGACATGGTAGCTGAACCCAACCTAGCACTGCCTCCTGGATACTCTATCCTTACTGTCAACCGTGAGTCTCGAGGGGTGGGATTGCGGTCATTTTTAAATCATGCTACTCTTGCTGTTTTGTCAAAGAAGACATGGAGGGCTGTGAATGTGCGCGATTTAGTATCACTCTCAGTGCCCATCTGACCATCTCTGGGCTATTAGTATATCGCCCTCCGGGGCCAGCCACGTATTTTAGATCTGCCCTTCTAGAATCCACCCATGCTCTTGCAATGGGCACAGCCAATTTCACCATCTTAGGGGATCTCAACATGCACTTTGACCAGACGCAAGACGCCGCAGTTACTAGCGTGCTGGCAGACCTGGCAGCCTGCCAACTCTATCAACTGGTCCCTGGCCCCACTCACTTAGCGGGTCACTTGTTGGACCCTATTTTTTCTAATATTCCATCTGCCATGGTAATGATTCCTAAACCCGTGGGATGGTCCGACCATTCTTTGGTAACCATGCTCTTTCCGGCACCTGAACCTCTTGCCAGGGACATACATCCCCCCGTCCTCAGGCGCCCTTGGCGTAAACTGAGGTTGGAGGATTTCCATGCGCTTCTCTCTGCGAATCTTCCAGCACCTCAGAATGATACCGATGGGGCTTACAGTGACTTCTGCAACTGGATTGTCCAATCTTTGGACTCCATCATCCCAGCTAAATGGATGAAAGGCCGCTCTGCGGACCCCAGCCCATGGTACAATGATACACTGGCCACTCTGCGGAAAGCATGTAAGAAACTAGAGCGCTTGTGGAGGAAAGACTACGACACTACAACTAAAAAAACCTACCTGGCTGCGATTAAAAACTACCATAGAAATGTCTGCATCGCCCGGGCTGCCTATTATGCCAACGAAATACAATTAAGTCCTAACCCGTCTAAATGTATTTTTAAAATTCTGAAAGAATTGAGAGGAAGAAATAAACCCCAGGTCTCTGCGATCATTACTGAGCAACATTGTGAAGACCTGGCGCTGTTTTTTGTTAACAAGGTGGACACTATTTACCGTTCTTTTCCACAAAAGCCGTCCTTACGGCCTCCTGCTGCGTACCCCCCCTCTGCATTCTCTAACAGCTATCCCCAGTATTTCACAGGACGAGCTTACTCTCTTGAGTAAGAAAGTTAAATCTGGCTCTCCGGCCGATCCTCTAAGACCTGCTCAGTTTAGAGAATCACTTTCTCTTTTTCTGACTCCTCTGTGCCAGATCATTAACTCCTCTTTTACCACTGCTGTGGTTCCTGCTCTTTGGAAACAAGCTGGGGTCTCCCCCATCCTTAAAAAACCTTCACTGGACCCTGCAAAGCTGGAAAATTTCCGGCCTATCTCCCTCCTGCCGTGGGTGGCTAAGATTGCGGAGGCCCACGTTAACAGTATCCTTACTAAATTCCTCAACACTAATAATATTTTGGACCCCTCGCAAAACGGTTTTCGTGCAGGTCACAGCACAGAGACAGCTCTGCTGGCAATGACTGTTCACCTACAGACCATCCTGGACTCTGGTCATACTGCGGCTCTGATTTTACTTGACCTCAGTGCCGCGTTTGACACGATTTCACATGTGATTCTACTACAACGGCTGGAGGCGGCTGGAGTAGTAGGCCTCGCACTCGAATGGCTTAAGTCGTTCCTGAGCGATAGATCTTTCCGCGTGTCAGCCCCCCCGTTCCTCTCCCAGCCCCACTCCATTGGGCAAGGGGTACCCCAGGGTTCGGCTCTGAGCCCCGTATTGTTCAATTTATATGTCCAGCCTCTTGCTACGGTGGCCAAGAAGATGGGCCTCACTATGGTCTCTTATGCCGACGATACGCAGCTAGTGGTGGCCCTATCTGATGGTTCTTCGCTGGACGCCCTCAGATTTAGGCGTGGCCTGGCCGCCGTAGCAGAATGGATGAACTCTAACTGCCTTCAGTTGAACGCCACTAAAACGGAGGTATTGTTGGTGGGGAAGGACAGGAACCTCTGGAATGAGCAGTGGTGGCCTAGTGTGCTTGGAGACACCCCCACCCCTAAGTTGGTGGTTAAGAACTTAGGGGTCTGGATGGATTCCTCCCTTAGCTTCCAAGAACACACTAAAAAAGTCGCGGGTACCTGCTTCGGTCTCTTGCGGGGTCTTAAGCCGCTGCTGAAGTTTTTCAATCCGCTCACCCGCCAGCTGATCGTCCAATCGGCTATTTTATCCAGACTGGACTACGCTAATTCGCTCCTCTTAGGTGCCAATCAGGCTGAGGTAATGCGACTACAGCGTGTGCAGAACGCGGCTGCTAGAGCCCTTTTAGGGCTCTCACGTCACTGTTCCGACACTGACGCCGTTCGGCGGCTTCACTGGCTTCCGGTGGCCAAACGGATCCAATTTAAGGCACTCTGCCTATCCTTTAAGATCCTGAAACTCGCTTCACCCTGCCTCCTTGCCAATATGCTAACCCCCTACAAACCCTTGCGCGAATTGCGTTCCTCGGGGCAGCACTTAGTCACTGTCCCCTGGGTGAAGCGTGCACGGGCCGGTGGTCGTTCTTTCCACCACACGGCCGCTAAACTATGGAATTCTCTGCCCCCTCAGATCCGCTGCCTAAATGAGTTACTAGCTTTCAGGAAAGCTATTAAAACCTTCCTCTTTCCACAAGCTTAGGCCGCCTACCCTCTTCTCTGTTGCCTACCTGTCTCTCTTCGACTCTGCTACTCTCTGTTGCTGGCAGCGCCGGGACGCCTCTTTGCTGGGGCAGCTGCGCGCTTTATAAATTTGGCTAACATAACATAACATAACATACAGCGTCAGTTAACACAGAAGCATTGTATCACGTTGGGTGGCCGCATGCAGACAGACACCGTCTCTCCACAGCAACTTTTATGTAAAACCACGAACGTCACCCTATGGAACATTAATGTCCTACAAGCTATCAAGTTGTCCCAGGGTCCTGTAATACTCACATCTGCACAGCAATACGAATCTCAGTTGCAGTGCAAGCGCTCACACAGCTGATGTGCTGCAGGGCACACAGCTCCATAAAATGTAGGCGTGCACATTAATAAAACATTAATAAAACACCAGTGCCATCTGCATGACAGCCACATCCACAGAACATAGGCTTGAGCACCTTACAGCACTTTAATGTGCAGGCCTAAGCAGCACTAAACCACTCATGCTACCAACAGGAAAGACACATTGAAAGTACTTAGACAAAACGCATCATTGCACTGTATTGCCATCAACCCGACTCAAGTCAACCCCCCAGATCACCTGTAACATAGACACAACACACAAAACACATAGACGTAAGAGCATCACCGCACCATAATGTGCTGGTCTGACACTTCTGAGCGACTCCGGTCATCCACAGGTTAAGAACTCCAACAACGCCTAGACTGTTCGGTGTCAAGGCACTGTAAGTGCAGACATGCGCAGTGTTTAACAATTCCTGTAATCTGTCGGGACACACCGCCCCCTGACTGTGTAGTTAGAAGTATCACACACGCTAACATTACCGTGTATTCGCTCCATGGCGGCTGCACAGCCTCGGTGGGGTGCGTGAATTTCCACCTGATCCGGTAGAGCTTAAGAGTCTGTGGTGTCAACTCGCGTGTGGCACTGGCGCGGTGACGCGTAAGGGCGTGACTCGGTGACTGACGGACTGACTGCAATGGCCAATCACAGTGCGGCTGCTGCGGCAGTGCCACCCACCCATGCGCGGCACCCAATGTTATAATGCCTGCCCGCTCAGGCTCAGGCTCCGCGGTCACTGCCAATCCAGACGCTGCATTAGCAGCGCCAGGATTGGCTAGGGCACGGAGACGGCCCGCCCATTAGCGACCGGGGGCTGCTGCGCGAAGCAACCCTCTGCCTCTCGGGTCCCGACTCCCCCCTTGCTCTCCAGGTCCAGGATGGTATAGGAGGTGGCTGTAGTACGCATGTTCGGGCTGGTCATAAAAATGACCAGCCCAAAATCGAGCATGCGCACTATTGCAGCTGGGCTTTAGTAAGCGCTGCAGTCGTCTGGCTGTCACTCAACCCTTCCTTGCTGCCGCAGCCAGCCCCGCCCCCACCCCCCTTCAGCGCTGATTGCCTGACTGTCTGCCGACTGCGAGCGGAGCGACGACGAGCGAGTAGTTTAGTCATAATACTGTGTCTGTGTTATTTATGACTCAACTTACTCGCTTGCGACTGTGAATGCCATGTGGCTAGTGGGGCAACGCCCCAGCGCCGCCAATGGACGCACCGCCACTGTCCCATAGATACGGTGCATTCCTGCCCTTTTCTATTGATGCAGCGCGGCGCAGCAAAAAGCCTTGTGGCTCTGCCGTGCACCAAAATGCTGTAAATGACGCCCTTGGTTTGAAAGGGCGGCAGCAGGCACCAGTCACTACCGAGTGCAGTGCCCTGTGCTCCAGCCACTGGTAGCTCCAGGACTCAGCAGGGACTGAGAGCACGGGGTCTACGGGAGGAGGGCTCAGCAGGGACTGAGAGCACAGGGGTCTACGGGAGGGGGGCTCAGCAGGGACTTAGAGCATGGGGGTCTACGAGAGGAGGGCTCAGCAGGGACTGAGAGCATGGGGGTCTACAGGAAAGGGGCTCAGCAGGGACTGAGAGCACGGGGTCTACGGGAGGGGGGATCAGCAGGGACTTAGAGCATGGGGATCTACGGGAGGGGGCTCAGCAGGGACTTAGAGCACGGGGTCTACGGGAGGGGGCTCAGCAGGGACTGAGAGCACGGGGGTCTACGGGAGGAGGGCTCAGCAGGGACTGAGAGCACAGGGGTCTAAGGGAGGGGGCTCAGTAGGGACTGAGAGCACGGGGGTCTACAGGAGGGGGCTCAGCAGGGAGGGGGTCTATGGGAGGGGGCTCAGCAGGGACTGAGAGAACGGGGGTCTCCGGCAGGAGGGCTCAGCAGGGAGTGAGAGCACGGGGGTCTACGGGAGGGGGGCTCAGCAGGGACTTAGAGCACAGGGGTCTACGGGAGGAGGGCTCAGCAGGGACTGAGAGCATGGGAGGTCAGCAGGGAGGGGGGCTATGGGAGGGACTGAGAGCACAGGGGTATATAGGAGGGGGGCTCAGCAGGGAGGGGGGCTATGGGAGGGACTGAGAGCACAGGGGTCTATGGGAGGGGGGCTCAGTAGGGACTCAGAGCACGGGGGTCTACAGGAGGGGGCTCAGCAGGGAGGGGGGCTATGGGAGGGGGGCTCAGCAGGGACTGAGAGAACTGGGGTCTCCGGTAGGGGGGCTCAGCAGAGAGTGAGAGCACGGGGGTCTACGGGAGGGGGGCTCAGCAGGGACTTAGAGCACAGGGGTCTACGGGAGGAGGGCTCAGCAGGGACTGAGAGCATGGGAGGTCTACAGGAGAGGGGCTCAGCAGGGACTGAGAGCACGGGGGTCTACGGGAGGGGGGCTCAGCAGGGACTGAGAGCACGGGGGTCTACGGGAGGAGGGCTCAGCAGGGACTGAGAGCACAGGGGTCTATGGGAGGGGGGCTCAGTAGGGACTGAGAGCATGGGGGTCTACAGGAGGGGGCTCAGAAGGGACTAGGCACGGGGGTCTATGGGAGGGGGGCTCAGTAGGGACTGAGAGCACGGGGGTCTCCGGTAGGGGGGCTCAGCAGGGAGTGAGAGCACGGGGTCTACGGGAGGGGGCTCAGCAGGGACTTAGAGAACAGGGGTCTATGGGAGGAGGGCTCAGCAGGGACTGAGAGCATGGGAGGTCTACAGGAGAGGGGCTCAGCAGGGACTGAGAGCACGGGGTCCACGGGAGGGGGGCTCAGCAGGGACTTAAAGCATGGGGATCTACGGGAGGGGGGCTCAGCAGGGACTTAGAGCACTGGGGTCTACGGGAGGGGGGCTCAGCAGGGACTGAGAGCATGGGGGGTCTACGGGAGGAGGGCTCAGCAGGGACTGAGAGCACAGGGGTCTATTGGAGGGGGGCTCAATAGGGACTGAGAGCACGGGGGTCTACAGGAGGGGGGCTCAGCAGGGACTAGGCACGGGGGTCTATGAGGGGGGGCTCAGCAGGTACTTAGAGCACGGGGATCTACGGGGGGCTCAGCAGGGACTGAGAGCACAGGGGTCTACGGGAGGGGGCTCAGCAGGGACTGAGAGCACGGGGGTCTATGGGAGGGGGCTCAGCAGGGACTTAGAGCACGGGGGTCTACGGGAGGGGGCTCAGCAGGGACTGAGAGCACGGGGTCTCCGGTAGGGGGGCTCAGCAGGGAGTGAGAGCACGGGGGTTTACGGGAGGGGGCTCAGCAGGGACTGAGAGCACGGGGTCTATGGAAGGGGGCTCAGCAGGGACTTAGATGACGGGGTCTATGGGAGGAGGGCTCAGCAGGGACTGAGAGCACTGGGTTTTACAAGAGGGGGCTCAGCTGGGACTAGGAGCACGGGGGTCTATGGGAGTGGGGTTCAGTAGGGACTGAGAGCATGGGGGATCTATGGGAGGGTGGCTCAGCAGGGACTTAGAGCACGGGATCTACGGGAGGGGGGCTCAGCAGGGACTGAGAGCACGGGGGTCTACAGGAGGGGGGCTCAGCAGGGACTGAGAGCACGGAGGTCTATGGGAGGGGGCTCAGCAGGGACTGAGAGCACAGGGTCTATGGGAGGGGGAATCAGCAGGGACTGAGAGCACAGGGATCTACGGGAGGGGGCTCAGCAGGGACTGAGAGCACAGGGGTCTACGGGAGGGGGGCTCAGCAGGGACTGAGAGCACAGGGGTCTATGGGAGGGGGCTGAGCAGGGACTGAGAGCACGGGGTCTGTGGGAGGGGGGCTCAGCAGGGACTGAGAGCACGGGGGTCTATGGGAGAGAGGCTCAGCAGGGACTGAGAGCACGGGGTTCTACGGGAGGGGAGCTCAGCTGGGACTAAGAGCACGTTGGTCTACGGGAGGGGGCTCAGCAGGGACTGAGAGCATGGGTGGTCTACGGGAGGGGGGCTCAGCTGGGACTGAGAGCACGGGGTCTACGGGAGGTAGACTCAGCAGGGACTAAGAGCAAGGGGTCTACGGGAGGGGGCTCAGCAGGGACTGAGAGCACGGGGTCTACGGGAGGGGGCTCAGCAGGGACTGAGAGCAGAGGGGTCTACAGAAGGGGGCTCAGCAGGGCCTGAGAGCACGGGGTCTATGGGAGGGGGACTCAGCAGGGACTGAGAGCACAGGGGTCTACAGGAGGAGGGCTCAGCAGGGACTGAGAGCATGGGGGGTCTATGAGAGGGGGGCTCAGCAGGTACTTAGAGCACGGGGATATACGGGAGGGGGGCTCAGCAGGGACTGAGAGCACAGGGGTCTACGGAAGGGGGGCTCAGCAGGGACTGAGAGCACGGGGTCTACGGGAGGGGGGCTCAGCAGGGACTGAGAGCACAGGGTCTATGGGAGGGGGGCTCAGCAGGGACTTAGATCAAGGGGGTCTACGCGAGGAGGGCTCAGCAGGGACTGAGAGCACAGGGGTCTACGGGAGGGCGGGCTCAGCAGGGACTGAGAGCACGGGGTCTACGGGAGGGGGCCCAGCAGGGACTGAGAGCACGGGTCTACGGGAGGGGGCTCAGCAGGGACTGAGAGCATGGGTGGTCTACAGGAGGGGGCTAAGCAGGGACTGAGAGCACGGGGTCTATGGGAGAGGGGCTCAGCAGGGACTAAGAGCACGGGGTCTATGGGAGGGGGCTCAGTAGGGACTGAGAGCACGGGGGTCTACAGGAGGGGGCTCAGCAGGGACTAGGCACGGGGGTCTATGGGAGGGGGCTCAGCAGGGACTGAGAGCACGGGGGTCTCCGGTAGGGGGCTCAGCAGGGAGTGAGAGCACGGGGGTCTACGGGAGGGGGGCTCAGCAGGGACTTAGAGCACGGGGTCTATGGGAGGAGGGGTCAGCAGGGACTGAGAGCACGGGGGTCTACGGGAGGAGGGCTCAGCAGGGACTGAGAGCACAGGGGTCTATGGGAGGGGGGCTCAGTAGGGACTGACAGCACGGGGGTCTACAGGAGGGGGGCTCAGCAGGGACTAGGCACGGGGGTCTATGGGAGGGGGGCTCAGTAGGGACTGAGAGCACGGGGGTCTCCGGTAGGGGGCTCTGCAGGGAGTGAGAGCACAGGGGTCTACGGGAGGGGGCTCAGCAGGGACTTAGAGCACAGGGGTCTATGGGAGGAGGGCTCAGCAGGGACTGAGAGCATGGGAGGTCTACAGGAGAGGGGCTCAGCAGGGACTGAGAGCACGGGGTCTACTGGAGGGGGCTCAGCAGGGACTTAGAGCATGGGGATCTACGGGAGGGGGCTCAGCAGGGACTTAGAGCACGGGGGTCTACGGGAGGGGGCTCAGCAGGGACTGAGAGCATGGGGGTCTACGGGAGGAGGGCTCAGCAGGGACTGAGAGCACAGGGGTCTATTGGAGGGGGGCTCAATAGGGACTGAGAGCACGGGGTCTACAGGAGTGGGGCTCAGCAGGGACTAGGCACAGGGGTCTATGGGAGGGGGCTCAGCAGGTACTTAGAGCACGGGGATCTACGGGGGCTCAGCAGGGACTGAGAGCACAGGGGTCTACGGGAGGGGGCTCAGCAGGGACTAAGAGCACGGGGGTCTACGGGAGGGGGGCTCAGCAGGGACTGAGAGCGCGGGGGTCTACGGGAGTGGGGCTCAGCAGGGACTGAGAGCACGGGGTCTCCGGTAGGGGGGCTCAGCAGGGAGTGAGAGCACGGGGGTCTACGGGAGGGGGCTCAGCAGGGACTGAGAGCACGGGGTCTATGAAAGGGGGGCTCAGCAGGGACTTAGATCACGGGGTCTACGGGAGGAGGGCTCAGCAGGGACTGAGAGCACTGGGTTTTACAAGAGGGGGGCTCAGCTGGGACTAGGAGCACGGGGGTCTATGGGAGTGGGGTTCAGTAGGGACTGAGAGCATGGGGAGTCTATGGGAGGGTGGCTCAGCAGGGAGTTAGAGCACGGGGTCTACGGGAGGGGGCTCAGCAGGGACTGAGAGCATGGGGGACTACAGGAGGGGGCTCAGCAGGGACTGAGAGCACGGAGGTCTATGGGAGGGGGTCAGCAGGGACTGAGAGCACAGGGTCTATGGGAGGGGGAATCAGCAGGGACTGAGAGCACAGGGATCTACGGGAGGGGGGCTCAGCAGGGACTGAGAGCACAGGGGTCTACGGGAGGGGGGGCTCAGCAGGGACTGAGAGCACAGGGGTCTATGGGAGGGTGGCTCAGCAGGGACTGAGAGCACGGGGTCTGTGGGAGGGGGCTCAGCAGGGACTGAGAGCACGGGGGTCTACGGGAGAGGGGCTCAGCAGGGACTGAGAGCACGGGGTTCTACGGGAGGGGGGCTCAGCTGGGACTGAGAGCACGTTGGTCTACGGGAGAGGGCTCAGCAGGGACTGAGAGCATGGGTGGTCTACGGGAGGGGGGCTCAGCTGGGACTGAGAGCACGGGGTCTACAGGAGGTAGACTCAGCAGGGACTAAGAGCAAGGGGTCTACGGGAGGGGGCTCAGCAGGGATTGAGAGCACGGGGTCTACGGGAGGGGGGCTCAGCAGGGACTAGGAGCACAGGGGGTCTATGGGAGGGGGGCTCAGCAGGGACTTAGAGCAAGGGGGTCTACATGAGGGGGGCTCAGCAGGGACTAAGAGCACAGGGGTCTACAGAAGGGGGCTCAGCAGGGCCTGAGAGCACGGGGTCTATGGGAGGGGGACTCAGCAGGGACTGAGAGCACAGGGGTCTATTGGAGGGGGGCTCAATAGGGACTGAGAGCACGGGGGTCTACAGGAGGGGGGCTCAGCAGGGACTAGGCACGGAGGTCTATGAGAGGGGGGCTCAGCAGGTACTTAGAGCACGGGGATCTACGGGGGGCTCAGCAGGGACTGAGAGCACAGGGGTCTACGGGAGGGGGGCTCAGCAGGGACTGAGAGCACGGGGGTCTATGGGAGGGGGCTCAGCAGGGACTGAGAGCACGGGGTCTACGGGAGGGGGCTCAGCAGGGACTGAGAGCACGGGGTCTCCGGTAGGGGGGCTCAGCAGGGAGTGAGAGCACGAGGGTCTACGGGAGGGGGCTCAGCAGGGACTGAGAGCACGGGGTCTATGGAAGGGGGGCTCAGCAGGGACTTAGATCACAGGGTCTATGGGAGGAGGGCTCAGCAGGGACTGAGAGCACTGGGTTTTACAAGAGGGGGGCTCAGCTGGGACTAGGAGCACGGGGTCTATGGGAGTGGGGTTCAGTAGGGACTGAGAGCATGGGGGATCTATGGGAGGGTGGCTCAGCAGGGACTTAGAGCACAGGATCTACGGGAGGGGGGCTCAGCAGGGACTGAGAGCACGGGGGTCTACAGGAGGGGGGCTCAGCAGGGACTGAGAGCACGGAGGTCTATGGGAGGGGGCTCAGCAGGGACTGAGAGCACAGGGTCTATGGGAGGGGAATCAGCAGGGACTGAGAGCACAGGGATCTACGGGAGGGGGCTCAGCAGGTACTGAGAGCACAGGGGTCTACGGGAGGGGGCTCAGCAGGGACTGAGAGCACAGGGGTCTATGGGAGGGGGCTCAGCAGGGACTGAGAGCACGGGGTCTGTGGGAGGGGGGCTCAGCAGGGACTGAGAGCACGGGGGTCTATGGGAGAGGGGCTCAGCAGGGACTGAGAGCACGGGGTTCTACGGGAGGGGGGCTCAGCTGGGACTAAGAGCACATTGGTCTACGGGAGGGGGCTCAGCAGGGACTGAGAGCATGGGTGGTCTACGGGAGGGGGGCTCAGCTGGGACTGAGAGCACGGGGTCTACGGGAGATAGACTCAGCAGGGACTAAGAGCAAGGGGTCTACGGGAGGGGGCTCAGCAGGGACTGAGAGCACGGGGTCTACGGGAGGGGGCTCAGCAGGGACTGAGAGCAGAGGGGTCTACAGAAGGGGGCTCAGCAGGGCCTGAGAGCACGGGGTCTATGGGAGGGGGACTCAGCAGGGACTGAGAGCACAGGGGTCTACAGGAGGAGGGCTCAGCAGGGACTGAGAGCATGGGGGTCTATGAGAGGGGGCTCAGCAGGTACTTAGAGCACGGGGATATACGGGAGGGGGCTCAGCAGGGACTGAGAGCACAGGGGTCTACGGGAGGGGGGCTCAGCAGGGACTGAGAGCACGGGGTCTACGGGAGGGGGGCTCAGCAGGGACTGAGAGCACGGGGTCTATGGGAGGGGGGCTCAGCAGGGACTTAGATCAAGGGGTTCTACCCGAGGAGGGCTCAGCAGGGACTGAGAGCACAGGGGTCTACGGGAGGGCGGGCTCAGCAGGGACCGAGAGCACGGGGTTCTACGGGAGGGGGCCCAGCAGGGACTGAGAGCACGGGTCTACGGGAGGGGGCTCAGCAGGGACTGAGAGCATGGGTGGTCTACAGGAGGGGGCTAAGCAGGGACTGAGAGCACGGGGTCTATGGGAGGGGGCTCAGCAGGGACTGAGAGCACGGGGTCTATGGGAGGGGGCTCAGTAGGGACTGAGAGCACGGGGTCTACAGGAGGGGGCTCAGCAGGGACTAGGCATGGGGGTCTATGGGAGGGGGCTCAGCAGGGAGTGAGAGCACGGGGTCTACGGGAGGGGGCTCAGCAGGGACTTAGAGCACAGGGGTCTCACGGGAGGAGGGCTCAGCAGGGACTGAGAGCATGGGAGGTCTACAGGAGAGGGGCTCAGCAGGGACTGAGAGCACGGGGGTCTACGGGAGGGGGCTCAGCAGGGACTTAGAGCATGGGGGATCTATGGGAGGGTGGCTCAGCAGGGACTTAGAGCACGGGATCTACGGGAGGGGGCTCAGCAGGGACTGAGAGCACAGGGGTCTACAGGAGGGGGCTCAGCAGGGACTGAGAGCACGGAGGTCTATGGGAGGGGGCTCAGCAGGGACTGAGAGCACAGGGTCTATGGGAGGGGGAATCAGCAGGGACTGAGAGCACAGGGATCTACGGGAGGGGGCTCAGCAGGGACTGAGAGCACAGGGGTCTACGGGAGGGGGCTCAGCAGGGACTGAGAGCACAGGGGTCTATGGGAGGGGGCTCAGCAGGGACTGAGAGCACGGGGTCTGTGGGAGGAGGGGCTCAGCAGGGACTGAGAGCACGGGGTTCTACGGGAGGGGGGCTCAGCTGGGACTAAGAGCACGTTGGTCTACGGGAGGGGGCTCAGCAGGGACTGAGAGCATGGGTGGTCTACGGGAGGGGGGCTCAGCTGGGACTGAGAGCACGGGGTCTACGGGAGATAGACTCAGCAGGGACTAAGAGCAAGGGGTCTACCGGAGGGGGGCTCAGCAGGGACTGAGAGCACGGGGTCTACGGGAGGGGGGCTCAGCAGGGACTGAGAGCACAGGGGTCTACGGGAGGGGGGCTCAGCAGGGACTGAGAGCACGGGGTCTATGGGAGGGGGGCTCAGCAGGGACTTAGATCAAGGGGGTCTACGCGAGGAGGGCTCAGCAGGGACTGAGAGCACAGGGGTCTACGGGAGGGCGGGCTCAGCAGGGACTGAGAGCACGGGGGTCTACGGGAGGGGGCCCAGCAGGGACTGAGAGCACGGGTCTACGGGAGGGGGGCTCAGCAGGGACTGAGAGCATGGGTGGTCTACAGGAGGGGGGCTAAGCCGGGACTGAGAGCACGGGGTCTATGGGAGGGGGCTCAGCAGGGACTGAGAGCACGGGGTCTATGGGAGGGGGGCTCAGTAGGGACTGAGAGCACGGGGGTCTACAGGAGGGGGGCTCAGCAGGGACTAGGCACGGGGGTCTATGGGAGGGGGGCTCAGCAGGGAGTGAGAGCATGGGGGTCTACGGGAGGGGGGCTCAGCAGGGACTTAGAGCACAGGGGTCTACGGGAGGAGGGCTCAGCAGGAACTGAGAGCATGGGAGGTCTACAGGAGAGGGGCTCAGCAGGGACTGAGAGCACGGGGGTCTACGGGAGGGGGGCTCAGCAGGGACTTAGAGCATGGGGATCTACGGGAGGGGGGCTCAGCAGGGACTTAGAGCACGGGGGTCTACGGGAGGGGGGCTCAGCAGGGACTGAGAGCATGGGGGGTCTACGGGAGGAGGGCTCAGCAGGGACTGAGAGCACAGGGGTCTATTGGAGGGGGCTCAATAGGGACTGAGAGCACAGGGGTCTACAGGAGGGGGCTCAGCAGGGACTAGGCACAGGGGTCTATGGGAGGGGGGCTCAGCAGGTACTTAGAGCACGGGGATCTACGGGGGGCTCAGCAGGGACTGAGAGCACAGGGGTCTACGGGAGGGGGGCTCAGCAGGGACTGAGAGCACGGGGGTCTACGGGAGGGGTCTCAGCAGGGACTGAGAGCACGGGGGTCTATGGGAGGGGGGCTCAGCAGGGACTGAGAGCACGGGGTCTCCGGTAGGGGGCTCAGCAGGGAGTGAGAGCACGGGGGTCTACGGGAGGGGGCTCAGCAGGGACTGAGAGCACGGGGTCTATGGAAGGGGGCCCAGCAGGGACTTAGATCACGGGGTCTACGGGAGGAGGGCTCAGCAGGGACTGAGAGCACTGGGTTTTACAAGAGGGGGGCTCAGCTGGGACTAGGAGCACGGGGGTCTATGGGAGTGGGGTTCAGTAGGGACTGAGAGCATGGGGAGTCTATGGGAGGGTGGCTCAGCAGGGAGTTAGAGCGCGGGGTCTACGGGAGGGGGGCTCAGCAGGGACTGAGAGCACGGGGGACTACAGGAGGGGGGCTCAGCAGGGACTGAGAGCACGGAGGTCTATGGGTGGGGGGCTCAGCAGGGACTTAGAGAACAGGGTCTATGGGAGGGGGAATCAGCAGGGACTGAGAGCACAGGGATCTATGGGAGGGGGCTCAGCAGGGACTGAGAGCACAGGGGTCTACGGGAGGGGGCTCAGCAGGGACTGAGAGCACAGGGGTCTATGGGAGGGGGCTCAGCAGGGACTGAGAGCACGGGGTCTGTGGGAGGGGGGCTCAGCAGGGACTGAGAGCACGGGGGTCTACGGGAGAGGGGCTCAGCAGGGACTGAGAGCACGGGGTTCTACGGGAGGGGGCTCAGCTGGGACTGAGAGCACGTTGGTCTACGGGAGGGGGCTCAGCAGGGACTGAGAGCATGGGTGGTCTACGGGAGGGGGCTCAGCTGGGACTGAGAGCACGGGGTCTACGGGAGGTAGACTCAGCAGGGACTAAGAGCAAGGGGTCTACGGGAGGGGGGCTCAGCAGGGATTGAGAGCACGGGGTCTACGGGAGGGGGGCTCAGCAGGGACTAGGAGCACAGGGGGTCTATGGGAGGGGGGCTCAGCAGGGACTTAGAGCATGGGGGTCTACAGGAGGGGGGCTCAGCAGGGACTAAGAGCACAGGGGTCTACAGAAGGGGGCTCAGCAGGGCCTGAGAGCACGGGGTCTATGGGAGGGGGACTCAGCAGGGACTGAGAGCACAGGGGTCTAATGGAGGAGGGCTCAGCAGGGACTGAGAGCATGGGGGGTCTATGAGAGGGGGGCTCAGCAGGTACTTAGAGCACGGGGATCTACAGGAGGGGGGCTCAGCAGGGACTGAGAGCACAGGGGTCTACGGGAGGGGGAGCTCAGCAGGGACTTAGATCATGGGGGTCTACGTGAGGAGGGCTCAGCAGGGACTGAGAGCACAGGTTTTTACGGGAGGGGGGCTCAGCTGGGACTAGGAGCATGGGGGTCAATGGGAGTGGGGTTCAGTAGGGACTGAGAGCACGGGGGTCTATGGGAGGGTGGCTCAGCAGGGACTTAGAGCATGGGGTCTCCGGGAGGGGGGCTCAGCAGGGACTGAGAGCACAGGGGTCTACGGGAGGGCGGGCTCAGCAGGGACTGAGAGCACGGGGGTCTACGGGAGGGGCCCAGCAGGGACTAAGAGCACGGGGTCTACGGGAGGGGGGCTCAGCAGGGACTGAGAGCATGGGTGGTCTACAGGAGGGGGCTAAGCAGGGACTGAGAGCACGGGGTCTATGGGAGGGGGGCTCAGCAGGGACTGAGAGCACTGGGTCTATGGGAGGGGGGCTCAGCAGGGACTGAGAGCACGGGGGTCTACAGGAGGGGGGCTCACCAGGGACTAGGCACGGGGTCTATGGGAGGGGAGCTCAGCAGGGACTGAGAGCACGGGGGTCTCCGGTAGGGGGGCTCAGCAGGGACTTAGAGCACGGGGTCTATGGGAGGAGGGCTCAGCAGGGACTGAGAGCATGGGAGGTCTACAGGAGAGGGGCTCAGCAGGGACTGAGAGCACGAGGGTCTACGGGAGGGGGGCTCAGCAGGGACTTAGAGCATGGGGATCTATGGGAGGGGGGCTCAGCAGGGACTTAGAGCACGGGGGTCTACGGGAGGGGGCTCAGCAGGGACTGAGAGCATGGGGGTCTACGGGAGGAGGGCTCAGCAGGGACTGAGAGCACAGGGGTCTATGGGAGGGGGGCTCAATAGGGACTGAGAGCACGGGGGTCTACAGGAGGGGGCTCAGCAGGGACTAGGCACGGGGGTCTATGGGAGGGGGCTCAGCAGGTACTTAGAGCACGGGGATCTATGGGGGCTCAGCAGGGACTGAGAGCACAGGGGTCTACGGGAGGGGGCTCAGCAGGGACTGAGAGCACGGGGGTCTACGGGAGGGGGCTCAGCAGGGACTGAGAGCACGGGGTCTACGGGAGGGGGCTCAGCAGGGACTGAGAGCACGGGGTCTCCGGTAGGGGGCTCAGCAGGGAGTGAGAGCACGGGGGGTCTACGGGAGGGGGCTCAGCAGGGACTGAGAGCACAGGGTCTATGGAAGGGGGCTCAGCAGGGACTTAGATCACGGGGGTCTACGGGAGGAGGGCTCAGCAGGGACTGAGAGCACTGGGTTTTACGGGAGGGGGGCTCAGCTGGGACTAGGAGCACGGGGGTCTATGGGAATGGGGTTCAGTAGGGACTGAGAGCATGGGGGGTCTATGGGAGGGTGGCTCAGCAGGGATTTAGAGCACGGGGTCTACGGGAGGGGGGCTCAGCAGGGACTGAGAGCACGGGGGTCTACAGGAGGGGGTCTCAGCAGGGACTGAGAGCACGGAGGTCTATGGGAGGGGGCTCAGCAGGGACTGAGAGCACAGGGTCTATGGGAGGGGGAATCAGCAGGGACTGAGAGCACAGGGATCTACAGGAGGGGTGCTCAGCAGGGACTGAGAGCACAGGGGTCTACGGGAGGAGGGGCTCAGCAGGGACTGAGAGCACAGGGGTCTATGGGAGGGGGCTCAGCAGGGACTGAGAGCACGGGTCTGTGGGAGGTGGGCTCAGCAGGGACTGAGAGCACGGGTCTATGGGAGCAGGGCTCAGCAGGGACTGAGAGCACAGGGGTCTACAGGAGGGGGGCTCAGCAGGGACTGAGAGCACAGGGGTCTAAGGGAGGGGGGCTCAGCAGGGACTGAGAGCATGGGGGGTCTATGGGAGGGGGGCTCAGCTGGGACTGAGAGCACGGGGTCTACGGTAGGTCGACTCAGCAGGGACTAAGAGCAAGGGGGTCTACGGGAGGGGGCTCAGCAGGGACTGAGAGCACAGAGGGTCTACGGGAGGAGGGCTCAGCAGGGACTGAAAGCACGGGGGTCTACAGGACGGGGGCTCAGCAGGGACTGAGAGCAGAGGGATCTATGGGAGGGGGGCTCAGCAGGGACTAAGAGCACAGGCGTCTACGGGAGGGGGGCTCAGCAGGGACTGAGAGCACGGGGTCTACAGTAGGAGGGCTCAGCAGGGACTGAGAGCACGGTGGGGTTTACGGGAGGAGGGCTCAGCAGGGACTAAGAGCACAGGGTTCTACGGGAGGGGGGCTCATCTGGGACTGAGAGCACGGGGTCTACGGGAGTGGGGCTCAGCTGGGACTGAGAGCACAGGGTCTACGGAAGGGAGTATGAGCAGGGATTGAGAGCATGGGGGTCTATGGAAGGGGGACTCAGCAGGGACTGAGAGCACTGGGTCTATGGGAGGGGGGTTCAGCAGGGACTGAGAGCACGGGGGTCTACGGGAGGGGGGCTCAGCAGGGACTAGGAGCACGGGGTCTACGGGAGGGGGGCTCAGTAGGGACTGAGAGCACGGGGTCTATGGGAGGGGGCTCAGCAGGGACTGAGAGCATGGGGGTCTACGGGAGGAGGGCTCTGCAGGGACTGAGAGCACGGGTCTATGGGAGGGGGGCTCAGCAGGGACTGAGAGCACAGGCGGTCAATGGGAGGGGGGCTCAGCAGGGACTTAGAGCACGGGGGTCTATGGGAGGGGCTCAGCAGCGACTGAGAGTACGGGGGTCTACAGGAGGGGGCTCAGCAGGGACTGAGAGCATGGGGTCTATGGGAGGGGGCTCAGCAGGGACTGAGAGCACGGAGGGTCTACGGGAGGTAGGCTAAGCAGGGACTGAGAGCAATGGGGTCTACGGTAGGAGGGCTCAGCAGGTACCAAGAGCTCGGACGTCTACGGGAGGGGGGCTCAGCAGGGACTTAGAGCACAGGGGTCTACAGGAGGGGGTTCAGCAGCGACTGAGAGCACAGGGGTCTACGGGAGGGGGGCTCAGCAGGGACTGAGAGCACAGGGGTCTACGTGAGGAGGGCTCAGCAGGGATTGACAGCACGGGGTCTAAGGGAGGAGGGCTCAGCAGGGACTGAGAGCACGGGGTCTACAGGAGGAGGGCTCAGCAGGGACTAAGAGCACGGGGGTCTACGGGAGGGGGCTCAGCAGGGACTGAGAGCACAGGGTCTACGGGAGGGGGCTCAGCAGGGACTGACAGCATGGGGTCTATGGGAGGAGGGCTCAGCTGGGACTGAGAGCATAGGGGTCTACAGGAGGGGGCTCAGCAGGGACTCAGAGCACGGGGTCTATGAGAGGAGGGCTCAGCAGGGACTGAGAGCACGGGGTCTATGGGAGGGGGGCTCAGCAGGGCCTGAGAGCACGGGGGTCTACGGAAGGAGAGCTCAGCAGGGACTGAGAGCACGGGAGGTCTACGGGAGGGGGGCTCAGCAGGGACTGAGAGCACGGGGTCTATGGGAGGGGGGGCTCAGCAGGGACTGATAGCATGGGGTCTACTGGAGGGGGTTCAGCAGGAACTGAGAGCACAGGGTCTATGGGAGGGGATATCATCAGGGACTGAGAGCACGGGGCGCCCGGTGAAGGTGAATAGGATATCGAAGGAAGTGCCAAGACTTATAGACAGCCCCCCCAGGACGTGAGGGGAGTATGCAACCGACCAGGGTCCTGCCCGGACAGCAGATGGGCAGAGACGGGTTTGTGGAGATGAGAGGCTGGCTGGGATGATAGAGCAGGGTAGCACAGGGGCCTTGGTGGCTGGGGTGACCCCACAGTTGATGCTGAAGGGCAGGGGACCACACCTTTGAAAGATTCAGGAGAGGAGAAAGGCAGATGGAGAGGAGGGGCACAGGGAGAGGAGCAGAAAAGTAAGGGGAGCACGCCAATGTGTGCATTAAAGGGCACAGATGAGGTGGTGCAAAGGGAAAGAGAGACCTGAGGGGATGAAGGGGAAGATGGTGGGGAAAAGAGCAGAGGAAAGGAAGTTAGCTGGGAGGGGAGAAGAGGGGGGCAGGTGGGTAAAAGGACATGTAGAATTGATGGACAGGGAGTGGTGGGTCTTAGCTGGCCTGCAGGGTATCAGGTTGGGCAGCTCCGTCGGGCCCCTGTGGGCAGAATGGTAGTACAGGAGCCGATGAGTGCAAGGAGTGGGGCAGGAAGCCGACAGAGCCCAGGGTGGCTCACTGGTGCCAGGCTGAAGAGAGGGGCAGATCTGGGAAGGCCTGCCCTACATCACTGCCAAGGCAGACTAGGTTTTGTGGGTGATAGTGGGGGGTTCCTCTGAAGGCACAGAGACCACCGCTGGGCCAGTGGTGATTGCTAAATAGTGGGTGGAAGTCCATGAGGGTGGTGGACGTAATGTCTTTCTCTACACTGACAGATGGCAAGCCGCCCGCCAAAATTAAAATCAGGCCCTTAGACTTCCGAGTACGACATAATGAATACAGAACAGTTGGGTGACAATAACACGCTGCGTTACAGAGAAAAGGCAGGAATGCGCCGTATTGAAAAGAATCCAACGGATTCCTCTACTTGTCCCTGTACTGGAACAATTAAGGCTGCCTAGCGCCAACGCAAGCACCCTTGCACCATGGTGCTAGGGTGCCTGCGTTGCAGACAGTATTGTTTTTGTGCAGGAAGGGACACCTTCCTGCACAAAACCAATCCTGAGAGGGAAATTCCTCTTTCTAGGTGTGCTGCAGAATGCGACAGGGCTTGTAAATATGCCCCTTAGTGTTTCCAAATTTGGCGAACGTTAACGCGGTGGTCACTGCCTATTTTTAGTGCCTTCTTTACAACGCTGTGTCTGTTTACATTGGGACATTGAGTTCTATGAATCTTTAGGGTCCCGAGACAAGAACGTGGTGACGGGCAAAAGGGAGCTTTAGACGCATTTAGCGCTCGTATAATAAGGACTTAAAATAAGGAGTCTGTCCTTTGACAGGGGAGTAAAATAAGGAGTCTGTCCTCGGACAGGGGAGTAAAATGAGTCTGTCCTTGGACAGGGGAGTAAAATGAGTCTGTCCTTGGACAGGGGAGTAAATGGGAGTAAAATAAGGAGTCTGTCCTCGGACAGGGGAGTAAAGGGCAGTAAAATAAGGAGTCTGTCCTCGGACAGGGGAGTAAAGTAAGGATTGTGTCCTCGGACAGGGGAGTAAAGGGCATTAAAATAAGGAGTCTGTCATTGGACAGGGGAGTAAAGTAAGGAGTGTGTCCTCAGATAGGGGAGTAAAGGGCAGTAAAATAAGGAGTCTGTCATTGGACAGGGGAGTAAATTAATGAGTCTGTCCTCGCAGGGGAGTAAAAAGGAGTAAAATAAGGAGTCTGTCCTCGGACAGGGGTGTAAAATAAGGAGTCTGTCCTTAGAAAAGGGAGTAAAAGAAAGTAAAATAAGGAGTCTGTCCTCGGACAGGGAGTAAATTAAGGAGTCTGTCTTCGGACAAGAGAGTATAATAAAGAGTCTGTCCTCGGACAGGTGAGTAAAAGGAGTAAAATAAGGAGTCTGTCCTCGGACAGGGGAGTAAATTAAGGAGTCTGTCATTGCACAGGGGCATAAAATAAGGAGTCTGTCTTCGGACAAGAGAGTAACATAATGAGTCTGTCCTCAGACAGGAGAGTATAATAAAGAGTCTGTCCTCGGACAGGTGAGTAAAAGGAGTAAAATAATGAGTCTGTCCTCGGACAGGGGAGTAAAATAATGAGTCTGTCCTCGGACAGGGGAGTAAAATAATGAGTTTATCCTCGCACAAGGGAGTAAAAGGCAGTAAAATAGGAAGTCTGTCAACGGACACGGTGTAAAATAAGGAGTCTGTCCTCGAACAGGGGAGTAAAAGGAAGTAAAATAAGGGGTCTGTCCTCAGGGTAGTAGAATAAGGAGTCTGTGCTCGGACAGGGGACTAAAAGGAAGTAAAATAAGGGGTCTGTCCTCAGGGTAGTAGAATAAGGAGTCTGTGCTCGGACAGGGGAGTAAAATAGCCTATGGAGTCTGTTCTTGGACAGGCCGCGGCAGGTCTCGTGAGTGTTCTTGTTTATTCATTCATCTGGGGGACAAGGTTGTGCCTCTGAGCCCTCAAACAGTGGAAAGGGCTGGGAAGAGGTGAACACCCAGCTGTCCCTGTCATGAACTGGGTGCCAGGGAATCCGGCCCGTCCCGCAGTCCATGGTGGCAAATCCCTGCCACTGACGCGTCACCCTGGCAGCCCTTTACCTCCGCTCAGGCACCCTCTCCTTGAGGGGTGGTTTTCCGGCAAGACCCCCCTGCCATCTCTTCATGCCTTCCTCAGGTCGGCCTTCCACCATCCCGGCCACCGCTGTTGAGCTCAGGAGTAGCGCCGTGGAGTGCAAACCTCCCCTTCAGCAACAACAGCCACCAGTCCTAGGCACGAGCACCCCCACCTGGCTCTCCTCACCAGTTATGTTATGTTATTTGAGTCTTGATATAGTGCACGACGCATCCTCCTAGGGACATCTTGGCGCATAATCATAGATGAAGTAGGCGGAGAGCTGTTTGTTGACATCTCTTGACCACTGCGTGGGCAACTACTCTGGGCAGTCAGGACTTCTCACACAGGGCAACACCCAGGGGCACCTCCTCTCCAATGGGCCTACACAAACCCCACTTGAGAAGGTGCGGCCACCATGATCTTCCACCATGGTGCCCCCATACAGACCAGTGACCTTTCACAGGGGGGAGGCAGCCCACCCCAATCCCCCATAGCATGGTAGGGCGTCTCAATATGACCCATGTGTCCGGGGCTGCCCCGTCCTCCGCCCAGCAGCACCGCAAGGCTACTGCCCAGCAGCAATGCCGTAGGATCGTGAAGGGATCGTGAGGCCCATGGTTAAGGCCCATGGCACACCCCACCACCCCACAGGCTCCAATCCCAGTGTCTGATGAGGGGGGTGGGGAGTCCACCACGTTTGCTGTCCCAAGCGCCGGATGCCTCACGTCCTCCTCCTACCATCCGAGGCAGCCCAGGAGCGATGCAGCGGCTGCCATTTTGCTGCAGTCTGGCTGCTAAGCGACTCCCTTTCTCCCACTTCGTCCTCCCACAATGTCGCCGGCACCTTGGGTTGCAGGGATCCCCCGGGTTGTCCCGGCATTGATCCGACCCAACTAAAGGCCCTAGGGGGTGCAGGATCCTTGTCCTAACTGGCTGATGGTGCCAGAGCTCGGCTAAGGTGCGGCCGACTCCATGCTGCCCAAAGCCACGCCCACCCACTTATCACATTCTTAATGCTTAATTCCAAGTACCCCCAAACTTCTAAAAAACACAGGCGCAGAGTAATATATTCAAAATGTGATTGCCCAAGACCACACTGTCTGCTTACAAAGAGAGAAGTTGAGATTAAAAACAAATAGCCTAATTTAGAGTTTAATGGACAAACATGATGGAGGACTCTGTCTGCCAAACCACTGGTCCACCCACATGTTGTCTTTGTCGAGAGAAAGTTTATTCCAAAGGTCTAACGGACTACTGCTTGTTGGAGTAAGGCATCGACTACCTCCTTATTTAGGGCTGACAGTTTGATGTCATTTTTATTCTACCCGTCATTGCCAGGGAAAACTTGGCGGCGATAAACAGTAAATTAAAAATAATGACCCCCCCCCACACCACACCAAGGGAAAAAGCTTCCAGAATGTGTGAGCCATTAATTGTTTATTTTTCAAAAGCAAACTCCTGCTTTGGGGACTTGTTTTTGAAAAACAAAAAGTCCAGTGGCCGCCGTCAATCCCGGCAGCAGCCATCCACCAAACCTTTGGCATCTTCAGAGGAACCACCTTGACAGTAGTTCCTCTAAAGGTACCGAGTCTGCCCCTGGGCTAGCGGTGATCTCTGAATGTGGCGGTCTTCTGTTCATCAGGGCGTTGGGCCTGATATCTGCTGCTCTCCCACTTAAAACATCTGTCTGCAGGCCTGAAAGATGCTCCCACCCCATCCACTCTGCCCAGTTCATGCTGGTCCTGAATGACAGATCCAATGTGGTCCAAGCTTTACATGCATAGTTGAAATGACTTGCCACACACAAAACCTCGCAGCAGGATGTTGTGGCATGATGACGCTTCTCTGTATTTGAAGATTTAAAATAGGATAAGTAAAAACAAGTCCTGGGACATGCTTCACTCTAAGGACTCTTCCAAGGACAGTAGTTTAGATCAGGAACAAGCAGATCCCTCGGGAGTAGTGAATCAAACACGATTAGGATCTGCAGATGTGGCCTCTCCCTTTTGGACTGATTATCAATGAAGAATTCCAATATATGACATTCTTTCGACGTGTTTGTCAATATCCCCAACGCAGATGGTGTTAGTGTCCCCAACGCAGATAGTGTTAGTGTCCCCAACGCAGATGGTGTTAGTGTCCCCAACGCAGATGGTGTTAGTGTCCCCAACGCAGATGGTGTTAGTGTCCCCAACGCAGATGGTGTTAGTGTCCCCAATGTAGATGGTGTTAGTGTCCCCAACGCAGATGGTGTTAGTGTCCCCAACGCAGATGGTGTTAGTGTCCCCAACGCAGATGGTGTTAGTGTCCCCAACGCAGATGGTGTTAGTGTCCCCAATGTAGATGGTGTTAGTGTCCCCACTGTAGATGGTGTTAGTGTCCCCACTGTAGATGGTGTTAGTGTCCCCAACGCAGATGGTGTTAGTGTCCCCAACGCAGATGGTGTTAGTGTCCCCAACGCAGACGGTGTTAGTGTCCCCAACGTAGATGGTGTTAGTGTCCCCAACGCAGATGGTGTTAGTGTCCCCAACGCAGATGGTGTTAGTGTCCCCAACGCAGACGGTGTTAGTGTCCCCAACGCAGACGGTGTTAGTGTCCCCAACGCAGATGGTGTTAGTGTCCCCAACGTAGATGGTGTTAGTGTCCCCACTGTAGATGGTGTTAGTGTCCCCACTGTAGATGGTGTTAGTGTCCCCAATGTAGATGGTGTTAGTGTCCCCAACGCAGACGGTGTTAGTGTCCCCAACGCAGATGGTGTTAGTGTCCCCAACGCAGATGGTGTTAGTGTCCCCAACGCAGATGGTGATAATATCCCAGTTTTGCACTATTTGAGTAGGAGAAGTGTTTGTTATTCTGCAGGAATAAATATATTTAAATATATTTAAAAGAGAGTGAACAGAACCCTATCTTCTGTAACGGGTAATTCCGAGGGAGGAGGGACGGGAAATCCGGCCAATTACAAGTGGGGCCCGAGGGTCTTAGAAAGGGGCCACTGCCAGGTGGAACAGCGATTCTGGTCCTAGTGTCCTTGGGATTTCCTAACTTCTTTTCTGTATTTCCCCAACACCTGATTTCAGCAGGTTGGATCTCTGGGTGAATGACACAAGATTTGCCCATCGAAACTAAAAGGCTACAGTGAATGGGGGCTTGAAATATTGAAAACAGCCCCACGGTGTGAACACCAAATGAACTTGTCACGTGCCCCAAACACAGGTTTTCAAACATGGCTGGCATGGCCAGAAAAAAAGGATGTGTCCTTTATTGCAAGATGTTTGTAGGTAGGTGTGTGCCATTGTGCATGCTGTCTGCTGAATGGGTAATTTCATTCTTAATAATAAAAACATCTGTATATATTTTCTAACGAATTGGAATTTGTTTAGGTAAATGTACAGGGTCAAGACTGATTTGCATATGCCCAGGTCTAAACTGGGGTGGCATGGTGAGCAAAAGAATGATGGATTTAACCCAGATCTCTTGACTGGGGGTGAATGTTTTGATTTGTTCTGCATCCCGTCCATCAATTGTGTGTCTTTTGCTTTCTCGCCCTAAGTGTGCCGGGTCCCGTGCTCTCCATGCCACTGGATTCAAGCTATCCTGGCTGATGAGGGGTGAAACCCTGAAACCGGTCCTAGGATGCTTGTTTACGGTCCAGGGAGGACAAACAGTTTGGGCGGGACTGTTCCCATGAGGCACAGGGTCAAAACTGATTTGCATATGGCCAGGTCTAAACTGGGGTGGCATGGTGAGCAAAAGAATGATGGATTTAACCCAGATCTCTTGACTGGGGGTGAATGTTTTGATTTGTTCTGCATCCCGTCCATCAATTGTGTGTCTTTTGCTAGGTAAATGTACAAGCATGTTGAGTAACCTCAAAGCGAGTGGGTGTGCCAAATATATAACTAACTGCCGCATAATTTACCCCTCCATTGTCTCGTATTTCCGATGGTCCTGGTTCTGAACCTCTTGGTACTGTGGCTACACTGTTTTCCTCATAAATATCGATTTAACACACTTCTAATATAATCGGCCATCTGCTGCATAATTTGCAGGGTCTTACAAAAAAAAATGTTATACTCACATGGGTCAAAAGTTACCAAACAAGAGGCGCACGTGCGGCCGTGTAGCTGCAGAGCACGTCTGAAGATCACTTGCCACAGATCACACAGTGTACATGATTGCAGCCAGTTTTCTATGGTAAGCGGTAGGTAGCTGCGCCTCTGCTGGGCACTCACCTGAATGTTGGAGAAGCCGTACTCCTCCCAGACCCTCTTGCCGAGGCGGGGGAGCTTGAGTGGTGCGGTGGCCGCCATACCTTCCCGTGAATCCCGGCGCGTCCTGTCGGAGCAGGGTCTGGGGCAGCACTGGTTCTGGGGCGCTGGGTGCGGGCGTGTGAGCTCCTAAGACACTGACTGAGTATGACGTGTGCGAGTGAGCGTGTAACACACCCGCCGGCCGCCTCCATCACTACTGATGCAGGTGTGGCCGCGTGCAGTGTATTTGTGCACTGAGGCGCACACGGCGGATTCCTTGAAGCGCCTCGAGGCGCACACGACTGTCCCACAATACACATCCCTCATTTCTTCTGCCTGAGTGAGGCCCTGATGCAAACTTCGATGGAAACTTCTGAGTACATCCCCAGCCGTGCATTTATTCCTCTCCCAGAGACTTGTCTCAGGTGCCTGAATAATGCGCTGCTGCTCCAGCACAAAATGCAGTGGTTTAAAACCTCCCCTTTTTTTTTACAGGGACCCGTGAAATATTTTCTATACTTTTCAGAAAAGAATCCATAATGGCCAACAAACGACTCTGCAGAGCTTTGCCAATTTTTATTCAACATTCTATTCATAAAAAGTACACGAAACCTGCATATTGTAATTCCGATCAGTGCCCATTGTTAGGTGCACATTATAATTCCGATATTCGGATCAGTGCCCATTGTTAGCTGCACATTGTAATTCCGATCAGCATTGTTAACTGCACGTTTTAATTCAGTTCAGTGCCCATTGTTAGCTGCACATTGCAATTCCGATCAGTGCCCACTGTAAGCTGCACATTGTAATTCCAATCAGTGCCCATTGTTAGCTGCACATTGTAATTCCGATCAGTGGCCATTGTTAGCTGCACATTGTAATTCCGATCAGTGCCCATTGTTAGCTGCACATTGTAATTCCGATATTCGGATCAGTGCCCATTGTTAGCTGCACATTGTAATTCAAATCAGTGCCTGCTGTCAGCTGCACATTGTAATTGAGATCAGCGTCCATTGTTAGCTGCACATTATCATTCTGATCAGTGCCCATTGTTAACTGCACGCTTTAATTCAGATCAGTGCCCATTGTTAGCTGCACATTGCAATTCCGATCAGTGCCCGCTGTAAGCTGCACATTGTAATTCCGATCAGTGCCCATTGTTAGCTGCACGTTGTAATTCCAATCAGTGGCCATTGTTAGCTGCACATTGTAATTCAGATCAGTGCCCATTGTTAGCTGCACATTGTAATTCCGATATTCGGATCAGTGCCCATTGTTAGCTGCACATTGTAATTCAAATCAGTGCCTGCTGTCAGCTGCACATTGTAATTGAGATCAGCGTCCATTGTTAGCTGCACATTATCATTCTGATCAGTGCCCATTGTTAACTGCACGTTTTAATTCAGATCAGTGCCCATTGTTAGCTGCACATTGCAATTCCGATCAGTGCCCGCTGTAAGCTGCACATTGTAATTCCGATCAGTGCCCATTGTTAGCTGCACGTTGTAATTCCAATCAGTGGCCATTGTTAGCTGCACATTGTAATTCCGATCAGTGCCCATTGTTAGCTGCACATTGTAATTCCGATATTCGGATCAGTGCCCATTGTTAGCTGCACATTGTAATTCAAATCAGTGCCTGCTGTCAGCTGCACATTGTAATTGAGATCAGCGTCCATTGTTAGCTGCACATTATCATTCTGATCAGTGCCCATTGTTAACTGCACGTTTTAATTCAGTTCAGTGCCCATTGTTAGCTGCACATTGCAATTCCGATCAGTGCCCGCTGTAAGCTGCACATTGTAATTCCGATCAGTGCCCATTGTTAGCTGCACGTTGTAATTCCAATCAGTGGCCATTGTTAGCTGCACATTGTAATTCCGATCAGTGCCCATTGTTAGCTGCACATTGTAATTCCGATATTCGGATCAGTGCCCATTGTTAGCTGCACATTGTAATTCAAATCAGTGCCTGCTGTCAGCTGCACATTGTAATTGAGATCAGCGTCCATTGTTAGCTGCACATTATCATTCTGATCAGTGCCCATTGTTAACTGCACGCTTTAATTCAGTTCAGTGCCCATTGTTAGCTGCACATTGCAATTCCGATCAGTGCCCACTGTAAGCTGCACATTGTAATTCCAATCAGTGCCCATTGTTAGCTGCACATTGTAATTCCGATCAGTGGCCATTGTTAGCTGCACATTGTAATTCCGATCAGTGCCCATTGTTAGCTGCACATTGTAATTCCGATATTCGGATCAGTGCCCATTGTTAGCTGCACATTGTAATTCAAATCAGTGCCCATTGTTAGCTGCACATTGTAATTCCGATATTCGGATCAGTGCCCATTGTTAGCTGCACATTGTAATTCAAATCAGTGCCTGCTGTCAGCTGCACATTGTAATTGAGATCAGCGTCCATTGTTAGCTGCACATTATCATTCTGATCAGTGCCCATTGTTAACTGCACGCTTTAATTCAGATCAGTGCCCATTGTTAGCTGCACATTGCAATTCCGATCAGTGCCCGCTGTAAGCTGCACATTGTAATTCCGATCAGTGCCCATTGTTAGCTGCACGTTGTAATTCCAATCAGTGGCCATTGTTAGCTGCACATTGTAATTCAGATCAGTGCCCATTGTTAGCTGCACATTGTAATTCCGATATTCGGATCAGTGCCCATTGTTAGCTGCACATTGTAATTCAAATCAGTGCCTGCTGTCAGCTGCACATTGTAATTGAGATCAGCGTCCATTGTTAGCTGCACATTATCATTCTGATCAGTGCCCATTGTTAACTGCACGTTTTAATTCAGATCAGTGCCCATTGTTAGCTGCACATTGCAATTCCGATCAGTGCCCGCTGTAAGCTGCACATTGTAATTCCGATCAGTGCCCATTGTTAGCTGCACGTTGTAATTCCAATCAGTGGCCATTGTTAGCTGCACATTGTAATTCCGATCAGTGCCCATTGTTAGCTGCACATTGTAATTCCGATATTCGGATCAGTGCCCATTGTTAGCTGCACATTGTAATTCAAATCAGTGCCTGCTGTCAGCTGCACATTGTAATTGAGATCAGCGTCCATTGTTAGCTGCACATTATCATTCTGATCAGTGCCCATTGTTAACTGCACGTTTTAATTCAGTTCAGTGCCCATTGTTAGCTGCACATTGCAATTCCGATCAGTGCCCGCTGTAAGCTGCACATTGTAATTCCGATCAGTGCCCATTGTTAGCTGCACGTTGTAATTCCAATCAGTGGCCATTGTTAGCTGCACATTGTAATTCCGATCAGTGCCCATTGTTAGCTGCACATTGTAATTCCGATATTCGGATCAGTGCCCATTGTTAGCTGCACATTGTAATTCAAATCAGTGCCTGCTGTCAGCTGCACATTGTAATTGAGATCAGCGTCCATTGTTAGCTGCACATTATCATTCTGATCAGTGCCCATTGTTAACTGCACGTTTTAATTCAGTTCAGTGCCCATTGTTAGCTGCACATTGCAATTCCGATCAGTGCCCACTGTAAGCTGCACATTGTAATTCCAATCAGTGCCCATTGTTAGCTGCACATTGTAATTCCGATCAGTGGCCATTGTTAGCTGCACATTGTAATTCGGATCAGTGCCCATTGTTAGCTGCACATTGTAATTCCGATATTCGGATCAGTGCCCATTGTTAGCTGCACATTGTAATTCAAATCAGTGCCTGCTGTCAGCTGCACATTGTAATTGAGATCAGCGTCCATTGTTAGCTGCACATTATCATTCTGATCAGTGCCCATTGTTAACTGCACGTTTTAATTCAGATCAGTGCCCATTGTTAGCTGCACATTGCAATTCCGATCAGTGCCCGCTGTAAGCTGCACATTGTAATTCCGATCAGTGCCCATTGTTAGCTGCACGTTGTAATTCCAATCAGTGGCCATTGTTAGCTGCACATTGTAATTCAGATCAGTGCCCATTGTTAGCTGCACATTGTAATTCCGATATTCGGATCAGTGCCCATTGTTAGCTGCACATTGTAATTCAAATCAGTGCCTGCTGTCAGCTGCACATTGTAATTGAGATCAGCGTCCATTGTTAGCTGCACATTATCATTCTGATCAGTGCCCATTGTTAACTGCACGTTTTAATTCAGATCAGTGCCCATTGTTAGCTGCACATTGCAATTCCGATCAGTGCCCGCTGTAAGCTGCACATTGTAATTCCGATCAGTGCCCATTGTTAGCTGCACGTTGTAATTCCAATCAGTGGCCATTGTTAGCTGCACATTGTAATTCCGATCAGTGCCCATTGTTAGCTGCACATTGTAATTCCGATATTCGGATCAGTGCCCATTGTTAGCTGCACATTGTAATTCAAATCAGTGCCTGCTGTCAGCTGCACATTGTAATTGAGATCAGCGTCCATTGTTAGCTGCACATTATCATTCTGATCAGTGCCCATTGTTAACTGCACGTTTTAATTCAGTTCAGTGCCCATTGTTAGCTGCACATTGCAATTCCGATCAGTGCCCGCTGTAAGCTGCACATTGTAATTCCGATCAGTGCCCATTGTTAGCTGCACGTTGTAATTCCAATCAGTGGCCATTGTTAGCTGCACATTGTAATTCCGATCAGTGCCCATTGTTAGCTGCACATTGTAATTCCGATATTCGGATCAGTGCCCATTGTTAGCTGCACATTGTAATTCAAATCAGTGCCTGCTGTCAGCTGCACATTGTAATTGAGATCAGCGTCCATTGTTAGCTGCACATTATCATTCTGATCAGTGCCCATTGTTAACTGCACGTTTTAATTCAGTTCAGTGCCCATTGTTAGCTGCACATTGCAATTCCGATCAGTGCCCACTGTAAGCTGCACATTGTAATTCCAATCAGTGCCCATTGTTAGCTGCACATTGTAATTCCGATCAGTGGCCATTGTTAGCTGCACATTGTAATTCCGATCAGTGCCCATTGTTAGCTGCACATTGTAATTCCGATATTCGGATCAGTGCCCATTGTTAGCTGCACATTGTAATTCAAATCAGTGCCTGCTGTCAGCTGCACATTGTAATTGAGATCAGCGTCCATTGTTAGCTGCACATTATCATTCTGATCAGTGCCCATTGTTAACTGCACGTTTTAATTCAGATCAGTGCCCATTGTTAGCTGCACATTGCAATTCCGATCAGTGCCCGCTGTAAGCTGCACATTGTAATTCCGATCAGTGCCCATTGTTAGCTGCACGTTGTAATTCCAATCAGTGGCCATTGTTAGCTGCACATTGTAATTCAGATCAGTGCCCATTGTTAGCTGCACATTGTAATTCCGATATTCGGATCAGTGCCCATTGTTAGCTGCACATTGTAATTCAAATCAGTGCCTGCTGTCAGCTGCACATTGTAATTGAGATCAGCGTCCATTGTTAGCTGCACATTATCATTCTGATCAGTGCCCATTGTTAACTGCACGTTTTAATTCAGATCAGTGCCCATTGTTAGCTGCACATTGCAATTCCGATCAGTGCCCGCTGTAAGCTGCACATTGTAATTCGATCAGTGCCCATTGTTAGCTGCACGTTGTAATTCCAATCAGTGGCCATTGTTAGCTGCACATTGTAATTCCGATCAGTGCCCATTGTTAGCTGCACATTGTAATTCCGATATTCGGATCAGTGCCCATTGTTAGCTGCACATTGTAATTCAAATCAGTGCCTGCTGTCAGCTGCACATTGTAATTGAGATCAGCGTCCATTGTTAGCTGCACATTATCATTCTGATCAGTGCCCATTGTTAACTGCACGTTTTAATTCAGTTCAGTGCCCATTGTTAGCTGCACATTGCAATTCCGATCAGTGCCCGCTGTAAGCTGCACATTGTAATTCCGATCAGTGCCCATTGTTAGCTGCACGTTGTAATTCCAATCAGTGGCCATTGTTAGCTGCACATTGTAATTCCGATCAGTGCCCATTGTTAGCTGCACATTGTAATTCCGATATTCGGATCAGTGCCCATTGTTAGCTGCACATTGTAATTCAAATCAGTGCCTGCTGTCAGCTGCACATTGTAATTGAGATCAGCGTCCATTGTTAGCTGCACATTATCATTCTGATCAGTGCCCATTGTTAACTGCACGTTTTAATTCAGTTCAGTGCCCATTGTTAGCTGCACATTGCAATTCCGATCAGTGCCCACTGTAAGCTGCACATTGTAATTCCAATCAGTGCCCATTGTTAGCTGCACATTGTAATTCCGATCAGTGGCCATTGTTAGCTGCACATTGTAATTCCGATCAGTGCCCATTGTTAGCTGCACATTGTAATTCCGATATTCGGATCAGTGCCCATTGTTAGCTGCACATTGTAATTCAAATCAGTGCCTGCTGTCAGCTGCACATTGTAATTGAGATCAGCGTCCATTGTTAGCTGCACATTATCATTCTGATCAGTGCCCATTGTTAACTGCACGTTTTAATTCAGATCAGTGCCCATTGTTAGCTGCACATTGCAATTCCGATCAGTGCCCGCTGTAAGCTGCACATTGTAATTCCGATCAGTGCCCATTGTTAGCTGCACGTTGTAATTCCAATCAGTGGCCATTGTTAGCTGCACATTGTAATTCAGATCAGTGCCCATTGTTAGCTGCACATTGTAATTCCGATATTCGGATCAGTGCCCATTGTTAGCTGCACATTGTAATTCAAATCAGTGCCTGCTGTCAGCTGCACATTGTAATTGAGATCAGCGTCCATTGTTAGCTGCACATTATCATTCTGATCAGTGCCCATTGTTAACTGCACGTTTTAATTCAGATCAGTGCCCATTGTTAGCTGCACATTGCAATTCCGATCAGTGCCCGCTGTAAGCTGCACATTGTAATTCCGATCAGTGCCCATTGTTAGCTGCACGTTGTAATTCCAATCAGTGGCCATTGTTAGCTGCACATTGTAATTCCGATCAGTGCCCATTGTTAGCTGCACATTGTAATTCCGATATTCGGATCAGTGCCCATTGTTAGCTGCACATTGTAATTCAAATCAGTGCCTGCTGTCAGCTGCACATTGTAATTGAGATCAGCGTCCATTGTTAGCTGCACATTATCATTCTGATCAGTGCCCATTGTTAACTGCACGTTTTAATTCAGTTCAGTGCCCATTGTTAGCTGCACATTGCAATTCCGATCAGTGCCCGCTGTAAGCTGCACATTGTAATTCCGATCAGTGCCCATTGTTAGCTGCACGTTGTAATTCCAATCAGTGGCCATTGTTAGCTGCACATTGTAATTCGATCAGTGCCCATTGTTAGCTGCACATTGTAATTCCGATATTCGGATCAGTGCCCATTGTTAGCTGCACATTGTAATTCAAATCAGTGCCTGCTGTCAGCTGCACATTGTAATTGAGATCAGCGTCCATTGTTAGCTGCACATTATCATTCTGATCAGTGCCCATTGTTAACTGCACGTTTTAATTCAGTTCAGTGCCCATTGTTAGCTGCACATTGCAATTCCGATCAGTGCCCACTGTAAGCTGCACATTGTAATTCCAATCAGTGCCCATTGTTAGCTGCACATTGTAATTCCGATCAGTGGCCATTGTTAGCTGCACATTGTAATTCCGATCAGTGCCCATTGTTAGCTGCACATTGTAATTCCGATATTCGGATCAGTGCCCATTGTTAGCTGCACATTGTAATTCAAATCAGTGCCTGCTGTCAGCTGCACATTGTAATTGAGATCAGCGTCCATTGTTAGCTGCACATTATCATTCTGATCAGTGCCCATTGTTAACTGCACGTTTTAATTCAGATCAGTGCCCATTGTTAGCTGCACATTGCAATTCCGATCAGTGCCCGCTGTAAGCTGCACATTGTAATTCCGATCAGTGCCCATTGTTAGCTGCACGTTGTAATTCCAATCAGTGGCCATTGTTAGCTGCACATTGTAATTCAGATCAGTGCCCATTGTTAGCTGCACATTGTAATTCCGATATTCGGATCAGTGCCCATTGTTAGCTGCACATTGTAATTCAAATCAGTGCCTGCTGTCAGCTGCACATTGTAATTGAGATCAGCGTCCATTGTTAGCTGCACATTATCATTCTGATCAGTGCCCATTGTTAACTGCACGTTTTAATTCAGATCAGTGCCCATTGTTAGCTGCACATTGCAATTCCGATCAGTGCCCGCTGTAAGCTGCACATTGTAATTCCGATCAGTGCCCATTGTTAGCTGCACGTTGTAATTCCAATCAGTGGCCATTGTTAGCTGCACATTGTAATTCCGATCAGTGCCCATTGTTAGCTGCACATTGTAATTCCGATATTCGGATCAGTGCCCATTGTTAGCTGCACATTGTAATTCAAATCAGTGCCTGCTGTCAGCTGCACATTGTAATTGAGATCAGCGTCCATTGTTAGCTGCACATTATCATTCTGATCAGTGCCCATTGTTAACTGCACGTTTTAATTCAGTTCAGTGCCCATTGTTAGCTGCACATTGCAATTCCGATCAGTGCCCGCTGTAAGCTGCACATTGTAATTCCGATCAGTGCCCATTGTTAGCTGCACGTTGTAATTCCAATCAGTGGCCATTGTTAGCTGCACATTGTAATTCCGATCAGTGCCCATTGTTAGCTGCACATTGTAATTCCGATATTCGGATCAGTGCCCATTGTTAGCTGCACATTGTAATTCAAATCAGTGCCTGCTGTCAGCTGCACATTGTAATTGAGATCAGCGTCCATTGTTAGCTGCACATTATCATTCTGATCAGTGCCCATTGTTAACTGCACGTTTTAATTCAGTTCAGTGCCCATTGTTAGCTGCACATTGCAATTCCGATCAGTGCCCACTGTAAGCTGCACATTGTAATTCCAATCAGTGCCCATTGTTAGCTGCACATTGTAATTCCGATCAGTGGCCATTGTTAGCTGCACATTGTAATTCCGATCAGTGCCCATTGTTAGCTGCACATTGTAATTCCGATATTCGGATCAGTGCCCATTGTTAGCTGCACATTGTAATTCAAATCAGTGCCTGCTGTCAGCTGCACATTGTAATTGAGATCAGCGTCCATTGTTAGCTGCACATTATCATTCTGATCAGTGCCCATTGTTAACTGCACGTTTTAATTCAGATCAGTGCCCATTGTTAGCTGCACATTGCAATTCCGATCAGTGCCCGCTGTAAGCTGCACATTGTAATTCCGATCAGTGCCCATTGTTAGCTGCACGTTGTAATTCCAATCAGTGGCCATTGTTAGCTGCACATTGTAATTCAGATCAGTGCCCATTGTTAGCTGCACATTGTAATTCCGATATTCGGATCAGTGCCCATTGTTAGCTGCACATTGTAATTCAAATCAGTGCCTGCTGTCAGCTGCACATTGTAATTGAGATCAGCGTCCATTGTTAGCTGCACATTATCATTCTGATCAGTGCCCATTGTTAACTGCACGTTTTAATTCAGATCAGTGCCCATTGTTAGCTGCACATTGCAATTCCGATCAGTGCCCGCTGTAAGCTGCACATTGTAATTCCGATCAGTGCCCATTGTTAGCTGCACGTTGTAATTCCAATCAGTGGCCATTGTTAGCTGCACATTGTAATTCCGATCAGTGCCCATTGTTAGCTGCACATTGTAATTCCGATATTCGGATCAGTGCCCATTGTTAGCTGCACATTGTAATTCAAATCAGTGCCTGCTGTCAGCTGCACATTGTAATTGAGATCAGCGTCCATTGTTAGCTGCACATTATCATTCTGATCAGTGCCCATTGTTAACTGCACGTTTTAATTCAGTTCAGTGCCCATTGTTAGCTGCACATTGCAATTCCGATCAGTGCCCGCTGTAAGCTGCACATTGTAATTCCGATCAGTGCCCATTGTTAGCTGCACGTTGTAATTCCAATCAGTGGCCATTGTTAGCTGCACATTGTAATTCCGATCAGTGCCCATTGTTAGCTGCACATTGTAATTCCGATATTCGGATCAGTGCCCATTGTTAGCTGCACATTGTAATTCAAATCAGTGCCTGCTGTCAGCTGCACATTGTAATTGAGATCAGCATCCATTGTTAGCTGCACATTATCATTCTGATCAGTGCCCATTGTTAACTGCACGTTTTAATTCAGTTCAGTGCCCATTGTTAGCTGCACATTGCAATTCCGATCAGTGCCCACTGTAAGCTGCACATTGTAATTCCAATCAGTGCCCATTGTTAGCTGCACATTGTAATTCCGATCAGTGGCCATTGTTAGCTGCACATTGTAATTCCGATCAGTGCCCATTGTTAGCTGCACATTGTAATTCCGATATTCGGATCAGTGCCCATTGTTAGCTGCACATTGTAATTCAAATCAGTGCCTGCTGTCAGCTGCACATTGTAATTGAGATCAGCGTCCATTGTTAGCTGCACATTATCATTCTGATCAGTGCCCATTGTTAACTGCACGTTTTAATTCAGATCAGTGCCCATTGTTAGCTGCACATTGCAATTCCGATCAGTGCCCGCTGTAAGCTGCACATTGTAATTCCGATCAGTGCCCATTGTTAGCTGCACGTTGTAATTCCAATCAGTGGCCATTGTTAGCTGCACATTGTAATTCAGATCAGTGCCCATTGTTAGCTGCACATTGTAATTCCGATATTCGGATCAGTGCCCATTGTTAGCTGCACATTGTAATTCAAATCAGTGCCTGCTGTCAGCTGCACATTGTAATTGAGATCAGCGTCCATTGTTAGCTGCACATTATCATTCTGATCAGTGCCCATTGTTAACTGCACGTTTTAATTCAGATCAGTGCCCATTGTTAGCTGCACATTGCAATTCCGATCAGTGCCCGCTGTAAGCTGCACATTGTAATTCCGATCAGTGCCCATTGTTAGCTGCACGTTGTAATTCCAATCAGTGGCCATTGTTAGCTGCACATTGTAATTCCGATCAGTGCCCATTGTTAGCTGCACATTGTAATTCCGATATTCGGATCAGTGCCCATTGTTAGCTGCACATTGTAATTCAAATCAGTGCCTGCTGTCAGCTGCACATTGTAATTGAGATCAGCGTCCATTGTTAGCTGCACATTATCATTCTGATCAGTGCCCATTGTTAACTGCACGTTTTAATTCAGTTCAGTGCCCATTGTTAGCTGCACATTGCAATTCCGATCAGTGCCCACTGTAAGCTGCACATTGTAATTCCAATCAGTGCCCATTGTTAGCTGCACATTGTAATTCCGATCAGTGGCCATTGTTAGCTGCACATTGTAATTCCGATCAGTGCCCATTGTTAGCTGCACATTGTAATTCCGATATTCGGATCAGTGCCCATTGTTAGCTGCACATTGTAATTCAAATCAGTGCCTGCTGTCAGCTGCACATTGTAATTGAGATCAGCGTCCATTGTTAGCTGCACATTATCATTCTGATCAGTGCCCATTGTTAACTGCACGTTTTAATTCAGTTCAGTGCCCATTGTTAGCTGCACATTGCAATTCCGATCAGTGCCCACTGTAAGCTGCACATTGTAATTCCAATCAGTGCCCATTGTTAGCTGCACATTGTAATTCCGATCAGTGGCCATTGTTAGCTGCACATTGTAATTCCGATCAGTGCCCATTGTTAGCTGCACATTGTAATTCCGATATTCGGATCAGTGCCCATTGTTAGCTGCACATTGTAATTCAAATCAGTGCCTGCTGTCAGCTGCACATTGTAATTGAGATCAGCGTCCATTGTTAGCTGCACATTATCATTCTGATCAGTGCCCATTGTTAACTGCACGTTTTAATTCAGATCAGTGCCCATTGTTAGCTGCACATTGCAATTCCGATCAGTGCCCGCTGTAAGCTGCACATTGTAATTCCGATCAGTGCCCATTGTTAGCTGCACGTTGTAATTCCAATCAGTGGCCATTGTTAGCTGCACATTGTAATTCAGATCAGTGCCCATTGTTAGCTGCACATTGTAATTCCGATATTCGGATCAGTGCCCATTGTTAGCTGCACATTGTAATTCAAATCAGTGCCTGCTGTCAGCTGCACATTGTAATTGAGATCAGCGTCCATTGTTAGCTGCACATTATCATTCTGATCAGTGCCCATTGTTAACTGCACGTTTTAATTCAGATCAGTGCCCATTGTTAGCTGCACATTGCAATTCCGATCAGTGCCCGCTGTAAGCTGCACATTGTAATTCCGATCAGTGCCCATTGTTAGCTGCACGTTGTAATTCCAATCAGTGGCCATTGTTAGCTGCACATTGTAATTCCGATCAGTGCCCATTGTTAGCTGCACATTGTAATTCCGATATTCGGATCAGTGCCCATTGTTAGCTGCACATTGTAATTCAAATCAGTGCCTGCTGTCAGCTGCACATTGTAATTGAGATCAGCGTCCATTGTTAGCTGCACATTATCATTCTGATCAGTGCCCATTGTTAACTGCACGTTTTAATTCAGTTCAGTGCCCATTGTTAGCTGCACATTGCAATTCCGATCAGTGCCCACTGTAAGCTGCACATTGTAATTCCAATCAGTGCCCATTGTTAGCTGCACATTGTAATTCCGATCAGTGGCCATTGTTAGCTGCACATTGTAATTCCGATCAGTGCCCATTGTTAGCTGCACATTGTAATTCCGATATTCGGATCAGTGCCCATTGTTAGCTGCACATTGTAATTCAAATCAGTGCCTGCTGTCAGCTGCACATTGTAATTGAGATCAGCGTCCATTGTTAGCTGCACATTATCATTCTGATCAGTGCCCATTGTTAACTGCACATTTTAATTCAGATCAGTGCCCATTGTTAGCTGCACATTGCAATTCCGATCAGTGCCCGCTGTAAGCTGCACATTGTAATTCCGATCAGTGCCCATTGTTAGCTGCACGTTGTAATTCCAATCAGTGGCCATTGTTAGCTGCACATTGTAATTCCGATCAGTGCCCATTGTTAGCTGCACATTGTAATTCCGATATTCGGATCAGTGCCCATTGTTAGCTGCACATTGTAATTCAAATCAGTGCCTGCTGTCAGCTGCACATTGTAATTGAGATCAGCGTCCATTGTTAGCTGCACATTATCATTCTGATCAGTGCCCATTGTTAACTGCACGTTTTAATTCAGTTCAGTGCCCATTGTTAGCTGCACATTGCAATTCCGATCAGTGCCCGCTGTAAGCTGCACATTGTAATTCCGATCAGTGCCCATTGTTAGCTGCACGTTGTAATTCCAATCAGTGGCCATTGTTAGCTGCACATTGTAATTCCGATCAGTGCCCATTGTTAGCTGCACATTGTAATTCCGATATTCGGATCAGTGCCCATTGTTAGCTGCACATTGTAATTCAAATCAGTGCCTGCTGTCAGCTGCACATTGTAATTGAGATCAGCGTCCATTGTTAGCTGCACATTATCATTCTGATCAGTGCCCATTGTTAACTGCACGTTTTAATTCAGTTCAGTGCCCATTGTTAGCTGCACATTGCAATTCCGATCAGTGCCCACTGTAAGCTGCACATTGTAATTCCAATCAGTGCCCATTGTTAGCTGCACATTGTAATTCCGATCAGTGGCCATTGTTAGCTGCACATTGTAATTCCGATCAGTGCCCATTGTTAGCTGCACATTGTAATTCCGATATTCGGATCAGTGCCCATTGTTAGCTGCACATTGTAATTCAAATCAGTGCCTGCTGTCAGCTGCACATTGTAATTGAGATCAGCGTCCATTGTTAGCTGCACATTATCATTCTGATCAGTGCCCATTGTTAACTGCACGTTTTAATTCAGATCAGTGCCCATTGTTAGCTGCACATTGCAATTCCGATCAGTGCCCGCTGTAAGCTGCACATTGTAATTCCGATCAGTGCCCATTGTTAGCTGCACGTTGTAATTCCAATCAGTGGCCATTGTTAGCTGCACATTGTAATTCAGATCAGTGCCCATTGTTAGCTGCACATTGTAATTCCGATATTCGGATCAGTGCCCATTGTTAGCTGCACATTGTAATTCAAATCAGTGCCTGCTGTCAGCTGCACATTGTAATTGAGATCAGCGTCCATTGTTAGCTGCACATTATCATTCTGATCAGTGCCCATTGTTAACTGCACGTTTTAATTCAGATCAGTGCCCATTGTTAGCTGCACATTGCAATTCCGATCAGTGCCCGCTGTAAGCTGCACATTGTAATTCCGATCAGTGCCCATTGTTAGCTGCACGTTGTAATTCCAATCAGTGGCCATTGTTAGCTGCACATTGTAATTCCGATCAGTGCCCATTGTTAGCTGCACATTGTAATTCCGATATTCGGATCAGTGCCCATTGTTAGCTGCACATTGTAATTCAAATCAGTGCCTGCTGTCAGCTGCACATTGTAATTGAGATCAGCGTCCATTGTTAGCTGCACATTATCATTCTGATCAGTGCCCATTGTTAACTGCACGTTTTAATTCAGTTCAGTGCCCATTGTTAGCTGCACATTGCAATTCCGATCAGTGCCCGCTGTAAGCTGCACATTGTAATTCCGATCAGTGCCCATTGTTAGCTGCACGTTGTAATTCCAATCAGTGGCCATTGTTAGCTGCACATTGTAATTCCGATCAGTGCCCATTGTTAGCTGCACATTGTAATTCCGATATTCGGATCAGTGCCCATTGTTAGCTGCACATTGTAATTCAAATCAGTGCCTGCTGTCAGCTGCACATTGTAATTGAGATCAGCGTCCATTGTTAGCTGCACATTATCATTCTGATCAGTGCCCATTGTTAACTGCACGTTTTAATTCAGATCAGTGCCCATTGTTAGCTGCACATTGCAATTCCGATCAGTGCCCGCTGTAAGCTGCACATTGTAATTCCAATCAGTGCCCATTGTTAGCTGCACGTTGTAATTCCAATCAGTGGCCATTGTTAGCTGCACATTGTAATTCGGATCAGTGCCCATTGTTAGCTGCACATTGTAATTCCGATATTCGGATCAGTGCCCATTGTTAGCTGCACATTGTAATTCAAATCAGTGCCTGCTGTCAGCTGCACATTGTAATTGAGATCAGCGTCCATTGTTAGCTGCACATTATCATTCTGATCAGTGCCCATTGTTAACTGCACGTTTTAATTCAGATCAGTGCCCATTGTTAGCTGCACATTGCAATTCCGATCAGTGCCCGCTGTAAGCTGCACATTGTAATTCCGATCAGTGCCCATTGTTAGCTGCACGTTGTAATTCCAATCAGTGGCCATTGTTAGCTGCACATTGTAATTCAGATCAGTGCCCATTGTTAGCTGCACATTGTAATTCCGATATTCGGATCAGTGCCCATTGTTAGCTGCACATTGTAATTCAAATCAGTGCCTGCTGTCAGCTGCACATTGTAATTGAGATCAGCGTCCATTGTTAGCTGCACATTATCATTCTGATCAGTGCCCATTGTTAACTGCACGTTTTAATTCAGTTCAGTGCCCATTGTTAGCTGCACATTGCAATTCCGATCAGTGCCCGCTGTAAGCTGCACATTGTAATTCCGATCAGTGCCCATTGTTAGCTGCACGTTGTAATTCCAATCAGTGGCCATTGTTAGCTGCACATTGTAATTCCGATCAGTGCCCATTGTTAGCTGCACATTGTAATTCCGATATTCGGATCAGTGCCCATTGTTAGCTGCACATTGTAATTCAAATCAGTGCCTGCTGTCAGCTGCACATTGTAATTGAGATCAGCGTCCATTGTTAGCTGCACATTATCATTCTGATCAGTGCCCATTGTTAACTGCACGTTTTAATTCAGTTCAGTGCCCATTGTTAGCTGCACATTGCAATTCCGATCAGTGCCCACTGTAAGCTGCACATTGTAATTCCAATCAGTGCCCATTGTTAGCTGCACATTGTAATTCCGATCAGTGGCCATTGTTAGCTGCACATTGTAATTCCGATCAGTGCCCATTGTTAGCTGCACATTGTAATTCCGATATTCGGATCAGTGCCCATTGTTAGCTGCACATTGTAATTCAAATCAGTGCCTGCTGTCAGCTGCACATTGTAATTGAGATCAGCGTCCATTGTTAGCTGCACATTATCATTCTGATCAGTGCCCATTGTTAACTGCACGTTTTAATTCAGATCAGTGCCCATTGTTAGCTGCACATTGCAATTCCGATCAGTGCCCGCTGTAAGCTGCACATTGTAATTCCGATCAGTGCCCATTGTTAGCTGCACGTTGTAATTCCAATCAGTGGCCATTGTTAGCTGCACATTGTAATTCAGATCAGTGCCCATTGTTAGCTGCACATTGTAATTCCGATATTCGGATCAGTGCCCATTGTTAGCTGCACATTGTAATTCAAATCAGTGCCTGCTGTCAGCTGCACATTGTAATTGAGATCAGCGTCCATTGTTAGCTGCACATTATCATTCTGATCAGTGCCCATTGTTAACTGCACGTTTTAATTCAGATCAGTGCCCATTGTTAGCTGCACATTGCAATTCCGATCAGTGCCCGCTGTAAGCTGCACATTGTAATTCCGATCAGTGCCCATTGTTAGCTGCACGTTGTAATTCCAATCAGTGGCCATTGTTAGCTGCACATTGTAATTCCGATCAGTGCCCATTGTTAGCTGCACATTGTAATTCCGATATTCGGATCAGTGCCCATTGTTAGCTGCACATTGTAATTCAAATCAGTGCCTGCTGTCAGCTGCACATTGTAATTGAGATCAGCGTCCATTGTTAGCTGCACATTATCATTCTGATCAGTGCCCATTGTTAACTGCACGTTTTAATTCAGTTCAGTGCCCATTGTTAGCTGCACATTGCAATTCCGATCAGTGCCCGCTGTAAGCTGCACATTGTAATTCCGATCAGTGCCCATTGTTAGCTGCACGTTGTAATTCCAATCAGTGGCCATTGTTAGCTGCACATTGTAATTCCGATCAGTGCCCATTGTTAGCTGCACATTGTAATTCCGATATTCGGATCAGTGCCCATTGTTAGCTGCACATTGTAATTCAAATCAGTGCCTGCTGTCAGCTGCACATTGTAATTGAGATCAGCGTCCATTGTTAGCTGCACATTATCATTCTGATCAGTGCCCATTGTTAACTGCACGTTTTAATTCAGTTCAGTGCCCATTGTTAGCTGCACATTGCAATTCCGATCAGTGCCCGCTGTAAGCTGCACATTGTAATTCCGATCAGTGCCCATTGTTAGCTGCACGTTGTAATTCCAATCAGTGGCCATTGTTAGCTGCACATTGTAATTCCGATCAGTGCCCATTGTTAGCTGCACATTGTAATTCCGATATTCGGATCAGTGCCCATTGTTAGCTGCACATTGTAATTCAAATCAGTGCCTGCTGTCAGCTGCACATTGTAATTGAGATCAGCGTCCATTGTTAGCTGCACATTATCATTCTGATCAGTGCCCATTGTTAACTGCACGTTTTAATTCAGTTCAGTGCCCATTGTTAGCTGCACATTGCAATTCCGATCAGTGCCCGCTGTAAGCTGCACATTGTAATTCCGATCAGTGCCCATTGTTAGCTGCACGTTGTAATTCCAATCAGTGGCCATTGTTAGCTGCACATTGTAATTCCGATCAGTGCCCATTGTTAGCTGCACATTGTAATTCCGATATTCGGATCAGTGCCCATTGTTAGCTGCACATTGTAATTCAAATCAGTGCCTGCTGTCAGCTGCACATTGTAATTGAGATCAGCGTCCATTGTTAGCTGCACATTATCATTCTGATCAGTGCCCATTGTTAACTGCACGTTTTAATTCAGATCAGTGCCCATTGTTAGCTGCACATTGCAATTCCGATCAGTGCCCGCTGTAAGCTGCACATTGTAATTCCGATCAGTGCCCATTGTTAGCTGCACGTTGTAATTCCAATCAGTGGCCATTGTTAGCTGCACATTGTAATTCCGATCAGTGCCCATTGTTAGCTGCACATTGTAATTCCGATATTCGGATCAGTGCCCATTGTTAGCTGCACATTGTAATTCAAATCAGTGCCTGCTGTCAGCTGCACATTGTAATTGAGATCAGCGTCCATTGTTAGCTGCACATTATCATTCTGATCAGTGCCCATTGTTAACTGCACGTTTTAATTCAGTTCAGTGCCCATTGTTAGCTGCACATTGCAATTCCGATCAGTGCCCGCTGTAAGCTGCACATTGTAATTCCAATCAGTGCCCATTGTTAGCTGCACATTGTAATTCCGATCAGTGGCCATTGTTAGCTGCACATTGTAATTCCGATCAGTGCCCATTGTTAGCTGCACATTGTAATTCCGATATTCGGATCAGTGCCCATTGTTAGCTGCACATTGTAATTCAAATCAGTGCCTGCTGTCAGCTGCACATTGTAATTGAGATCAGCGTCCATTGTTAGCTGCACATTATCATTCTGATCAGTGCCCATTGTTAACTGCACGTTTTAATTCAGTTCAGTGCCCATTGTTAGCTGCACATTGCAATTCCGATCAGTGCCCGCTGTAAGCTGCACATTGTAATTCCGATCAGTGCCCATTGTTAGCTGCACGTTGTAATTCCAATCAGTGGCCATTGTTAGCTGCACATTGTAATTCCGATCAGTGCCCATTGTTAGCTGCACATTGTAATTCCGATATTCGGATCAGTGCCCATTGTTAGCTGCACATTGTAATTCAAATCAGTGCCTGCTGTCAGCTGCACATTGTAATTGAGATCAGCGTCCATTGTTAGCTGCACATTATCATTCTGATCAGTGCCCATTGTTAACTGCACGTTTTAATTCAGTTCAGTGCCCATTGTTAGCTGCACATTGCAATTCCGATCAGTGCCCACTGTAAGCTGCACATTGTAATTCCAATCAGTGCCCATTGTTAGCTGCACGTTGTAATTCCGATCAGTGGCCATTGTTAGCTGCACATTGTAATTCCGATCAGTGCCCATTGTTAGCTGCACATTGTAATTCCGATATTCGGATCAGTGCCCATTGTTAGCTGCACATTGTAATTCAAATCAGTGCCTGCTGTCAGCTGCACATTGTAATTGAGATCAGCGTCCATTGTTAGCTGCACATTATCATTCTGATCAGTGCCCATTGTTAACTGCACGTTTTAATTCAGATCAGTGCCCATTGTTAGCTGCACATTGCAATTCCGATCAGTGCCCGCTGTAAGCTGCACATTGTAATTCCGATCAGTGCCCATTGTTAGCTGCACGTTGTAATTCCAATCAGTGGCCATTGTTAGCTGCACATTGTAATTCAGATCAGTGCCCATTGTTAGCTGCACATTGTAATTCCGATATTCGGATCAGTGCCCATTGTTAGCTGCACATTGTAATTCAAATCAGTGCCTGCTGTCAGCTGCACATTGTAATTGAGATCAGCGTCCATTGTTAGCTGCACATTATCATTCTGATCAGTGCCCATTGTTAACTGCACGTTTTAATTCAGATCAGTGCCCATTGTTAGCTGCACATTGCAATTCCGATCAGTGCCCGCTGTAAGCTGCACATTGTAATTCCGATCAGTGCCCATTGTTAGCTGCACGTTGTAATTCCAATCAGTGGCCATTGTTAGCTGCACATTGTAATTCCGATCAGTGCCCATTGTTAGCTGCACATTGTAATTCCGATATTCGGATCAGTGCCCATTGTTAGCTGCACATTGTAATTCAAATCAGTGCCTGCTGTCAGCTGCACATTGTAATTGAGATCAGCGTCCATTGTTAGCTGCACATTATCATTCTGATCAGTGCCCATTGTTAACTGCACGTTTTAATTCAGTTCAGTGCCCATTGTTAGCTGCACATTGCAATTCCGATCAGTGCCCACTGTAAGCTGCACATTGTAATTCCAATCAGTGCCCATTGTTAGCTGCACATTGTAATTCCGATCAGTGGCCATTGTTAGCTGCACATTGTAATTCCGATCAGTGCCCATTGTTAGCTGCACATTGTAATTCCGATATTCGGATCAGTGCCCATTGTTAGCTGCACATTGTAATTCAAATCAGTGCCTGCTGTCAGCTGCACATTGTAATTGAGATCAGCGTCCATTGTTAGCTGCACATTATCATTCTGATCAGTGCCCATTGTTAACTGCACGTTTTAATTCAGATCAGTGCCCATTGTTAGCTGCACATTGCAATTCCGATCAGTGCCCGCTGTAAGCTGCACATTGTAATTCGATCAGTGCCCATTGTTAGCTGCACGTTGTAATTCCAATCAGTGGCCATTGTTAGCTGCACATTGTAATTCAGATCAGTGCCCATTGTTAGCTGCACATTGTAATTCCGATATTCGGATCAGTGCCCATTGTTAGCTGCACATTGTAATTCAAATCAGTGCCTGCTGTCAGCTGCACATTGTAATTGAGATCAGCGTCCATTGTTAGCTGCACATTATCATTCTGATCAGTGCCCATTGTTAACTGCACGTTTTAATTCAGATCAGTGCCCATTGTTAGCTGCACATTGCAATTCCGATCAGTGCCCGCTGTAAGCTGCACATTGTAATTCCGATCAGTGCCCATTGTTAGCTGCACGTTGTAATTCCAATCAGTGGCCATTGTTAGCTGCACATTGTAATTCCGATCAGTGCCCATTGTTAGCTGCACATTGTAATTCCGATATTCGGATCAGTGCCCATTGTTAGCTGCACATTGTAATTCAAATCAGTGCCTGCTGTCAGCTGCACATTGTAATTGAGATCAGCGTCCATTGTTAGCTGCACATTATCATTCTGATCAGTGCCCATTGTTAACTGCACGTTTTAATTCAGTTCAGTGCCCATTGTTAGCTGCACATTGCAATTCCGATCAGTGCCCACTGTAAGCTGCACATTGTAATTCCAATCAGTGCCCATTGTTAGCTGCACATTGTAATTCCGATCAGTGGCCATTGTTAGCTGCACATTGTAATTCCGATCAGTGCCCATTGTTAGCTGCACATTGTAATTCCGATATTCGGATCAGTGCCCATTGTTAGCTGCACATTGTAATTCAAATCAGTGCCTGCTGTCAGCTGCACATTGTAATTGAGATCAGCGTCCATTGTTAGCTGCACATTATCATTCTGATCAGTGCCCATTGTTAACTGCACGTTTTAATTCAGATCAGTGCCCATTGTTAGCTGCACATTGCAATTCCGATCAGTGCCCGCTGTAAGCTGCACATTGTAATTCCGATCAGTGCCCATTGTTAGCTGCACGTTGTAATTCCAATCAGTGGCCATTGTTAGCTGCACATTGTAATTCCGATCAGTGCCCATTGTTAGCTGCACATTGTAATTCCGATATTCGGATCAGTGCCCATTGTTAGCTGCACATTGTAATTCAAATCAGTGCCTGCTGTCAGCTGCACATTGTAATTGAGATCAGCGTCCATTGTTAGCTGCACATTATCATTCTGATCAGTGCCCATTGTTAACTGCACGTTTTAATTCAGTTCAGTGCCCATTGTTAGCTGCACATTGCAATTCCGATCAGTGCCCGCTGTAAGCTGCACATTGTAATTCCGATCAGTGCCCATTGTTAGCTGCACGTTGTAATTCCAATCAGTGGCCATTGTTAGCTGCACATTGTAATTCCGATCAGTGCCCATTGTTAGCTGCACATTGTAATTCCGATATTCGGATCAGTGCCCATTGTTAGCTGCACATTGTAATTCAAATCAGTGCCTGCTGTCAGCTGCACATTGTAATTGAGATCAGCGTCCATTGTTAGCTGCACATTATCATTCTGATCAGTGCCCATTGTTAACTGCACGTTTTAATTCAGTTCAGTGCCCATTGTTAGCTGCACATTGCAATTCCGATCAGTGCCCACTGTAAGCTGCACATTGTAATTCCAATCAGTGCCCATTGTTAGCTGCACATTGTAATTCCGATCAGTGGCCATTGTTAGCTGCACATTGTAATTCCGATCAGTGCCCATTGTTAGCTGCACATTGTAATTCCGATATTCGGATCAGTGCCCATTGTTAGCTGCACATTGTAATTCAAATCAGTGCCTGCTGTCAGCTGCACATTGTAATTGAGATCAGCGTCCATTGTTAGCTGCAGATTATCATTCTGATCAGTGCCCATTGTTAACTGCACGTTTTAATTCAGATCAGTGCCCATTGTTAGCTGCACATTGCAATTCCGATCAGTGCCCGCTGTAAGCTGCACATTGTAATTCCGATCAGTGCCCATTGTTAGCTGCACGTTGTAATTCCAATCAGTGGCCATTGTTAGCTGCACATTGTAATTCAGATCAGTGCCCATTGTTAGCTGCACATTGTAATTCCGATATTCGGATCAGTGCCCATTGTTAGCTGCACATTGTAATTCAAATCAGTGCCTGCTGTCAGCTGCACATTGTAATTGAGATCAGCGTCCATTGTTAGCTGCACATTATCATTCTGATCAGTGCCCATTGTTAACTGCACGTTTTAATTCAGATCAGTGCCCATTGTTAGCTGCACATTGCAATTCCGATCAGTGCCCGCTGTAAGCTGCACATTGTAATTCCGATCAGTGCCCATTGTTAGCTGCACGTTGTAATTCCAATCAGTGGCCATTGTTAGCTGCACATTGTAATTCCGATCAGTGCCCATTGTTAGCTGCACATTGTAATTCCGATATTCGGATCAGTGCCCATTGTTAGCTGCACATTGTAATTCAAATCAGTGCCTGCTGTCAGCTGCACATTGTAATTGAGATCAGCGTCCATTGTTAGCTGCACATTATCATTCTGATCAGTGCCCATTGTTAACTGCACGTTTTAATTCAGTTCAGTGCCCATTGTTAGCTGCACATTGCAATTCCGATCAGTGCCCGCTGTAAGCTGCACATTGTAATTCCGATCAGTGCCCATTGTTAGCTGCACGTTGTAATTCCAATCAGTGGCCATTGTTAGCTGCACATTGTAATTCCGATCAGTGCCCATTGTTAGCTGCACATTGTAATTCCGATATTCGGATCAGTGCCCATTGTTAGCTGCACATTGTAATTCAAATCAGTGCCTGCTGTCAGCTGCACATTGTAATTGAGATCAGCGTCCATTGTTAGCTGCACATTATCATTCTGATCAGTGCCCATTGTTAACTGCACGTTTTAATTCAGTTCAGTGCCCATTGTTAGCTGCACATTGCAATTCCGATCAGTGCCCACTGTAAGCTGCACATTGTAATTCCAATCAGTGCCCATTGTTAGCTGCACATTGTAATTCCGATCAGTGGCCATTGTTAGCTGCACATTGTAATTCCGATCAGTGCCCATTGTTAGCTGCACATTGTAATTCCGATATTCGGATCAGTGCCCATTGTTAGCTGCACATTGTAATTCAAATCAGTGCCTGCTGTCAGCTGCACATTGTAATTGAGATCAGCGTCCATTGTTAGCTGCACATTATCATTCTGATCAGTGCCCATTGTTAACTGCACGTTTTAATTCAGATCAGTGCCCATTGTTAGCTGCACATTGCAATTCCGATCAGTGCCCGCTGTAAGCTGCACATTGTAATTCCGATCAGTGCCCATTGTTAGCTGCACGTTGTAATTCCAATCAGTGGCCATTGTTAGCTGCACATTGTAATTCAGATCAGTGCCCATTGTTAGCTGCACATTGTAATTCCGATATTCGGATCAGTGCCCATTGTTAGCTGCACATTGTAATTCAAATCAGTGCCTGCTGTCAGCTGCACATTGTAATTGAGATCAGCGTCCATTGTTAGCTGCACATTATCATTCTGATCAGTGCCCATTGTTAACTGCACGTTTTAATTCAGATCAGTGCCCATTGTTAGCTGCACATTGCAATTCCGATCAGTGCCCGCTGTAAGCTGCACATTGTAATTCCGATCAGTGCCCATTGTTAGCTGCACGTTGTAATTCCAATCAGTGGCCATTGTTAGCTGCACATTGTAATTCCGATCAGTGCCCATTGTTAGCTGCACATTGTAATTCCGATATTCGGATCAGTGCCCATTGTTAGCTGCACATTGTAATTCAAATCAGTGCCTGCTGTCAGCTGCACATTGTAATTGAGATCAGCGTCCATTGTTAGCTGCACATTATCATTCTGATCAGTGCCCATTGTTAACTGCACGTTTTAATTCAGTTCAGTGCCCATTGTTAGCTGCACATTGCAATTCCGATCAGTGCCCGCTGTAAGCTGCACATTGTAATTCCGATCAGTGCCCATTGTTAGCTGCACGTTGTAATTCCAATCAGTGGCCATTGTTAGCTGCACATTGTAATTCCGATCAGTGCCCATTGTTAGCTGCACATTGTAATTCCGATATTCGGATCAGTGCCCATTGTTAGCTGCACATTGTAATTCAAATCAGTGCCTGCTGTCAGCTGCACATTGTAATTGAGATCAGCGTCCATTGTTAGCTGCACATTATCATTCTGATCAGTGCCCATTGTTAACTGCACGTTTTAATTCAGTTCAGTGCCCATTGTTAGCTGCACATTGCAATTCCGATCAGTGCCCACTGTAAGCTGCACATTGTAATTCCAATCAGTGCCCATTGTTAGCTGCACATTGTAATTCCGATCAGTGGCCATTGTTAGCTGCACATTGTAATTCCGATCAGTGCCCATTGTTAGCTGCACATTGTAATTCCGATATTCGGATCAGTGCCCATTGTTAGCTGCACATTGTAATTCAAATCAGTGCCTGCTGTCAGCTGCACATTGTAATTGAGATCAGCGTCCATTGTTAGCTGCAGATTATCATTCTGATCAGTGCCCATTGTTAACTGCACGTTTTAATTCAGATCAGTGCCCATTGTTAGCTGCACATTGCAATTCCGATCAGTGCCCGCTGTAAGCTGCACATTGTAATTCCGATCAGTGCCCATTGTTAGCTGCACGTTGTAATTCCAATCAGTGGCCATTGTTAGCTGCACATTGTAATTCAGATCAGTGCCCATTGTTAGCTGCACATTGTAATTCCGATATTCGGATCAGTGCCCATTGTTAGCTGCACATTGTAATTCAAATCAGTGCCTGCTGTCAGCTGCACATTGTAATTGAGATCAGCGTCCATTGTTAGCTGCACATTATCATTCTGATCAGTGCCCATTGTTAACTGCACGTTTTAATTCAGATCAATGCCCATTGTTAGCTGCACATTGCAATTCCGATCAGTGCCCGCTGTAAGCTGCACATTGTAATTCCGATCAGTGCCCATTGTTAGCTGCACGTTGTAATTCCAATCAGTGGCCATTGTTAGCTGCACATTGTAATTCCGATCAGTGCCCATTGTTAGCTGCACATTGTAATTCCGATATTCGGATCAGTGCCCATTGTTAGCTGCACATTGTAATTCAAATCAGTGCCTGCTGTCAGCTGCACATTGTAATTGAGATCAGCGTCCATTGTTAGCTGCACATTATCATTCTGATCAGTGCCCATTGTTAACTGCACGTTTTAATTCAGTTCAGTGCCCATTGTTAGCTGCACATTGCAATTCCGATCAGTGCCCGCTGTAAGCTGCACATTGTAATTCCGATCAGTGCCCATTGTTAGCTGCACGTTGTAATTCCAATCAGTGGCCATTGTTAGCTGCACATTGTAATTCCGATCAGTGCCCATTGTTAGCTGCACATTGTAATTCCGATATTCGGATCAGTGCCCATTGTTAGCTGCACATTGTAATTCAAATCAGTGCCTGCTGTCAGCTGCACATTGTAATTGAGATCAGCGTCCATTGTTAGCTGCACATTATCATTCTGATCAGTGCCCATTGTTAACTGCACGTTTTAATTCAGTTCAGTGCCCATTGTTAGCTGCACATTGCAATTCCGATCAGTGCCCACTGTAAGCTGCACATTGTAATTCCAATCAGTGCCCATTGTTAGCTGCACATTGTAATTCCGATCAGTGGCCATTGTTAGCTGCACATTGTAATTCCGATCAGTGCCCATTGTTAGCTGCACATTGTAATTCCGATATTCGGATCAGTGCCCATTGTTAGCTGCACATTGTAATTCAAATCAGTGCCTGCTGTCAGCTGCACATTGTAATTGAGATCAGCGTCCATTGTTAGCTGCACATTATCATTCTGATCAGTGCCCATTGTTAACTGCACGTTTTAATTCAGATCAGTGCCCATTGTTAGCTGCACGTTGTAATTCCAATCAGTGGCCATTGTTAGCTGCACATTGTAATTCCGATCAGTGCCCATTGTTAGCTGCACATTGTAATTCCGATATTCGGATCAGTGCCCATTGTTAGCTGCACATTGTAATTCAAATCAGTGCCTGCTGTCAGCTGCACATTGTAATTGAGATCAGCGTCCATTGTTAGCTGCACATTATCATTCTGATCAGTGCCCATTGTTAACTGCACGTTTTAATTCAGATCAGTGCCCATTGTTAGCTGCACGTTGTAATTCCAATCAGCGTCCATTGTTAGCTGCACATTATCATTCTGATCAGTGCCCATTGTTAACTGCACGTTTTAATTCAAATCAGTGCCTGCTGTCAGCTGCACATTGTAATTGAGATCAGCGTCCATTGTTAGCTGCACATTATCATTCTGATCAGTGCCCATTGTTAACTGCACGTTTTAATTCAGATCAGTGCCCATTGTTAGCTGCACGTTGTAATTCCAATCAGTGGCCATTGTTAGCTGCACATTGTAATTCCGATCAGTGGCCATTGTTAGCTGCACATTGTAATTCCGATCAGTGCCCATTGTTAGCTGCACATTGTAATTCCGATATTCGGATCAGTGCCCATTGTTAGCTGCACATTGTAATTCAAATCAGTGCCTGCTGTCAGCTGCACATTGTAATTGAGATCAGCGTCCATTGTTAGCTGCACATTATCATTCTGATCAGTGCCCATTGTTAACTGCACGTTTTAATTCAGATCAGTGCCCATTGTTAGCTGCACGTTGTAATTCCAATCAGTGGCCATTGTTAGCTGCACATTGTAATTCCGATCAGTGCCCATTGTTAGCTGCACATTGTAATTCCGATATTCGGATCAGTGCCCATTGTTAGCTGCACATTGTAATTCAAATCAGTGCCTGCTGTCAGCTGCACATTGTAATTGAGATCAGCGTCCATTGTTAGCTGCACATTATCATTCTGATCAGTGCCCATTGTTAACTGCACGTTTTAATTCAGTTCAGTGCCCATTGTTAGCTGCACGTTGTAATTCCAATCAGTGGCCATTGTTAGCTGCACATTGTAATTCCGATCAGTGGCCATTGTTAGCTGCACATTGTAATTCCGATCAGTGCCCATTGTTAGCTGCACATTGTAATTCCGATATTCGGATCAGTGCCCATTGTTAGCTGCACATTGTAATTCAAATCAGTGCCTGCTGTCAGCTGCACATTGTAATTGAGATCAGCGTCCATTGTTAGCTGCACATTATCATTCTGATCAGTGCCCATTGTTAACTGCACGCTTTAATTCAGATCAGTGCCCATTGTTAGCTGCACATTGTAATTCCAATCAGTGGCCATTGTTAGCTGCACATTGTAATTCCGATCAGTGCCCATTGTTAGCTGCACATTGTAATTCCGATATTCGGATCAGTGCCCATTGTTAGCTGCACATTGTAATTCAAATCAGTGCCTGCTGTCAGCTGCACATTGTAATTGAGATCAGCGTCCATTGTTAGCTGCACATTATCATTCTGATCAGTGCCCATTGTTAACTGCACGTTTTAATTCAGTTCAGTGCCCATTGTTAGCTGCACATTGCAATTCCGATCAGTGCCCACTGTAAGCTGCACATTGTAATTCCAATCAGTGCCCATTGTTAGCTGCACATTGTAATTCCGATCAGTGGCCATTGTTAGCTGCACATTGTAATTCCGATCAGTGCCCATTGTTAGCTGCACATTGTAATTCCGATATTCGGATCAGTGCCCATTGTTAGCTGCACATTGTAATTCAAATCAGTGCCTGCTGTCAGCTGCACATTGTAATTGAGATCAGCGTCCATTGTTAGCTGCACATTATCATTCTGATCAGTGCCCATTGTTAACTGCACGTTTTAATTCAGATCAGTGCCCATTGTTAGCTGCACATTGCAATTCCGATCAGTGCCCGCTGTAAGCTGCACATTGTAATTCCGATCAGTGCCCATTGTTAGCTGCACGTTGTAATTCCAATCAGTGGCCATTGTTAGCTGCACATTGTAATTCAGATCAGTGCCCATTGTTAGCTGCACATTGTAATTCCGATATTCGGATCAGTGCCCATTGTTAGCTGCACATTGTAATTCAAATCAGTGCCTGCTGTCAGCTGCACATTGTAATTGAGATCAGCGTCCATTGTTAGCTGCACATTATCATTCTGATCAGTGCCCATTGTTAACTGCACGTTTTAATTCAGATCAGTGCCCATTGTTAGCTGCACATTGCAATTCCGATCAGTGCCCGCTGTAAGCTGCACATTGTAATTCCGATCAGTGCCCATTGTTAGCTGCACGTTGTAATTCCAATCAGTGGCCATTGTTAGCTGCACATTGTAATTCCGATCAGTGCCCATTGTTAGCTGCACATTGTAATTCCGATATTCGGATCAGTGCCCATTGTTAGCTGCACATTGTAATTCAAATCAGTGCCTGCTGTCAGCTGCACATTGTAATTGAGATCAGCGTCCATTGTTAGCTGCACATTATCATTCTGATCAGTGCCCATTGTTAACTGCACGTTTTAATTCAGTTCAGTGCCCATTGTTAGCTGCACATTGCAATTCCGATCAGTGCCCGCTGTAAGCTGCACATTGTAATTCCGATCAGTGCCCATTGTTAGCTGCACGTTGTAATTCCAATCAGTGGCCATTGTTAGCTGCACATTGTAATTCCGATCAGTGCCCATTGTTAGCTGCACATTGTAATTCCGATATTCGGATCAGTGCCCATTGTTAGCTGCACATTGTAATTCAAATCAGTGCCTGCTGTCAGCTGCACATTGTAATTGAGATCAGCGTCCATTGTTAGCTGCACATTATCATTCTGATCAGTGCCCATTGTTAACTGCACGTTTTAATTCAGTTCAGTGCCCATTGTTAGCTGCACATTGCAATTCCGATCAGTGCCCACTGTAAGCTGCACATTGTAATTCCAATCAGTGCCCATTGTTAGCTGCACATTGTAATTCCGATCAGTGGCCATTGTTAGCTGCACATTGTAATTCCGATCAGTGCCCATTGTTAGCTGCACATTGTAATTCCGATATTCGGATCAGTGCCCATTGTTAGCTGCACATTGTAATTCAAATCAGTGCCTGCTGTCAGCTGCACATTGTAATTGAGATCAGCGTCCATTGTTAGCTGCACATTATCATTCTGATCAGTGCCCATTGTTAACTGCACGTTTTAATTCAGATCAGTGCCCATTGTTAGCTGCACATTGCAATTCCGATCAGTGCCCGCTGTAAGCTGCACATTGTAATTCCGATCAGTGCCCATTGTTAGCTGCACGTTGTAATTCCAATCAGTGGCCATTGTTAGCTGCACATTGTAATTCCGATCAGTGCCCATTGTTAGCTGCACATTGTAATTCCGATATTCGGATCAGTGCCCATTGTTAGCTGCACATTGTAATTCAAATCAGTGCCTGCTGTCAGCTGCACATTGTAATTGAGATCAGCGTCCATTGTTAGCTGCACATTATCATTCTGATCAGTGCCCATTGTTAACTGCACGTTTTAATTCAGTTCAGTGCCCATTGTTAGCTGCACATTGCAATTCCGATCAGTGCCCACTGTAAGCTGCACATTGTAATTCCAATCAGTGCCCATTGTTAGCTGCACATTGTAATTCCGATCAGTGGCCATTGTTAGCTGCACATTGTAATTCCGATCAGTGCCCATTGTTAGCTGCACATTGTAATTCCGATATTCGGATCAGTGCCCATTGTTAGCTGCACATTGTAATTCAAATCAGTGCCTGCTGTCAGCTGCACATTGTAATTGAGATCAGCGTCCATTGTTAGCTGCACATTATCATTCTGATCAGTGCCCATTGTTAACTGCACGTTTTAATTCAGATCAGTGCCCATTGTTAGCTGCACATTGCAATTCCGATCAGTGCCCGCTGTAAGCTGCACATTGTAATTCGATCAGTGCCCATTGTTAGCTGCACGTTGTAATTCCAATCAGTGGCCATTGTTAGCTGCACATTGTAATTCAGATCAGTGCCCATTGTTAGCTGCACATTGTAATTCCGATATTCGGATCAGTGCCCATTGTTAGCTGCACATTGTAATTCAAATCAGTGCCTGCTGTCAGCTGCACATTGTAATTGAGATCAGCGTCCATTGTTAGCTGCACATTATCATTCTGATCAGTGCCCATTGTTAACTGCACGTTTTAATTCAGATCAGTGCCCATTGTTAGCTGCACATTGCAATTCCGATCAGTGCCCGCTGTAAGCTGCACATTGTAATTCCGATCAGTGCCCATTGTTAGCTGCACGTTGTAATTCCAATCAGTGGCCATTGTTAGCTGCACATTGTAATTCCGATCAGTGCCCATTGTTAGCTGCACATTGTAATTCCGATATTCGGATCAGTGCCCATTGTTAGCTGCACATTGTAATTCAAATCAGTGCCTGCTGTCAGCTGCACATTGTAATTGAGATCAGCGTCCATTGTTAGCTGCACATTATCATTCTGATCAGTGCCCATTGTTAACTGCACGTTTTAATTCAGTTCAGTGCCCATTGTTAGCTGCACATTGCAATTCCGATCAGTGCCCGCTGTAAGCTGCACATTGTAATTCCGATCAGTGCCCATTGTTAGCTGCACGTTGTAATTCCAATCAGTGGCCATTGTTAGCTGCACATTGTAATTCCGATCAGTGCCCATTGTTAGCTGCACATTGTAATTCCGATATTCGGATCAGTGCCCATTGTTAGCTGCACATTGTAATTCAAATCAGTGCCTGCTGTCAGCTGCACATTGTAATTGAGATCAGCGTCCATTGTTAGCTGCACATTATCATTCTGATCAGTGCCCATTGTTAACTGCACGTTTTAATTCAGTTCAGTGCCCATTGTTAGCTGCACATTGCAATTCCGATCAGTGCCCACTGTAAGCTGCACATTGTAATTCCAATCAGTGCCCATTGTTAGCTGCACATTGTAATTCCGATCAGTGGCCATTGTTAGCTGCACATTGTAATTCCGATCAGTGCCCATTGTTAGCTGCACATTGTAATTCCGATATTCGGATCAGTGCCCATTGTTAGCTGCACATTGTAATTCAAATCAGTGCCTGCTGTCAGCTGCACATTGTAATTGAGATCAGCGTCCATTGTTAGCTGCACATTATCATTCTGATCAGTGCCCATTGTTAACTGCACGTTTTAATTCAGATCAGTGCCCATTGTTAGCTGCACATTGCAATTCCGATCAGTGCCCGCTGTAAGCTGCACATTGTAATTCCGATCAGTGCCCATTGTTAGCTGCACGTTGTAATTCCAATCAGTGGCCATTGTTAGCTGCACATTGTAATTCAGATCAGTGCCCATTGTTAGCTGCACATTGTAATTCCGATATTCGGATCAGTGCCCATTGTTAGCTGCACATTGTAATTCAAATCAGTGCCTGCTGTCAGCTGCACATTGTAATTGAGATCAGCGTCCATTGTTAGCTGCACATTATCATTCTGATCAGTGCCCATTGTTAACTGCACGTTTTAATTCAGATCAGTGCCCATTGTTAGCTGCACATTGCAATTCCGATCAGTGCCCGCTGTAAGCTGCACATTGTAATTCCGATCAGTGCCCATTGTTAGCTGCACGTTGTAATTCCAATCAGTGGCCATTGTTAGCTGCACATTGTAATTCCGATCAGTGCCCATTGTTAGCTGCACATTGTAATTCCGATATTCGGATCAGTGCCCATTGTTAGCTGCACATTGTAATTCAAATCAGTGCCTGCTGTCAGCTGCACATTGTAATTGAGATCAGCGTCCATTGTTAGCTGCACATTATCATTCTGATCAGTGCCCATTGTTAACTGCACGTTTTAATTCAGTTCAGTGCCCATTGTTAGCTGCACATTGCAATTCCGATCAGTGCCCACTGTAAGCTGCACATTGTAATTCCGATCAGTGCCCATTGTTAGCTGCACATTGTAATTCCGATCAGCGTCCATTGTTAGTTGCACATTGTAATTCCGATCAGTGCCCATTGTTAGCTGCACATTGTAATTCCGATATTCGGATCAGTGCCCATTGTTAGCCGCACATTGTAATTCAAATCAGTGCCTGCTGTCAGCTGCACATTGTAATTGAGATCAGCGTCCATTGTTAGCTGCACATTATCATTCTGATCAGTGCCCATTGTTAACTGCACGTTTTAATTCAGATCAGTGCCCATTGTTAGCTGCACATTGCAATTCCGATCAGTGCCCGCTGTAAACTGCACATTGTAATTCCGATCAGTGCCCATTGTTAGCTGCACATTGTAATTCCGATCAGCGTCCATTGTTAGTTGCACATTGTAATTCTGATCAGTGTCCATTGTTAGCTGCACATTGTAATTCCGATATTCGGATCAGTGCCCATTGTTAGCCGCACATTGTAATTCAAATCAGTGCCTGCTGTCAGCCGCACATTGTAATTGAGATCAGCGTCCATTGTTAGCTGCACATTATCATTCTGATCAGTGCCCATTGTTAACTGCACGTTTTAATTCAGATCAGTGCCCATTGTTAGCTGCACATTGCAATTCCGATCAGTGCCCGCTGTAAGCTGCACATTGTAATTCCGATCAGTGCCCATTGTTAGCTGCACATTGTAATTCCGATCAGCGTCTATTGTTAGTTGCACATTGTAATTCCGATCAGTGCCCATTGTTAGCTGCACATTATAATTCCGATATTTGGATCAGTGCCCATTGTTAGCTGCACATTGTAATTCCAATCAGTGCCTGCTGTCAGCTGCACATTGTATTTGAGATCAGCATCCATTGTTAGCTGCATATTATCATTCTGATCAGTGCCCATTGTTAACTGCATATTTTATTTCCGATCAGTGCCCATTGTTAGCTGCACATTGCAATTCAGATCAGTGCCCGCTGTGAGCTGCACATTGTAATTTCGATCAGTGTCCAATGTTAGCTGCACATTGAAATTCCGATCAGCGTCCATTGTTAGCTGCACATTGTAATTCTGGTCAGTGCCCATTGTTAGCTGCTCATTGTAATTCCGATCAGTGCCTGCTGTCATCTGCACATTGTAATTCCGATCAGTGCCCATTGTTAGCTGCACATTGTAATTTCAATCATTGTCCGCTGTCAGCTGCACATTGTAATTCCGATCAGTGCCAATTGTTAGCTGCACATTGTAATTCCAATCAGTGCCCGCTGTCATCTGCACATTGTAATCCCGATCAGTGTCCATTGTTAGCTGCACATTGTAATTCCGATATTCCGATCAGCGTCCATTGTTAGCTGCAGATTGTAATTCCAATATTCCGATTAGTGTCCATTGTTAGCTGCACATTGTAATTCCAATATTCTGATCATTGCCCATTGCTAGCTGCACATTGTAATTCCGATCAGTGTCCATTGTTAGCTGCAGATTGTAATTCCAATATTCTGATCAGTGCCCAATGTTAGCTGCACATTGTAATTCCGATCAGTGCCCATTGTTATCTGCACATTGCAATTCCGATCAGTACCCGCTGTCAGCTGCACATTGTAATTCCGATCAGTGCCGACTGTTAGCTGCAGATTGTAATTCCAATATTCTGATCAGTGCCCATTGTTAGCTGCACATTGCAATTCCGATCAGTGCCTGCTGCCAGCTGCACATTGTAATTCCGATCAGTGCCGACTGTTAGCTGCACATTGCAGAGAGCAGCTCAGCAAATACTATCTCTTCTACAGAAGTGTACTTTTTCTTCGAGCTTTTCTTAACTGTATAATTACATGTATCCTCTTCTTTTTACTATGGACCATCAAACTGTGGAGTCCACTGTTTTACTTACTGTCTTCAATAAATGTGTCCCTGTTTGAAATAAACACCTTTTTTCAAGGTAAGTGCCCCAAAAGAAACATGTAACATAAAATGCATGAGGGGTAATATGTGTAACATTGCCCTGTTGCCCTTTTCTCTTTTACCAGTTGTGCTCGTGCCTGTGTGGGGGTTGGAAAGCTGGAATGGGCTCTTCAGGAGGTAGATGTTGGGTTGTTGAGTCCTAGGGCATCAAAGGTCTTCGACACCAGCCGAGAAGTGTCAGCAGGAGCCAGACCCAAGTGCCCTGCTGCCAGACCTTCTCTCCCGGTCCTGGAGCAAGCAGTGACCCCTGGGCAGGACCCTTGGGTACTGCTACACAGCTAAAGTTAGCTGAGACTCGCTTTGCCTACTCCAGTGTACAATGGGAGCCTGGGTGATCGGTCAAGCAGTGAGGAGTCCAGCAGGCGAAGTAAGTTGCCCAAGGCAGGCAGAGAGAAACAAGCTCTGGTCCATCCAAGAGCACCATTGCCCTGTGACACCTCTGTGAGTCTTCATCCCACTGCAAAGATTGCAAGTCGGACCAGACCATGCGCGTCCCAGAACTTGTATGTGGGACGTTAAACGAGCCTCATCTGAGCATTAGTCTCAGGTTTTACAATGGAATGGAATGATATGTGTAAAGCGCACTAAACTCAAAGGTGTCAAAGCGCTAGTGCAAGTAAGGAAACATCCGAAGGAGACCAGGGACCTACACACAAGGTAGAGGAAAGTGGCAGGTTTTTAGTTGCTTGCGTAACACCGAAAAGGAGTTCAGAGCCACAGCAAATACAGGCAAAGCGTCCCATAATTTAGCCGCCCCTACCGAGAAGGAGCAGCCACTCAACCGGGCTTTGCAGAGTCTGGGAACAGAGGGTCATCTCTGGAAATGTCTCTACAATGTTGGTGACGTTGGAGCGCTGGTTCCTTCAAAGAGATCTAATGCGTCAGACATTGAGGCTGTTGGATGAGGAGGACAACGTTCAAACTTACGTTACAAAGTGAACAAAAAGGTCGCCTCATCTTCGTGGCCTCAGAAGCACCTGCCCTGCGCACTGACTTCTCATGTTTACGGAGAAAAAGATGACACTCTGAGATGAGGCAATCATGATGCATTCTGCAAAAGTTTTGCCAAACTTCATCCAGGTATGTTTAGCCACAAAGATGAACTATATCCCAAACCTCAGTAACACCCAACACGTCTCAGCCCCCACCCACGCCACCAGGCACACTCAAGACACCTTTTTCACCTCATGTAACAGTATCACAACGTACACAACCAGTGGCGTTACCTGGAGAGACCATGCCATCATCAGCTTCCCAAGCAACACATCAGGACAGGCTCTGACCGCCGACACTGGAGCAACATATCTGAAGTGGGGTCCGTCCTCCACAAAAACCAGCCAGAGCTCACCTATCCAGTAACCCGTACACAACCACTGCCGTGACCTGGAGAGACCATGCCATCATCCGCTTCCCAAGCAACATTCTCCACCACAGAACAACCATTAGGACAGGCTCTGACCGCCGACACTGGAGCAACATATCTGAAGTGGGGTCCGTCCTCCACAAAAACCAGCCAGAGCTCACCTATCCAGTAACATCAGCAGCTCTAACAGCTGGACCGCTGCCTGTGCCAAGTCCCTGCCTCCTCAGAAGGAAGACAAGTAGCAAGAACACGAATGCAGGCCAGCTTGTACACAGATGAACTCAGGATGACCAAACGGCACTGCAACAACTGCAATGGAGGTGGAGAGCGAGCCAAGAAGAAAGGACAGGAAAGTATGCAAATCTGTCCAGAAGACACTAGCACCAGCAAATCCGGTAAACCAAAAGGAAGGCCCAAGCCGAATGCATAAACAACAGCTCCAACAGCAGCAAAGACATTTTTGCTATAAAGGAATTCACCACACCAGCAGCCACCATCAGCAACATCACCCCAACTCAAGAACTGTGCAAAGACCTCTCAGACTTCTTCTGCAACAAAATCAAAGCCATCTACACCAACTTCGACCCACAAGCGGACCCCACCAACCTCACAATAAGTCTTCCAGTGTCGGACACATGTAACACCCAGACAACATGGAACCCTAGCACCACAGAGGAAACCATAGTAACCATGAAGACTGTCCACTATGGGGCCCCCTCTGACCTTGCCCCACCACGCCCTCACAAAGGTTCTACCCCCGTCAGCAAAGCCCTCACCCCCATCCTCAATGGGAAACAGCTTTTACAGTATGGATATTGCAACGGAATGCCTTTACCACGCATCCATGACCATGCAATGCCTTTACCATGCGTTGCCTTTACAACACATGCCTTTACGTCACAAAGTATGTACACATATATAGATTACATAGTAGCGGTCACCACGAGGTAATTATAGTTAGGTCTGCTTTTCCATGGAAAGAGCGCTTTTCGTTTGCTAATAACTTTGGCCCCGTTTGACGAATCTTCACAAAACTTTCCTCCCAAAAAAGTTCAGACTCCTCAGCTCCTTCCTGGAAAGTTTTGGGGTGATTCGTCATGTGGGGTTGAGACAAAAGGGGGGATCACAGAATGTAAAATCCCCATGCATTTTCCACAGATTTATTTAAGACAAGCTACAGAAAAAAACTGCTGAACAGAATGACACCAAATTTGTCAGGAAGCTGCATCTTGGTCGGCAGATTGGGCATTCTGTGATTCGGTGTAAATCCGTTCAGCAGTTTTGGAGAAATGAATGTTAAAAAATAATTGTATGTCTGGACAGTTGGGGCCTGATTCACAAAGGGCCTCCACACTCGTGGAGGAGGCCCCACAGTTGTGGGGGAGTCTCCTCACGCTGGGTGGAACCTCCACAATGAGAAATGCAGAGAGAGGTTTCAGCAGAGAGACCAGTGACTCCCCACACCCTACTATGGACACCCGTCATCTGAGCGAGAGCTCTGAAAGGAGAGGACAGTACTTCTCCGCACCCTACTACGCACACCCGTCATCTGAGAGAGGTCTTAAAGGAAAGGCCAGCCACTCCCCATACACCCTACTATGCACACCCGTCATCTTAGAGAGAACTCTCAAAGGAGAGGCCAGTCCCTCCCCACTCACTACTATAGACACCCGTCATCTGAGAGAAAGGTCTGAAAGGAGAGGACAGTCCTTCTCCGCACCCTACTATGCACACCCGTCATCTGAGAGAGGTCTTAAAGGAAAGGCCAGCCACTCCCCATACACCCTACTATGCACACCCGTTATCTGAGAGAGATCTAAATAGAGAGCCCAGTCCCTCCCCACTCACTACTGTTGACACCCATCATCTGAGAGAGAGCTCTGAAAGGAGAGGACAGTCCTTCTCCGCACCCTACTACGCACACCCGTCATCTGAGAGAGGTCTTAAAGGAAAGGCCAGCCACTCCCCATACACCCTACTACGCACACCCATCATCTGAGAGAGAGCTCTGAAAGGAGAGGACAGTCTCTCCCCATACACCCTACTATAAACACCTGTCATCTGAGAGAGAGGTCTAAAAGGAGAGGCAAGTTCACCCACCCTAATACGCACACCCGTCATCTGTGAGAGGTCTTAAAGGAAAGGCCAGCCACTCCCCATACACCCTACTACGTACACCCTTCATCTTAGAGAGAACTCTCAAAGAAGAGCCCAGTCCCTCCCCACTCACTACTATAGACACCTGTCATCTGAGAGAAAGGTCTGAAAGGAGAGGCCAGTCCATCTACACACCCTACTATGAACACCTGTCATCAGAGAGAGAGATCTCAAAGGAGAAGCAAGCCCATCCACACACTCTACTACACACATCTCTCATTCGAGAGAGATTTCTCAAAGCAGAGGCCAGTCTCTCCCCATACACCCTACTATGCACACCCGTCATCTGAGAGGCAGGTCTCAAAGGAGGGGCCAGTGCATCCACAAACCCTACTACGCACACCGGTTATTTGAGAGAGGGGTGTGAAAGGAGAGGCCAGTCCCTCCCCACTCACTACTACGCACACCCATCATTTGAGAGAGAGGTTTCAAAGGAGAGGTCAGGCCATCCACTCCACCCTACTATTCACACTCGTCATCTGAAAGAGAGGTCTGAAAGGACAGGCTAGTCCCTGCCCAATCACCCTACTACGCACACCCGTCATCTGAGTGAGACGTCTCAAAGGAGAGGCCAGTCCATCCACACACCCTACTATGCACACTTGTCATGTGAGAGAGAGAGGTCTCAAAGGAGAGGCCAGTCCATCCACATACCCTACTACGCACATCCCTCATTTGAGAGAGCTATCTCAAAGGAGAGGCCAGTCTCTCTCCATACACCCTACTATGCACACCCATCATCTAAGAGGCAGGTCTCGAAGGAGAGGCCAGTACATCCACAACCCCTACTACACAACCTGGTTATTTGAGAGAGGGGTGTGAAAGGAGAGGCCAGTCCCTCCCCAATCACTACTACGCACACCCGTCATTTGGAAGAGAGGTTCCAAAGGAGAGACCAGGCCATCCACTCCACTCCACCCTACTACGCACACTCGCCATCTGAAAGAGAGGTCTGAAAGGAGAGGCCAGTCGCTGCCCATTCACCTTACTACACACACCCGATATTTGAGAGAGAGGTCTCAAACAAGAGGCCAGTGCATCCAAACATCCTACTACGCATATCTGTCATCTGAGAGAGAGGTCTCAAAGGAGAGGCCAGTCCATCCACACACCCTACTACGCACACCTGTCATCTGAGAGAGAGGTTTGAGTGGAGAGGCCAGTCCCTCCCTACACACTACATCCGCCACCCAAGAGAGGGGTCTCAGCGGAGAGGGCAGTCCCTCCACACACTACTATGCATACCTGTCATCTGAGAGAAAGGTTTGAAAGGAGAGGGCAGTCCTTCCTCACACCCTAGTATGCACACCCATTATGCAAGTGAGAGTTGTTATTGGAGATGATAGTGCTTTACATATACTACTAGTTCCCTACAATACTGCTCCGATCTCGCGAGAGTCCCGGGAGAGTAGAACGCAAGCTTCAGGGACTGAAGCTTGCTGCATGAGGCTAGTTCGATCCCACAAGACTCTCATGAGACCCGCATGGAAAATTGCTAGGCCTGCCACAAGGTGTTTTACGATCCCACGAGAGTCTTGTGAGATCGTATGGGGAGAAGTAGAAAGAAAGGGCCAAGGTCAACCAATAGTCATAGTTAACATTCTTATTACATGGTTGAAGAAATGCTGTGATGTGATTGGCTGCAGAGCCAGAGATAGCTCAGATTGTCCTTGATGGTTTGGGGGAGAAGGAAATCTGTTTAAGTCGTGCTCAGCAGATGTGTCTTCATTTGGAACTGAAAGAGGCTGGTGTTTTCAGCTGCATTTAAGAAACAGCTCCAAGTTCAGGTACTTACTAATATATTTTATGAATTTTGTTGATAAGAGTCAGTAAGTGCACTACTGTTGGTAAACTTATTCTACACAAGGTGTTCTGAGTGAAAAGCTGTTGGTAGAGGTGCAGATTTCTAAGAGAATTAGACATTAGAAAGTAGAGAGATATCAGCAACTATTGCACAATTCGTTAAAAATGGACCTGTTCAATCTGTTTGTAGCTGTTAGTAAAAGAAGGAGTGTTTCTCAAATTATAAAGCAAAGAATCTGCGATCTGTTAATACAAGCCCTAGTGATTTTATGAACCTTACTGTATGCATATCTTATTCCTATGAGATGTTTGAGTGGAGATATTGCTATTTCTAGAGTAAAAACTGTGCTCGCTGTTAGGAAATGTGTGTCATAAGGAATGTGTTACCTTATAAACATTCATTGAACCAGGGTTGATGGCATGGTATAAATTAATAGTGAAAACAATATTCACTGGATGACGGTGTGGAATTTTCAGGAGAAAGGAATAACACGTTAGCGGTGCACTAGGTATAAATATGGGACTGTGGGTGAAAGATGTGATGAATCACTCTTGTCAATTATTGACCAGGACGTAAGTTTTAATTTGCTGGATATTTTGTCTTTTTGTAGAAAATGGAAAACACAGATTGTGAAAAAGAAAACTACCATGTCAAAAAATATCTGGAGGAGAAAAAGAAAACTTATTCGCTATTGAAGAAACAGGAAACAATAACTGTGTGCAAAATCAGGAAAAAAAACTATTAATAGGAGAAGTGATTGTGTTCTGATTGCCTAGGGGGTAATTTGTGGTCTTACACAACCTTGTCTCGTGCAAAATCTATTTGTCTCTAATGAAAGACTTCTCTGCTTACATAAACAGTAAATAAAAGCCCCTTATTAAGTCAAGCAGGATTATTGTCTTGTTCAGCAGTAAGTACCTGAACAGGCACAGTGTATCCAGGTTGGAAAGATGTGGAAGCACCTGAGGAGCTCTCCAGTTCAACAGCACAAGCTAACTCTGTCCGAGCTATCCTTTGTGAGCTCCTTTTAAAAAACTGTACGCATGAAACACTTTGCTGAGACTTTTTTACCACCTGGCCTCATATTAAAATAACTGCCACACCAAAGATGGCTGAGGTGCGGCAATGACACCAGGCTGCTCATCATACTCTGATGAAGACGTTATACATTAGGGAAGGTGATTGTTTTGTTTGCTTACTAGTTGTTATAGATTTGAATATGATTACAGTACTGTAATGTTGAATAAAACTGTCAGTTCCATCTACAGGTAGTGCAGAAGTGCTCCTGCAAGTATATGTCTCTATACAGTATTATGCACATCTTTTATGCTACAGAGAGTTGGTAATGGAGACGTCATTGATTTGAATACCCTAGTATGCTGACTTGTCATGCAAAAGTGAGGTCTCAGTAGAGAGATTAGTTCTTGTCCACACTATCGTATCGAGACCTCTCATACAAGAGAGAGGTCTTGGCACAGAGGCCATCACATCTTCATACTCTAAAACGCTCTGCTAGCAGCTGTTGCAGATGTGACGTGGAGAGGGGAGTTCTTTTACACACATTACTATATGTGTTTGTGACTCTAGAAAGAAGTTTCAGCAGAGAGGTCTTTCTCTGTCTACACCCTACTGCACATGCCAGGCCTCATAGGGAGATGTTTAAGGGAGAGCTGAGTGTGTTCTCGCATTCAAGTATGCACACCAGTTGTCCAAGAGACAGTTCTCAGCAGAGAGGCTGTTCCATTTTATACCCTACTATGGACACTCATCACCATCAAGAAAGGTATGAGCAGAGAGAGCAGTATCTATGCACAGCCTACTGTGCACATGTGTTAGTCTAGGAAGATGCCTGACTTAACAGGGCAGCGTGTCTCCATACCCTAGTCTCCATAGTTGTTATGCAGGATAGACCTATCAGCGTAGAGGTAATTTCCAGAGAGTTAACCCCCTTTTCACACCCTAACTTGCACTCCCATCATTCAAGAGACAGGTCGCAGGAGGGGAGGGCAGTGTCTCTCCACATTCCACTAGTTATCATCCAAGAGATATGTGTCAGCAAAAAAGGCAGTTCGTCCCCACAGCCTACTATGTATATCTGTCGGCATGGGAAGAGGTATGGCAAAGAGGAAAGTGTTATAAATAAGTAGGTCCATTCCATGTAGTTTCTTTATGTAGATTTATTTCAAGTCAAGATCTTATGCACCCGTAAGTGCAGAAACTGGCACTTACGGGTTGGGCGACCGATGGAGTGGTCACTGGTGGGGCTCGGGGTGCCAGGTTGTTCAAGATCCAGTTCACTTTCCTCTGCTTCAAGTAAGTTGCTTCAGACTTGATAAAGAAAATCCTTTCAGGTAACACACGTAGGTTCTTCTTTGAATCGTCGCCAAAATATGTTGTAAATAAAATAGGTCCATTCCATGTAGTTTCTTTATGTAGATTTATTTCAAGTCAAGATCTTATGCAGAGCCCCACCAGGAGCAGCCTCCCTGCTGCTCAGCCCTTACTCCAACTGACACTCTCTCTCACACCAACATTCCACTCCACAGACACACAGGCTGAGCAGCAGGTATAACAGAAAGCTTTTCTCAAAGACTACTACAGACACCTCTCACCCTGTGGAGATGTGTTAGCGGACAGGCCACTCCCTTCACAGACAGTACTGTGTATCCCTGCTGCTCTAGGGAGAGGTGTCAGCAGAGAGGCCACTCCTTGCCCACACCGTACTGCACATGGATGAATAAATGAATGACTGACTGACTGAATGAATGAATGAATGACTGACTGACTGAATGACTGACTGACTGAATGAATGAATGAATGAAAACACTTCTAAAGTGCACAGCTACTACAGGACTGTCCGCACTATGGCAAAAGGAAAGGGGGGGTCTCCCACCTTAGGGGTTGAACAAATGGGTTTTTAGCTGTTTCCGGAAGATGGTTTCATCTGAGATACATCTAAGTTGGAGGCGGAGCTTGTATCAATGCTAGTCCTCCAAAACAGAACATGCCGAACCACCAAGTTTCTTTCACTTAATGTGTGGAATAACTAATACCTACAGCCTACAAACGTAAGGCCCTAAATGGGCAGTATTCTTGTAACCTGTTTGTCAAATATTTAGGTCTTGCCTTGTAAAAGGCTCAGTGAGCAATTGTAAAGGCTTTGAAGACAATCCTTTTCCTCACATGTCGCCAGTGCAATTGGTTGCGTTAGTACAACACCGAGGCACATTTGGGTACTTCGAACAAAAGACAGACTGCCGTATTCTGCACAATTTGTAGCTGATTGATTAGGTAATCTGGGACACCCAAATAAATAACATTAAAATGATCTAATCTGGAAAGGATCCGGGCCCAGACTACTGATTTCTGTGCTCCCAAGAGTAGAAAATCTAAAAATGTACTTAGCATTCTGAGTATCCAGCAGGAGGCTTTCACAACTGAAGAGATCTGGGGTTTGAAAGAGAGGACATCACAGATGACATCTCAAATGTCATCACGGATGCCATTTGAGATGTCATCAGTGATGTCATAGAACATGTCATGACTGGTGTCATATGTGAGGTCATAAGCAGTGCATGCCGGGCGTGCAAGTTATAGTTAGCGCTGCTAACTATACCTGGTGAATCTCTGCTTTTTTTTGTTCAAAACTTTAATGTTGTCACTGAGAAATTCACCTAACTATACCGTTACTTTAACCTTTGTTTTTTTCAGTGAATATATATATATATATATATATATATGTCCTCCAACTGTTTTTATCCTTTGCTTGGAGACGCACTCAATAACCAAGCAGGACCCCATCAGTGGTAACAGAGTCCTTTAATAAAGCGAAACCGGCATTTCCTTTCCAAAAATGTTTCAAAAAGCCCTACGCGTTTCGGTGCTCCTGCACCTTGGTCACGGGCTAGCACAGTAGTATTGGCAGATTCACAAGGGCGCCAAGTCACCTGATTAAAATAGCAATCACCTGCCCCCTGGTGGGCTGGCTCCGGTGCGATCAATGGAACGGCATGCTGGGACTTGAAGTGTTCCCTCGTGTGCTCTCACCCTTCAGTGGGTTCTGCCGGCAACAACCTATTTGTGCAATTTTACTCCCTCCAGTGGGTCTTTAAAAAGGAATTCCGGTTTCCAATAAAGCTGTAAACTTGTCATTCCGCTATGCTGAGATTCTAGTATCTCGCAGCAGCCCATCAATATTCCGATGGCGGTGCAATCTCCCCAACCAAGGACTGGCCGTCTTTTATGTCCTCCAACTGTTTATAGCGGAATGACAAGTTTACAGCTTTATTGGAAAGCGGAATTCCTTTTTAAAGACCCACCGGAGGGAGTAAAATTGCACAAATAGGTTGTTGCCGGCAGAACCCACTGAAGGGTGAGAGCACACGAGGGAACACTTCAAGTCCCAGCATGCCGTTCCATTGATCGCACCGGAGCCAGCCCACCAGGGGCAGGTGATTGCTATTTTAATCAGGTGACTTGGCGCCCTTGTGAATCTGCCCAATACTACTGTGCTAGCCCGTGACCAAGGTGCAGGAGCACCGAAACGCGTAGGGCTTTTGAAACATTTTTGGAAAGGAAATGGCGGTTTCGCTTATTAAAGGACTCTGTTACCACTGATGGGGTCCTGCTTGGTTATTGAGTGCGTCTCCAAGCAAAGGATAAAACAGTTGGAGGATATATATATATATATATATATATATATATATATATATATATATATCCACACAACAAATCTCCAAGCAAAGGGGCCCCCGACCCTTCAGGGTGGCCTCATTAACAATGGGCATGGAGCAGCCCACCAAACGAAAGTCCAAACAGATGAGGCCCATTTCAGAAAGCAAAGCATTTATTCAGAGGACAGCAGCACATATTTCCATGTCCTTACGCGTTTCAGCTTTCGCCTTGGTCACAGGTGGAAATACTTAAAAATGCAAAGTGCGTCGTGCATGCTCTTTATACGTGAGGTCACATGACTAAATATTAAAATACAAGTCCCACAATGCATGGTACTGCCATTAAGTAATTCCTGCATGGAATCCCGATGGATTCTCATTCAGCTTTAATGTTCGCAGTGTTTAATCCGTACCTGCATTGTTGTAGTGAAGCTATTAATCACGTTGTCATGTGCTTTTCATCTCCTGCAAGTGCTCATGTTACACGTTAGCCTCCGTGAATGCTTATTTTTCTGAATGGTCGGAAAACGGGATGTCACCCTATCCGACTCCCTTCCACACAGTCGCCTCTTTTCACCCTCGTGGTATCTCCTCAATAGGCTGGGCGACTGTAGTGGGTCATGCCCCCGATTAAATCCACACGACAAATCTCCAAGCAAAGGGGCCCCCGACCCTTCAGGGTGGCCTCATTAACAATGGGCATGGAGCAGCCCACCAAACGAAAGTCCAAACAGATGAGGCCCATTTCAGAAAGCAAAGCATTTATTCAGAGGACAGCAGCACATATTTCCATGTCCTTACGCGTTTCAGCTTTCGCCTTGGTCACAGGTGGAAATACTTAAAAATGCAAAGTGCGTTGTGCATGCTCTTTATACGTGAGGTCACATGACTAAATATTAAAATACAAGTGCCACAATGCATGGTACTGCCATTAAGTAATTCCTGCATGGAATCCCGATGGATTCTCATTCAGCTGTAATGTTCGCAGTGTTTAATCCGTACCTGCATTGTTGTAGTGAAGCTATTAATCACGTTGTCATGTGCTTTTCATCTCCTGCAAGTGCTCATGTTACACGTTAGCCTCCGTGAATGCTTATTTTTCTGAATGGTCGGAAAACGGGATGTCACCCTATCCGACTCCCTTCCACACAGTCGCCTCTTTTCACCCTCGTGGTATCTCCTCAATAGGCTGGGCGACTGTAGTGGGTCATGCCCCCGATTAAATCCACACGACAAATCTCCAAGCAAAGGGGCTCCCGACCCTTCAGGATGGCCTCATTAACAATGGGCATGGAGCAGCCCACCAAACGAAAGTACAAACAGATGAGGCCCATTTCAGAAAGCAAAGCATTTATTCAGAGGACAGCAGCACATATTTCCATGTCCTTACGCGTTTCAGCTTTCGCCTTGGTCACAGGTGGAAATACTTAAAAATGCAAAGTGCGTCATGCATGCTCTTTATACGTGAGGTCACATGACTAAATATTAAAATACAAGTCACCAACCAAACCCCAGCGATCTCATCATAAAGCTGTACATCACTAATCAAGACGGCCACCTGACTGAATAGAAACTATCACCAGAGAAGACAGTAACCATCATGCAGAACATCCACTGAGAAGCCCCTACAGACCTATGCCTCCACCATGTCTACAACCTCATGGCATTACCCATCAGCACCGTCCTCACCCACATCATCAACACCTCCATCACATTCGCCACATTCCACGAAGATTTCCCGGCTCCCCTACCTAGAAAAAGTAATACAAAAAGCCATCAGCAAGTAACTCACAACCCACCTTGAACAACAACACCTACTGTCCACCACTCAATAAGGATTCTGAAAAAAACACAGCACCGAAACTGCACTCATTGCAGCCACCAATGACATCCGGACCATCCTGGACCGAGGAGAAACAGCAGCCCTCATCCTCCCTGTGGGATTTGACACAATCTCCCACCGCACACTCATGAAAAGACTCCACGAGCTCGACACCCAAGGATCTGCACTCAATTGGATCTGCTTCTTCCTCACGAGAAAACCCCAAAAAGTCAAACTACCACCCTTCACGTCAGAGACCAATAGCCTGATCTGCAGAAACCCCAAAGGCTACTCTGTTCAACGATTACATGACTATGCTCTCCAACATCATCCAACCCAAGGCATCAACCGCATCTCATTGACCAACGACACAATCAATCGATCAATCAATCAATATGGATTTGTAAAGCGCAGCTAATCACCCAACAGAGTGTCCAGACGCTTGCAGGTCCCGGAGGCTCTTTCGAACAGCCAGGTCTTGATAGGAAGGCAAGGAGAAAGCAGCGAAAAGGAGGAAAAAAGAGAAGAATGCACTCAAAAACAGGAGAAAAAGCAAAGAGAAAGCAGTGAAAACAAGGGAAAAGCAAGGAGAAGGAACTCAAAAACAGGGGAAAAAGCAAGGAGAAAGCAATGAAAATGAGGGAGAAGCCAGGAGAAGGCACTCAGAAAACGGGGGGAAAAGAAAGGAGAAGGCAGTGAAAACAAGGGGAAAGTAAAGAGAAGGCACTTAAGAAACGGGGGAAAAAGCAAGGAGAAAGCAGTGAAAACGAGGGAAAAGCAAGGCGAAGGCACTAAAAAACAGGGGGAATAAGCAAGGAGAAGCCAGGAGCAAGAGTGATGCAGCAGCACGGGGAGAGCTGGGCCTGGGACACCCAACTCGTACTCTCCCTGACGGACAAGACAACCACCACCAGAGCCAACTTCACCAATTGCTTGACCATGGTAGCAGAATGGATGAGAACCAACTGCTTGAAGCTCAACTACAACAAGATGGAAGTACTAGTCTTTGTAGCAGGACCTCCCTGTGGGACAGAGCTAGGACCAGCGCCCACCAACCATGTCAGAAATACGGGGATCATTCAGGATGACAAGCTCAACATGACGGCACAAGTCAACTTTGTGAGCGCTGCCTGCTTCCACATCCTACATATGCTACAAAAGATCTTCAAGTAGCTGCCAAAGAACACCAGACGCACCATCACGCAAGCACTCAGCACACACAGACTCAACTATGGAAGCATAGCTTACGCCGGAATCTCCAAGCAGCTCCTACACAGACTTAAGACCCTCCATGACGCTGCTGCAAGACTCATACTCAACCTACACACTGCAACCACATCTGAACCCACCTCAGAGTGCTCCACTGGCTCTCCATTCACAAACACAGCCAATTCAAACTCCTCATGCACACATACAAAGCCTTGCACAACACTGGGCCAGCACACCTGAACAGCCACACAAACTTGCACCAGCCTACGAGACACCTGTGCTCACCTCACTCTCACTCACACACAGCCCCTGCATTCACAAAAGCAGGCAAGAGGTCACTCGGTCTTCTACGTCGCACCAAAAACATGGAAAGACCTCTCAGTACACATCAGAGCCTTCTTCTCACTTCTGGAGTTCCGCAAGAAGCAAAAGACCTGTTTTTTTCAAATAAATCTACTGGGACCAAATGCTTACACACCTGCTCAAGTGCCTGGATACCCTCATGGGTGATTAATGCGCTTTACAAATGGACATAACAAAAGATAATGTAACATAAAATAAAATAACATAACAAGCCCAAAAAGTCCACGCAGGTCATTATGGGTAGGAGTGCCATGGTACCACCCGGAACACCCTGAGGCCTGATTTAACATTAGGGGCTGCGGGGGGAGCCCAAAGGCCCTGGCAATGCTGTTGGCTCCCTGCACGCCGTCCTCTAGTGTGTGGGGGCCGGCATCTGCCTTTCTGCTCTCGCCGAATGGGAGCAACTTCTTATGCTCCTGTGCCGGGAGCAGGTCATTTCTGCACTCCAGCTCACCAAACTCTGTCCCTTGAGCTTTGGCTGTCTTCTGGGTCCCAGGGATGGGGTTCTGGGACTGTGTCCTTCACTCGCAGGGCTGCTTCTTTGTCACGCATCCCAGCATTCCCTTTGCTTCAGACCCGGGGGAAATGGGGGCTCACTGGGCAATAGAAGATACCAGGAGGAGGCTCCATGCCCACCCCCTCCCACAGGGATAACTAAAATAGGTATTCACCAACCCCTGGCCTCTGGCCCACCCTGGGGTAATTTTAGAAGTTGCTGCAGGGTGCTATGTGCCCATTTTCACAGGTTGTTTCTTTAAAGCAGGGGTCAAAGGTCAAGTCTTTAGAGGAACATAACTCTGGCTCCTTTGGGCTGATTCTCTCTAACTTTAGCTTGCTGTGCTCCTGGTGGCAAGCTTTAGCTACCTGTAACATTTTCAACAGGCCTCCTAGCCTCCACAGGGCACACTTTGCTGAAAGCTGGTGCTACTGACTCCCTGTGTCAGTCTTCTCCTCTGATGGCTCTTGGGGCTCCTCTCCTGCTGGTGGGACCTTCCTGCGCACACTTCTAAGCCCCAGAGTCTTTTGGCTGTCTTGCGGGGTGCTTTTTGGGTGGCAGTGGAGTCCAGATCTCCCCCATATTGTCCTCAGAAGGCACAAGCGGGCAAGTGCCACTGGCCCCGGAGAGACCCATCTTGTTCTGGGGTCAGCTGGAGTCAAAGTCCTTAGCAGGGCATCAGGCGACTTCTTCTTCCAATTGTCCAATACTCTGCTCTTGTCACCTTCCAGGTCCAGGGTCTTCTTCTCTGTCTCCCCCTTGTGCAGGGGTCTGTAAGTGTGGGTGTTAAGTTCCGGATGCCATGCACCCCCAGCCAATCCAAGGATGCCACATCATCCGTTCACACCGTCCCAACCTCCTGAGCAGCATTCTGGGCCAATTCAAAATGGCACAGTCATGTTTTCTCTGTGAAAAGCTTCTCTGAGGGCCTCAGCTCCAACCCTGGCTGACATTCCTGCTAGATACCTTCCTGCCAACGAGAGAGATGTCGATTGGGCCAGCAGACATCTCAAAATTTGGCAGGCGGGTTCTGCCTCAGGATGACAGAGTACTTTACTCCGTCGCCCTGACTAAGTAAATACATGTCCGTCAAACTCCAAATCTGTCTTTAAGTCTCCTCCTTACAGTTTCAGGTATGTCACCAATACACTTCCACTGTTTAGGAAAGCAACATAATCTCCATCTTGTGCGCAGGAACAGGCCAGGGCTTCCAGAATGAAACCCACAGGCCTGCATTATTCTGGTTCACTCACACACACACAATGTATGTCTGAGCCCCTCCCTCTTTAATGTCTACAAGGACCTGCTTGCAGCCATAGTCAGGAACCGCAGATCAACATCGTCTCCTACGCCAATGACATCCAGCTGATCCTCTCCCACACCAACGAGTCCACAATCGCCAGAAACAACTTCCACGACGGGATGAAGGCCGTTGCCACCTGGATGAGAGACAGCTGCCTCAAGCTCAACTCGGACAAGACCGAAGTCCTCATCCTGGGGCCCAACACCTCTGCTTGGGAAGACTCCTGGTGGCCCTCCGCATTAGGAACCTCCATCCCCCCCACACCAACGGACCATGCACAAAACCTCAGCATCATACTGGACTCCTCGCTCACTATGAACCGCCAGATCAATGCCGTCTCCTCATCATGCTTCCACACTCTTCGTCTGCTTCAAAAGACCTTCAGCTGGATCCCCACTGAGGCAGGAAAGACGGTGGCCAGACTCGACTACGGCAACACACTCTACGCAGGCGTCACCCTGAAACTCCTCAGGAAACTACAGAATGTTCAAAACACCACATCCCTCTCCACAGCCACATCTCCGAACACCTACTAGAACTCCACAGGCTCCAAGTCAAAAAAAGAGTCACCTTCAAGTTCCTCACACACGCCTACAAAGCACTCCACAACGCCGGACCAGCATACTTGAACCACCGCCTCTCATTCCACATACCCACCAGACACCTCCGCTCTGCCCAACTGGCCCTGACCACCGTACCTCAGACCAGGACCGAAGGAAGATGCTTCTCCTACTTTGCTGCCAAAACCTGGAACACCCTTCATCTCCACATCAGGCTATCCCAGTCGCTGACCCAGTTCAGGAAGGATCTCAAGACCTGGCTCTTCGACTAAACCTCACCACCCAATCGGACCTGCAGCCCCTGCCAGTGCCTTGAGACCCTCACGGGTGAGTAGTTGTGCTTAACAAGTACGGATTGATTTACTGATTGACACCATAGGTCACACACGCACATGCATATCATACACATGGGATGTTAGTTGTTAGGGTTTGGGTTAGCGCATAGAAGCAGAACTTTACACAAGGGGACCAAAAGACCTCGACTCCAGTAACACAGATAAAAAGATATAGGCACAACTATGGATTTAAGGGCACAGTACTCGGCCAGCAACGCTCTACATGCTAAGCCCATGACAGAGATGGTAGCTGAATGTCAGCCAAATGAGGACATGCTTAGTGTGCCCCTCCAGGTACAGGAGAAGTCCAAGACCTCCATCATGTCAATTGCCAGGCCTAGGCCTTCTTACACACACTAGAACAGTGTGAGGCTGGGGACAAAACCAAAAACCAGGACACCAGATACTCACAATTCGGCACTCAGGGCATTGGAACACAACTGTACACCATGCAGGGGACATTCCTGCCCCAAAAACAAGCTATAAGTCAGTTAGTTAAAACTTAGTTGTGATCACGAATCGAAGGCCGTATGTAAGTGAGCAAGATATAGGGGCCTATTCATAAAGGTAAATTCTGTCATAAACATATGTTTAGAACCAAATTTACCTTACTTATGCCGAGCAGGAATCCTGAACGGGCCTCCTGGGAGACATCAGCCGAGGTCTCTGCCACTAGTGTAGAGTTCTCCGCATCCATGAATCCTACTCACGGGGTGGGATTTGGCATTCCAAGGCATGGTGGACCTTGGAAGTTTGGGAATGCCCACAAATATGGATGTTTGTCAGTTTTCACAAACTCCTCTTCTTCATTTTCCACTCTGGAAAGAGTTGGAAATTCCCTCCAGTCAAGGGCCAGTGTAACTTCCTTTCCAGGTTGGGAAGGAAAACAGACAAACCCCAGATTTGCTGGGGCCATAGAGGGAGGGTTTGTCCACTAGTCAAAATGTTTTTTAGTGGATAAAAAAATGCAAAACATTTTTCTTTCTATAAGGGTCAGGGCTGAGACCAGGCCGACAGATGAGGCCTGCATGTGCGCATGTACTGCAGAAAGATGTCAGAGATTACACATGGAAAATGAACATTTTACATGGGGGGGGCACAGTATATTTGTTGTGGGTGTAGCATGTCTCGACCTCTGCGGTTGGGGGTTCATGGAAGCATTATGGGGTATGTGGCTGGAACAGACATGTTCCTTCTATAGTGGGGCATGGCTAGGATGGCATGACCCATCTGTGCCCTGGTGAGGGTGGACTGGGCAATGTCCTGTTGGGGAGGGATGAAGGTGGGATGGACGGGGGCGTGGCCAACTGCCGGGAGTAATGGCCGCACATTAGAGCGGCTCCAGCCCCGACCGGCCTCACCCGACAAATATCCTGAACTTTATCCGGCACATAAAGTCACACGCTGTGAGGTGAAGGTGAGAGGCACTGGGAGACCCGACTCCGGCGCTTAAATCCGGTTCCAGACCGAAGAACGAGGGCCGACAAAAAGGAGGCCGAGTCGGCGTCGGAAGCAGCGGAATCAAGTGAGCGGGACGCCCCGCCCAGGAGGGTCCCAGGTCGGGCTGCCGGCGACGATGTGACGGAAGGTGCGCCAACCCGAATAAAACTCGGCACAAAGCTCATCTGAGGTCCCACAGAGACACACGGCGGCTGAGGACGGCAAGCGAAGCCGCTCAAAATTGAAAAACCGCTGAAGTAAGACTTTTATACAATGGCGACGCAGAGGCGCACAATTAACCGATGCTGTGACGCATAAATTAGCTCTCGATGCTGCACACTGGACACACCGGAGTGCGCACCGGAGCTCCCCAAGACATTTTCTTACAGGCGCAGCTCCTGAAATAATTAATGGGGGAAATGACAATGAACAGTGCAATGCGGCGTGTAGTGGAAGGCTCCAAAACCGAGTGAGGACACAACCGCTGCCCAGGGGGAAAGGACATAGAAAAAGCCGGTCTGAACCACCAGAGTTGAGATTCCGCATTATTCATCCCCTATGTAGTGGTTGGAACCATTGGACTGTCTCAAATGCGCAGTCTACGACTGCACCCACGCTGATACACGACGCCTGTATGTGAGCCGGCTCCCATAGCTGCACAGAGAGAGGCAAGCTTCTGAAGACAGGAAATGAAGGTATGGGGAAGCTAACCCGCATACTACACTGATAAACAACTACTACCTAATATACACGGGGCCGCACTGAACTCCGCCATCCTAGCTATCCTGCCGAGCGCCAGCCCCTAAAATAACGAACACGTTTTGGAGAGGGCAGAGCAGACACATCATTAGAGCACAACGAGCGCTGCTTACTACTATAGCTGACTAGGAGCTCAGCGGAAAAATTAGACAATTGTGCTTTTGACACAAGGGGACCCTTGGCACTCCACAGTCACAGCCCACAACAACAACTTCAAGAAGGCTGGGATTATTGCACTATATCACGGTAGCAAACCGTAAAAGGGCGGATTCAGCGCTATAGGACTTAACTTATACAGGCCACCGCCCTCATACCGAGTCTTGGGGGAGGGGGAAAACCGACAGGCCACGTGAGACATATCACGGTAGGCGGCGGAGAGTACCCATCCATAGCGACTCAGCGGGCCTAATCCAAAATGGCATCTAGTAAATGGGGCCGTGGTGCACAACAGCCGAAGATAGACAAATTTACCTGTCATAAATCACAGGAAGGAGGGTCAGCAAGCCCAAACATCGACCAAGAAAACCAATTGAAACCAAAGGAACAGGATTCTCCTACGTTACAAGATATCATGGCGACGATCAACGGAGTTCGTACCTTGCTGGAAGGACGTATAGACTCAGTCTCCACTGATATATCCTTCCTTAGAGCAGACCTCAGGAAAATGGATTCTCAAGTGCTGGAAGTGGAAGACTGCACTAAAAATCTTGGTGTCGACACGTCAGTACTAAAGAAACAAGTCGCGGAGCTGAAAGATCGTACCAAAGTGCTCTCAATGCAACTTAATGATTATGAGGGGAGCTCAAGAAGGAATAATGTTCGCATCTTGGGTGTTCCAGAAAGGGCGGAGGGGCTAGCAGCAGACTTGTTCGTTGAAGAATTAGTGCTGAACCACTTACAACCCAAGCACCTCTCGGATTACTTTTCTATTGAGCGTGCTCACCGAATACCGGGGGGGAAGGCCCAAACCAGGGGCACCACCTCGACCAATCCTTGCAAGGGTGTTTAACTTTCGTGACCGAGATGCTATCCTTCAAACTGCCTGCAGTGTTCCCCCCCTTAAATACGAAAACAGCACCATATCTTTTTTCCCAGACTTTACTACTAAGCTGCAGAAACAAAGACGCTCCTTTATGGAGGCCAAAAAAGCTCTTAGGTCACAAGGAATTAAATATTCTATGCTGTTCCCAGCGAAACTGCGAGTAGAGGCAGAGGGCAAAAGCTGTTTTTTCGTTGAGCCAGAAGAGGCCATGGACTGGCTAGACGGCTGGCGACGAGTGGGATCCAGAGGGAGTGTTCGGATCGACAGGAGTGATGAGGGACCAAGCAACAGCAGCGACAAGATCAGGCGCAAGACGACGGAGACCAGCACGTCGAGGGAGGATCCTGAATGGCCCAAAAGAACGGTAGCAAGACAGTGGCCATGATTGCCCCACGGTGGAGGGAAAAATTAAACTTGAGCTCAATACCATTGAACGGAGACACACGAGACTGACAGTAAAAGAGGGGAAAGGGGAAAAAAGGGTGAAGCGGAAATGGAAACGAAGAAAGGAGACCGAAGCCCTAAGCCCCTCCAGAATTTATGGTAACCAAACCGCAAAACACAACGAGAGAGACTCCCGGTGCCTACTTTTAAGAAAATAGATGAGTATCTTATTAACATGTGTGATGACTTATGGGCACTAAGTCTGATCGCCTAAAGGGGAGACAGGGGAAGGTTGAGCCATGGCACCACCACAAAGGGATGGGAGGGCGACAGGCACTCTGCGTAGTTGGGGAAGTGGGCCATTGGCCCCTGTTAACCAAGGCGGCAGGGTGGGGGGAGGGGGGTGTTGGGGTAAGGGGGGTCACTAGTTTAGTTTATTGTTCTATTATAGCACAGGAGAGAAACAGATCATGTGAAACACAGTTGGAACCGAGCGTGTGTCAGCACATATACAAAGAGCCAAAACCCATAGAAGGAAAAGAGCCACATCTGTATTCCTGCCAGCGCGAAGGCTTTGGGTGGGGAAATGAGTTGGGAGGTCTCCGGCCCGGGCAAGGGAAGAAACTACACCGAGATCAATACACACTGGGGACAACACAGCTGGGACATGCAGTACACTATGCTCCAATATGCACAACACTCCCATAATTAGTACGAACAAAGTAGGTAGAGACCTGAAGTTCCTCACATGAAACGTGAACGGCCTTGGGGATAAACTGAAGAGGGGGGTGGTCCTCCAATACCTAAAGCGGCAAGCACCCGATGTCGCCTTTGTACAGGAAACACATCTAGTGGGTAATACATGTAAGGCATTAAACAGATGGGGCTACCGACTCGTAATGCATGCCGGGTTCACATCTAGTTCCTGTGGGACTGGTACCCTTTTCCGTAAGAGCTGCCCATACATAATTAATAAAACATGGGCAGATAATCAGGGCCGATACGCTGCAGCCACTGGAACATGGGAAGGGAAACCATTAACAGTACTATCTGTATACGTTCCCCCAGCACTACAGCAATCCACATTGCAGGACCTCAGCAAGTTCATTCTAGACCTTCCCATTGGCACTTTAGTGATCGGAGGCGATTTTAATTTGGCACTAAGCGGGTTGATGAACCGCTTGCCTCCGCGCAGTGACCCAAGTACCGGGTCTGCACTAGCAACCTTTATTTCAGCTCTCAGACTAATCGATATTTGGAGACTGCTTAACCCCACTGCCAGTCAATTTACTTTTCATTCGGGAGCACATAACACTCAATCCCCAATTGACTATATGTTAACACATGCGGCCGACAGTTATGACTTTACGGAAGCCCGTTGTCTGGCTAGAGGCATTTCAGACCACTCCCCGATATTGATTAGGATGCATGGGGGGTTTCAACCGCAACGTACCACCCTCACAATTAACCCATGGGCACTGCAAATTCCACATATTAAGACAGAACTAATACATAGTGTGGACCTATATTTTCAGGAAAACGAGGGCTCAGTGGCCTCGGCCCAGGTCCTATGGGGCGCATTCGGTGCGGTCATAAAAGGTCGCGCGCTGGCATTAACAGTGGGCCACAAAAAAGAACTGACAAAGCGAATTGAGCAATTGGAGAGAGAGATCCTGAAAGATGAGGCCAACATAACACAGACTACTGACGGCGTGGCCCAACAGGCGTTAGCAGCTAAGAGACTAGACTATAATCTGTTACTCACAGAGACAGCTAGAGCCAGACAAAAGACTATTTACCATAGGATATATGAACATGGTGAAAGAACTGGCAAGCTACTGGCTTGGCTGGAGAGAAGGGAGCAGGCGAGTAGATAGGTTCACCAGCTCCGGAGCTCCACAGGAAAGAACATAATTCATCCACAAGAGATACCGGATACATTTGCCACCCACTTTGAAATAATCTATACCTCGGCTACGACTGCAACATTCACAGACTGTCAAAACCTTTTATCCACTATTCAGATTGCTGATATCCCACCTGGGGAGCGAGACCCCCTTGAGGAAGACCCCTCAGTGGAAGAAGTACAGCTAGCGATCCGAGATACACGCTCGGGTAAATCAATGGGCCCTAACGGACTCCCGATTGAGGGGCAGATTTACAAGCCCCTTGCGACATCTTTACGACACCATTGCATCACTTCTGTGACGCAGCGGCGTCGTAAACAATGCGCCACTATGCGACATATTTACAATGTGACGCATCTAGGGAGATGCGTCACGTTGTAAAGCCCTGCGCTACATTATACCTGCGTCAGGCATAATGTATGCAGGGTGGGCGTTTCGTCGCAAGGAAGCCTCGTAAAAGTGACGCAGTAAAATCTACAAGATTTCACTGAGTCACTTTTACCACCCCGCTGCGTCAAAACCTTACGCCTACTTGTAGCAGGCGTAAGGAGTGACGCAGCACAGCAAGTATAGGCCGTCCCTGAGCAGTGCTGGAGTTGCGCTGCGCTTGCGACACGACTCCAGCACTGCGTCACCTTTACGCCATCAGATGCGTCACGCGTCTGTCTATCCTTGCGCCACGGTGCACTGCATTGTAAATGCGGCGCATCCATGTTGGCGCAAGGCTATTTTTCCATCACGCACAATAACTGGCGTATCCCTGCTAATATGCAGGGATGCGCCAGTTATTGTAAATCTGCCCCTGAGTTTTTTAAGTTGGCAGCAACCAAACTAGCACCCCACCTACAACAAATGTACCTAGAGAGTTACGAAAAAGGTTTGTTGCCGTCTGAAATTCGACTAGCTTCAATAGTGGTCGTACATAAGCCGGGCACACCTGCGAACGACTGTGGGGCGTACAGACCCATCTCTCTCCTTACGGCAGAGGCCAAAATACTTGCGAAAGTATTGGCGAATAGGCTCATCCCATTGATTAATAAATTGGTGCACCCAGATCAGGCGGGCTTCATGCCTGGACGTAATACGGCCTCAAATTTACGTCGCCTACATAGCGTCCTAGGTCGTAAAGACACATTGTGAGAAGATGTAGCCCTGTTGTCATTAGACGCCAAAATGGCCTTCGACACCATCGAGTGGCCATACCTCTTTGCAATGTTGGAACGAGTGGGGTTTGGACCAAAATTTATAAGATGGATCAAGCTTTTATATACAGACCCAATTGCACAAATTGTAGTGAATGGCCATACATCACGACAGTTTCGACTGTGCAGAGGAACCAGACAAGGGTGCCCACTTTCGCCGTTGATTTTTGCATTGATGCTGGAACCCCTGGCGGTTTGGGTTAGGGGGGACCCTTTGATACGGGGACTAAAATGGACAGACCAACACGAGGACAGAATATCCCTTTATGCTGACGACATTTTACTTTACATGGCGTCCCCAGCGTCCTCAATACACCGCATATTACATATCTTCCGTACATTTGGTAACCACTCGGGCTATACGATAAACTGGTCCAAATCACAGCTGTACCCAGTCTAAGGCCCTAGACCCAAACTACAGAAAGACTACGATATCCCTATTGCGGAAAGTGGATTCCGCTATCTAGGGATCTACATAACTGTAGATCCTACTCAATTTTATGAAGCCAATCTACATGGTCCCTAAGCACGCCTGCGAGCGGACGTTAAGCATTGGCGTAGTCTCCCACTGACTCTGCTGGGACGAGCAGCGCTTTTTAAAATGCTCGCGCTGCCTCGCTTTCTATATGCACTACAAAATACCCCATTTAGGGTCCCAGATTTCTACTTTTCAGATATTGACAACGAGGTCCGCACGTTACTATGGGACGGGCGGGCACCACGAATTGCATTACAAAAGTTAACACCTGGCTGGTATGATGGAGGGATTGCATAACCCGACCTTAGGTTGCACTATTGGGCGTCATAACTAACAGTGACCAACCGCTGGGTATATGGTTCACAAGGAGAGCCAAGTACCCGCACTGATCTATGGCTGATGGGAAAGGGGGGATACCAGAGAGCCTTATATACAAACCCAAAAAAATTAGGCCTGACGGGACCTACGGCCCGAACAATAGAAGTTTGGCATGTAGTCAACAGAAAATTGGGTTTGGACAAGAAAATTACATTAGCAACCCCACTCTGGGAGACCGAATGGCTGGGCCGCTTGAGCTCCTGCCCCGGGTTTGACAAATGGGACCTGATCGGTATTTCGTCTGTAAGGGACATCTGGAACAAGAAAGGACTGGCCACATTTGCAGACCTTCCGAAAGAATATCAACTGGCACATTCTGAAACTTTCAGATACCTGCAGATCAGCCATGTCCTAAAAGCGGTGATACCCGCAGTTGGCGTAGTCCCTGAATTATCTCCGCTAGAAGATAGACTGCTGTTGGATCCAATGCCTAAGAAAGCCATCTCTTTAACATATAAAAAACTGATTAATAACCGACCGGATCACTTGACAAAACTTAGACAACAGTGGGAAAAAGATGTAGGCATGCTAGACGAAGACGGCTGGCGAGATGCTTTGGCCTCGCCTAGGGAAATTGCTATCCCTATGAGGCTAAGACTGGTCCAACTTAAAACTCTTCATCGAATCTACTTGGCCGCAAACATCCTGGTAAAGATGGGAGGGCGGTCCGATTCCCAATGCCAGCGTCGATGTACCCAAGAGGGGACCTTCTTTCACACTATGTGGGCATGCCCAATTATTCAAAAATACTGGGAAGCTGTCACAACTAAGATGGAAAGCGTAAGTGGGAAAAAGCTAAACCCTACCCCGAAACTTTGCCTATTAAACATCTGGGAGGCAACGGATTTAACCCAAACTGAACAATCATGGGTCTCATTAGGGTGGGCTCTGGCGAAACATAATATCGCGCAAAAATGGGGAGTTGAGGAACCACCACTATTGAATAGGTAGGTAGGCGACATGGACAGGGCCATGATTGCAGAAATGGATGTTTTTAAAAAGAGAGGGTGCCCCAAAAAATGGGATCGAAAGTGGACAGTATGGAATACACACAGAGGCGAGATATGCCTGTCTCCTACTATTGAACTTCGTGAAGGGAAGGATGGGATACAAGACCTATCATATGATGAGGGTTCGTGAAATAATGATTGTAAAACACAGAACTATTATTTGGCTGACTGAATGTACCAATATTGTGCTTAACTGTGATCAACTGACGTTCTATATGACTGTGCATTTATTGTTTTGTTTAAATAAAAAGATGTTTAAAAAAAAAAAAAAAGAAAGTGGGATGGACATGGCCCCTCTGGTGAGGCATGAGGTTGGGATGGGCACAGTCCCTCTGGTCAGGTGAGGATGGGGTGGACATTGCCCCTCTTTACTTGGTTGAGGGTGGGTTTAGATATAGCCTTTTGGTGGGATGAGGGTGGGGTGGACATGGCCCCTCTGTGCTTGGGTGATGGTAAGATGGCCATGACCACTCTGGAGTGGGAAGATGGGAAGATGGCCATGGCCACTCTGGAATGGGATGAGGGTGGGGTGGGCATGGCCCCTCTGTGCTTAGGTAATGGTAAGATGGGCATGGTCACTCTGGAGTGGGAAGATGGTGGGATGGACATGGCTCCTCTGTGCTTGGGTAATGGTAAGATGGACATGGCCCCTCTATGCTTTGGTGATGGTAAGATGGGCATGGCCCCTCTGTGCTTGGGTGATGGTAAGATGGATATGGCCCCTCTGTGCTTTGGTGATGGTAAGATGGGCATGGCCACTGTGGAGTGGGATGAGGGTGGGATGGACATGGCCCCTCTGTGCTTCGGTGATGGTAAGATGGGCATGGCCCCTCTGTGCTTGGGTGATGGTAAGATGGACATGGCCCCTCTGTGCTTTGGTGATGGTAAGATGGGCATGCCCCCTCTGTGCTTGGGTGATGGTACGATGGGCATGGCCACTCTGGAGTCGGATGAGGGTGGGGTGGACATGGCCCCTCTGTGCTTGTGTGATGGTAAGATGGGCATGGCCACTCTGGAGTGGGATGAGGGTGGGGTGGGCATGGCCCCTCTGTGCTTGGGTGATGATAAGATGGGCATGACCACTCTGGAGTGGGATAAGGGTGGGGTGGGCATGGCCCCTCTGTGCTTGGGTGATAGTAAGATGGGCAGGGCCACTCTGGAGTGGGATGAGGGTGTGGTGGGCATGGCCCCTCTGTGCTTGGGTGATGATAAGATGGGCATGACCACTCTGGAGTGGGATAAGGGTGGGGTGGGCATGGCCCCTATGTGCTTGGGTGATGGTAAGATGGGCAGGGCCACTCTGAAGTGGGATGAGGGTGTGGTGGACATGGATCCTCTGTGCTTGGGTGATGGTAAGATGGGCATGGCCCCTCTGTGCTTGGGTGATGGTAAGATGGCCATGGCCACTCTGGAATGGGATGAGGGTGGGGTGGACATGGCCCCTCTGTGCTTGTGTGATGGTAAGATGGGCATGGCCACTCTGGAGTGGGATGAGGGTGGGGTGGGCATGGCCCCTCTGTGCTTGGGTGATGATAAGATGGGCATGACCACTCTGGAGTGGGATAAGGGTGGGGTGGGCATGGCCCCTCTGTGCTTGGGTGATGGTAAGATGGGCAGGGCCACTCTGGAGTGGGATGAGGGTGTGGTGGACATGGCTCCTCTGTGCTTGGGTGATGGTAAGAAGGGCATGGCCACTCTGAAGTGGGAAGATGGTGTGGTGGACATGGCTCCTCTGTGCTTGATGGTAAGATTGGCATGGCCACTCTGGAGTGGGATGAGGGTGGGGTGGGCATGGCTCCTCCTTGCTTGGGTGATGGTAAGATTCGCATGGCCACTCTGGAGTGGGAAGATGGTGGGATGGACATGGCTCCTCTGTGCTTGGGTGATGGTAAGATGGGCATGGGCACTCTGGAGTGGGAAGATGGTGGGATGGACATGGCTCCTCTGTGCTTGGGTGATGGTGAGATGGGCATGGCCCCTCTGTGCTTGGGTGATGGTAAGATGGACATGGCCTCTCTGTGCTTGGGTGATGGTAAGATGGGCATGCCCCTCTGTGCTTCGGTGACGGTAAGAAGGGCATGGCCCCTCTGTGCTTGGGTGATGGTAAGATGGGCATGGCCCCTCTGTGCTTGGGTGATGGTAAGATGGGCATGGCCACTCTGGAGTGGGATGAGGGTGGGTGGGCATGGCCCCTCTCTGCTTGGGTGATGGTAAGATGGTCATGGCCACTCTGGAGTGGGAAGATGGTGGGGTGGGCATGGCTCCTCTGTGCTTGATGGTAAGATGGGCATGGCCACTTTGGAGTGGGATGAGGGTGGGGTGGGCATGGTTCCTCTGTGCTTGGGTGATGGTAAGATGGGCATGGCCACTCTGGAGTGGGATGAGGGTGGGGTAGGCATGGCCCCTCTGTGCTTGGGTGATGGTAAGATGGGCATGGCCCCTCTGTGCTTGTGTGATGATAAGATGGGCATGGCCCCTCTGTGCTTGTGTGATGTAAGATGGGCATGGCCCCTCTGTGCTTGGGTGATGGTAAGATGAGCATGGCCCCTCTGTGCTTGGGTGATGGTAAGATGGGCATGGCCACTCTGGAGTGGGATGAGGGTGGGGTGGGCATGGCCCCTCTCTGCTTGGGTAATGGTAAGATGGGAATGGCCACTCTGGAGTCATTCGCTTGACATCCTCATTCCGCCAAGTGGACTCAGAGCCGGAGTAGGCGTACTAGCCCATGGTATAACAGCAACTTGGCCGCTGCCCGAAAATATTGTAAAACTATGGAACGGGCGTGGAGACGGGAATATGACCCAGTCATGAAAGGGAAATATTGGGCAGCTATTAAAAGCTGCCACAAGGCCATCCAGAGGGCGAGAGCGGCCTACTATGCAGCAGCGATTAGAAATAGCAGTAATCGAGCCAAGTGCATTTTTTCCATACTCAATGACCTTAAAACACTAGGCCAACTTAAACCGCTCCCCTCTCGTCAAACAGCAATGTGAGGCCTTGGCTACCTTCTTTGTTAAAAAGGTTGAGAGCATTTATCTAACTTTTCTTCACCCTGTGGGTAGGTGTGACCCTGTTTACGGGTCCCCAGTTGCCCAGGCCCTCTTGACCTTTCCAGCTCTTTCAGAGGAGGAAATCAATCAATCAATCAATCAATCAGGGAATTGTAAGCGTGCTACTCACACGTGAGGGTCTCAAGGCGCTGAGGGGAGGGGGGGGGTCCGCAGATCTGTTTAGCCGAAGAGCCAGGTCTTGAGGGTCTTCCTGAAGGTGTTCAGGGAGGGGGCGCGTCTGATGTCTGCCGGTAACTCGTTCCAGGTCTTGGCTGCAATGTGAGAGAAATAAATCTGGCTCCCCGGCTGACCCCCTTAAGCTGGATCAGTTTCTTCAATCCTTGCCTCTGCTCCTTTTTCCGTTCTGTAAACTGATCAACATGTCTATTTCTTCGGCGGTTGTCCCTAGGGCCTGGAAATTGGCCAAGCTAATTCCGCTACTGAAAAAGCCTACACCAGATGATTCCAAACCTGAGAATTATCTCCCCATTTCTCTTCTTCCATTTGTATTCAAGATTGCTGAAACTTATATTAATGCTATTCGCATGCGGTTAATTGAAGGGAATAATTTGCTCGACCCCTCACAAAATGGGTTTCGCCCTCGCCACAGCACGGAGACGGCGCTTCTGGCGGTGACTGAACATTTACGGAAGTCACTGGATGTAGGGCAGACATCCGCTCTGATACTGTTGGACTTGAGCGCTGCATTCGATACAGTGTCTCACAAGATCTTGTTGCAGCGCCTGAGGGAGGCGGGTATTGGAGGCTTAGCCTTGGGTTGGCTTGCCTCCTTCCTTTCTGATAGAACATTTCAAGTATCAGCGCCCCCTTTTAGTTCCGGCATACATGCCATCCAGCAAGGAGTCCCCCAAGGCTCTGCTCTTAGCCCTACCCTATTTAATGTTTACATCCAACCTCTGGCGGCAGTGGCAAGGAGCAGAGGACTAACTGTGGTGTCATATGCCGATGACACGCAGTTAGTCGTGGCACTCTCCAATGATCTCTCACAGGATGCGTTCAAATTTAGAGAGGATCTAACAGCCGTAGCAGACTGGATGACAGCCAACTGCCTCCAATTGAACGCTAGCAAATCGGACATCTTGCTAGTTGGGAAGGATGTGACACTCTGGAGCGAGCAATGGTGGCCACTACTTTGGGCAGTTCACCTGTCCCTAAGCACACAGTTAAAGATCTAGGAGTCTGGGTAGATTCTGCCTTCTCCTTCCAGGCCCAAACCAAAGCGGTAGCTGGTACCTGCTTTGGCCTTCTGCGCAGGCTCAAACCACTGTTAGGTTTTTTTGATTCCACTACTCGGCAGGTCATTGTCCAAGCCAGCATTCTTTCTAGGCTGGACTATGCCAATGCTCTCTATCTGGGGATGAACAAAGCTGAAATCCTCCGCCTTCGAAGGCTGCAAAATGCAGCTGCTCGGATGCTACTTCACCTCCCGAGAAGATGTCCCACTGCCAGTGCTATTCATAGAGTGCACTGGTTGCCAGTGGCGAAACGCATCAAGTTTAAAACTCTTTGTATAGCTCATAGAATCCTAAATCTGCAGGGCCCGGACATTTTGATGCATCTCCTTACACCCTATGTTCCCACTTGGTGCCTACGCTCAAGAGATCAACACTTGGCTGTTGTCCCGAAAACAAGAAAGGTCCGAGCAGAAGGGCGCTCCTTTCGTGCCTTAGCCGCGAAGCTCCGGAACTCCCTCCCCATGGGCATCAGGAGCATCAGTAATCATGCCCAATTCCGTAAAGCTATTAAAACTTACCTCTTCCCCTCCTGAGTGACCTGGGTGCCCTCTACATGGTCCTCCTAGCGGTTCTGCAGCAATAGCGCCGGGACGCCCCTTTGTTGGGGCAGCTGTGCGCTCTACAAATCTGCTAACATAACAAAATCTGCTAACATAAGATGGGCATGGCTACTCTGGAGTGGGATGAGGGTGGGTGGGCATGGCCCCTCTCTGCTTGGGTAATGGTAAGATGGGCATGGCCACTCTGGAGTGGGATGAGGGTGGGGTGGGCATGGCCCCTCTGTGCTTGGGTAATGGTAAGATGGGCATGGCCACTCTGGAGTGGGATGAGGGTGGGGTGGGCATGGCTCCTCTGTGCTTGGGTGATGGTAAGATGGGCATGGCCTCTCTGCTTGGGTGATGGTAAGATGGATATGGCCCCTATGTGCTTTGGAGTGGGATGTGGGTGGGATGGACATGGCCCCTCTGTGCTTCGGTGATGGTAAGATGGGCATGGCCCCTCTGTGCTTGGGTGATGGTAAGATGCACATGGCCCCTCTGTGCTTTGGTGATGGTAAGATGGGCATGCCCCCTCTGTGCTTGGGTGATGGTAAGATGGGCATGGCCCCTCTGTGCTTAGGTGATGGTAAGTTGAGCATGGCCCCTCTGTGCTTGGGTGATGGTAAGATGGGATGGCCACTCTGGAGTGGGATGAGGGTGGGGTGGACATGGCCCCTCTGTGCTTGTGTGATGGTAAGATGGGCATGGCCACTCTGGAGTGGGATGAGGGTGGGGTGGGCATGGCTCCTCTGTGCTTGGGTGATGGTAAGATGGGCATGGCCACTCTGGAGTGGGATGAGGGTGGGGTGGGCATGGCTCCTCTGTGCTTGGGTGATGGTAAGATGGGCATGGCCACTCTGGAGTGGGATGAGGGTGGGTGGGCATAGCCCCTCTGTGCTTGGGTGATGGTAAAATGATCATGGCCACTCTGGAGTGGGAAGATGATGGGGTGGACATGGCTCCTCTGTGCTTGGGTGATGGTAAGATGGGCAGGGCCACTCTGGAGTCGGATGAGGGTGTGGTGGGCATGGCCCCTCTGTGCTTGGGTGATGGTAAGATGGGCATGGCCACTCTGGAGTCGGATGAGGGTGCGGTGGGCATGGCTCCTCTGTGCTTGGGTGATGGTAAGATGGGCATGGCCCCTCTGTGCTTGTGTGATGGTAAGATGGGCATGGTCCCTCTGTGCTTGGGTAATGTAAGATGGGCATGGCCCCTCTGTGCTTGGGTGATGGTACGATGGGCATGGCCCCTCTGTGCTTGGGTGATGGTAAGATGGGCAGGGCCACTCTGGAGTGGGATGAGGGTGTGGTGGACATGGCTCCTCTGTGCTTGGGTGATGGTAAGATGGGCATGGCCACTCTGAAGTGGGAAGATGGTGGGGTGGACATGGCTCCTCTGTGCTTGATGGTAAGATGGGCATGGCCACTCTGGAGTGGGATGAGGGTGGGGTGGGCATGGCTCCTCCTTGCTTGGGTGATGGTAAGATGGGCATGGCCACTCTGGAGTGGGAAGATGGTGGGATGGACATGGCTCCTCTGTGCTTTGGTGATGGCAAGATGGGCATGGGCACTCTGAAGTGGGAAGATGGTGGGATGGACATGGCTCCTCTGTGCTAGGGTGATGTTGAGATGGGCATGGCCCCTCTGTGCTTGGGTGATAGTAAGATGGACATGGCCTCTCTGTGCTTGGGTGATGGTAAGATGGGCATGCCCCCTCTGTGCTTCGGTGATGGTAAGATGGGCATGGCCCCTCTGTGCTTGGGTGATGGTAAGATGGGCATGGCCCCTCTGTGCTTGGGTGATGGTAAGATGGGCATGGCCACTCTGGAGTGGGATGAGGGTGGGGTGGGCAAGGCTCCTCTGTGCTTGGGTGATGGTAAGATGGGCATGGCCACTCTGGAGTGGGATGAGGGTGGGTGGGCATGGCCCCTCTGTGCTTGGGTGATGGTAAGATGGTCATGGCCACTCTGGAGTGGGAAGATGGTGGGGTGGACATGGCTCCTCTGTGCTTGATGGTAAGATGGGCATGGCCACTCTGGAGAGGGAAGATGGTGGAATGGGCATGGCTCCTCCGTGCTTGGGTGATGGTAAGATGGGCATGGGCACTCTGGAGTGGGATGAGGGTGGGGTGGGCATGGCCCCTCTGTGCTTGGGTGATGGTAAGATGGGCATGGCCACTCTGGAGTCGGATGAGGGTGCGGTGGGCATGGCTCCTCTGTGCTTGGGTGATGGTAAGATGGGCATGGCCCCTCTGTGCTTGTGTGATGGTAAGATGGGCATGGCCCCTTTGTGCTTGGGTGATGTAAGATGGGCATGGCCCCTCTGTGCTTGGGTGATGGTAAGATGGGCATGGCACCTCTGTGCTTGGGTGATGGTAAGATGGGAATGGCCACTCTGAAGTGGGATGAGGGTGGGGTGGGCATGGCCCCTCTCTGCTTGGCTAATGGCAAGATGGGCATGGCCACTCTGGAGTCATTCGCTTGACATCCTCATTCCCGCCAAGTGGACTCAGAGCCGGAGTAGGCATACTAGCCCATGGTATAACAGCAACTTGGCCGCTGCCCGAAAATATTGTAAAACTATGGAACGGGCGTGGAGACGGGAATATGACCCAGTCATGAAAGGGAAATATCAGGCAGCTATTAAAAGCTACCACAAGGCCATCCAGAGGGCGAGAGCGGCCTACTATGCAGCAGCGATTAGAAATAGCAGTAATCGAGCCAAGTGCATTTTTTCCATACTCAATGACCTTAAAACACTAGGCCAACTTAAACCGCCCCCTCTCGTCAAATCAGCAATGTGAGGCCTTGGCTACCTTCTTTGTTAAAAAGGTTGAGAGCATTTATCTAACTTTTCCTCACCCTGTGGGTAGGTGTGACCCTGTTTACGGGTCCCCAGTTGCCCAGGCCCTCTTGACCTTTCCAGCTCTTTCAGAGGAGGAAATGTCCATGTTATGCAAAAAAATTAAATCTGGCTCCCCGGCTGACCCCCTTAAGCTGGATCAGTTTCTTCAATCCTTGCCTCTGCTCCTTTTTCTGTTCTGTAAACTGATCAACATGTCTATTTCTTCGGCGGTTGTCCCTAGGGCCTGGAAATTGGCCAAGCTAATTCCGCTACTGAAAAAGCCTACACTAGATGATTCCAAACCTGAGAATTATCTCCCCATTTCTCTTCTTCCATTTGTATTCAAGATTGCTGAAACTTATATTAATGCTATTCTCATGCGGTTCATTGAAGGGACTAATTTGCTCGACCCCTCACAAAACGGTTTTCGCCCTCGCCACAGCAAGGAGACGGCGCTTCTGGCGGTGACTGAACATTTACGGAAGTCACTGGATGTAGGGCAGACATACGCTCTGATACTGTTGGACTTGAGCGCTGCATTCGATACAGTGTCTCACAAGATCTTGTTGCAGTGCCTAAGGGAGGCGGGTATTGGAGGCCTAGCCTTGGGTTGGCTTGCCTCCTTCCTTTCTGATAGAACTTTTCAAGTATCAGCGCCCCCTTTTAGTTCCGGCATACATGCCATCCAGCAAGGAGTCCCCCAAGGCTCTGCTCTTAGCCCTACCCTATTTAATGTTTACATCCAACCTCTGGCGGCAGTGGCAAGGAGCAGAGGACTAACTGTGGTGTCATATGCCGATGACACGCAGTTAGTCGTGGCACTCTCCAATGATCTCTCACAGGATGCGTTCAAATTTAGAGAGGATCTAACAGCCGTAGCAGACTGAATGACAGCCAACTGCCTCCTATTGAACGCTAGTAAATCGGAGATCTTGCTAGTCGGGAAGGATGTGACACTCTGGAGCGAGCAATGGTGGCCACCTACTTTGGGCAGTTCACCTGTCCCTAAGCACACAGTTAAAAATCTAGGAGTCTGGGTAGATTCTGCCTTCTCCTTCCAGGCCCAAACCAAAGCGATAGCTGGTACCTGCTTTGGCCTTCTGCGCGGGCTCAAACGACTGCTAGGCTTTTTTGATTACACTACTCGGCAGGTCATTGTCCAAGCCAGCATTCTTTCTAGGCTGGACTATGCCAATGCTCTCTATCTGGGAATGAACAAAGCTGAAATCCTCCACCTTCAAAGGGTGCAAAATGCAGCTGCTTGGATGCTACTTCACCTCCCGAGTAGATGTCCCACAACCAGTGCTATTCATAGACTGCACTGGTTGCCAGTGGCGAAACGCATCGAGTTTAAAACTCTTTGTATAGCTCATAGAATCCTAAATCTGCAGGCCCCGGACATTTTGATGCATCTCCTTAAACCCTATGTTCGCACTAGGTGCCTACACTCAAGAGATCAACACTTGGCCGTTGTCCCGAAAACAAGAAAGGTCCGAGCAGGAGGGCGCTCCTTTCGTGCCTTAGCCCCGAAGCTCTGGAACTCCCTCCCCATGGGCATCAGGAGCATCAGTAATCATGCCCCATTCCGTAAAGCTATTAAAACTTACCTCTTCCCCTCCTGAGTGACCTGGGTGCCCTCTACATGGTCCTCCTAGCGGTTCTGCAGCAATAGCGCCGGGACGCCCCTTTGTTGGGGCAGCTGTGTGCTCTACAAATCTGCTAACATAACAAAATCTGCTAACATAAGATGGGCATGGCCACTCTGGAGTGGGATGAGGGTCTGGTGGGCATGGCCCCTCTCTGCTTGGGTAATGGTAAGATGGGCATGGCCACTCTGGAGGGGGATGAGGGTGGGGTGGGCATGGCTCCTCTGTGCTTGGGTGATGGTAAGATGGGCATGGCCACTCTGGAGTGGGATGAGGGTGGGGTGGGCATGGCTCCTCTGTGCTTGGGTGATGGTAAGATGGGCATAGCCCCTCTGTGCTTGGGTGATGGTAAGATGGATATGGCCCCTCTGTGCTTTGGTGATGGTAAGACGGGCATGGCCACTCTGGAGTGGGATGAGGGTGGGATGGACATGGCCCCTCTGTGCTTGGGTGATGGTAAGGTGGACATGGCCCCTCTGTGCTTTGGTGATGGTAAGATGGGCATGCCCCCTCTGTGCTTGGGTGATGGTAAGATGGGCATGGCCCCTCTGTGCTTAGGTGATGGTAAGTTGGGCATGGTACCCTCTGTGCTTGGGTGATGGTAAGATGGGCATGGCCACTCTGGAGTGGGATGAGGGTGGGTTGGACATGGCCCCTCTGTGCTTGTGTGATGGTAAGATGGGCATGGCCACTCTGGAGTGGGATGAGGGTGGGGTGGGCATGGCCCCTCTGTGCTTGGGTGATGATAAGATGGGCATGACCACTCTGGAGTGGGATAAGGGTGGCGTGATGGTAAGATGGGCAAGGCCACTCTGGAGTGGGATGAGGGTGGGATGGACATGGCTCCTCTGTGCTTGGGTGATGGTAAGATGGACTTGGCCTCTCTGTGCTTGGGTGATGGTAAGATGGGCATGCCCCCTCTGTGCTTGGGTGATGGTAAGATGGGCATGCCCCCTCTGTGCTTGGGTGATGGTAAGATGGGCATGGCCACTCTGGAGTGGGATGAGGGTGGTTGGGCATGGCCCCTCTGTGCTTGGGTGATGGTAAGATGGTCATGGCCACTCTGGAGTGGGAAGATAGTGGGGTGGACATGGCTCCCCTGTGCTTGATGGTAAGATGGGCATGGCCACTCTGGAGTGGGATGAGGGTGGGGTGGGCATGGCTCCTCTGTGCTTGGGTGATTGTAAGATGGGCATGGCCACTCTGGAGAGGGAAGATTGTGGGATGGACATGGCTCCTCTGTGCTTGGGTGATGGTAAGATGGGCATGGGCACTCTGGAGTGGGATGAGGGTGGGGTGGGCATGGCCCCTCTGTGCTTGGGTGATGGTAAGATGGGCATGGCCACTCTGGAGTCGGATGCGGGTGCGGTGGGCATGGCTCCTCTGTGCTTGGGTGATGGTAAGATAGGCATGGCCCCTCTGTGCTTGTGTGATGGTAAGATGGGCATGGCCCCTCTGTGCTTGGGTGATATAGGATGGGCATGGCCCCTCTGTGCTTGGGTGATGGTAAGATGGGCATGGTCCCTCTGTGCTTGGGTGATGGTAAGATGGGCATGGCCACTCTGGAGTGGGATGAGTGTGGGGTGGGCATGGTCCCTCTTTGCTTGGGTAATGGTAAGATGGGCATGGCCACTCTGGAGTGGGATGAGGGTGGGATGGGCATGGCCCCTCTGTGCTTGGGTGATGGTAAGATGGGCATGGCCACTCTGGAGTGGGATGAGAGTGGGGTGGGCATGGCTCCTCTGTGCTTGGGTGATGGTAAGATGGGCATGGCCACTCTGGAGTGGGATGAGGGTGGGGTGGGCATGGCTCCTCTGTGCTTGGGTGATGGTAAGATGGGCATGGCCACTCTGGAGTGGGATTAGGGTGGGGTGGGCATGGCCCCTCTGTGCTTGGGTGATGGTAAGATGGGCACTTTGGAGTGGGATGAGGGTGGGGTGGGCATGGCCCCTCTGTGCTTGGGTGATGGTAAGATGGGCATGGGCACTCTGGAGTGGGATGAGGGTGGGGTGGGCATGGCTCCTCTGTGCTTGGGTGATGGTAATTCTGGAGTGGGATGAGGGTGGGGTGGGCATGGCTCCTGTGTGCTTGCATGATGGGAAGATGGGCATGGGCACTCTGGAGTGGGATGAGGGTAGGATGGACATGACCCCTCTGCTTGGGTGGGGTGGACATGGCCGCTCTGCTCGGGTGATGGTGGGGTGGACATGTCCCCTCTGTGCTCGAGTGGGGTGGGCATGACCTCTCAGGGGTGGGATAAGGGTGGGGTGGACATGGCCCTCGGGTGCTCGGGGGACAAGAGGATGCTCATGGTCCCTCTGGTGTGGAATAAGGGGGGGCAAGGCCCTCAGTGCTTGAGTGAGAGGCTTCAGTAGGGGTGTTACACTCCCTCTCCACAGGCGCTCCTGTAGCTGCTTCGATGCCCCGCCCGCTCCTGCGCACTGGAGGGCACATACCAGGCCTGGGCGCAGCGCGCAGCGCGCAGGGCCGAGTGCCAAGGGCCATGCCCAGAGGGCAGCTTGCTGTGGCTGGAGGGACACGCATGCCAGGGCCCCAATGAGGTGGAGGGTAATCCTGCTGCACAGGCGGCACCTGCACCGGACGGGCTGCCTCCCACCCCACAGGGCTCTGAGACCTCTCACGGTCCTGTCCTAACAGTGGCAGACAAGGTAGGGGCGTGCTGACGCACACCCTCCTCTCCCTCCAGAGCACCCAGCTGCCCTTGAGCTGACATTCACACGCTCTGTCTTCACTTGTCTGCATTTTATTTTCCTTTTTGTACCCCTGGAACAAACTCACAGCTCAGCGACAGAGAGCCAATGCACACCAGGTACAAAGAGCACACGCCGTGCTCCGAACCATGAGGGCGGGGTCCGGGGGTGGGAAAAGCAGAGACCAGACTCAGCCAACAACTGGCAGCACCTAGAACACACATCTGAACACGAGGGGGGCACCCACCGACGGAAAAGCCCCGTTGTTACACACACACACGCAGGGCTTTAAGTGGGATGAAAAAACTGGGGAGACTCTCAAAGGGGCGTGGCCAATGTAATTAAGGGCGTGGCTTAAAAACACGTAAGCTAAAAATCTGTGCTTAGGATAGTGTGCCGCCCGACTTGTATTTTGCTGTTTCTGTCATTGCATCCAGATATATGATACAACAAGTAACATCATACCTACAACAAGTCAGGACTATTGGCTTTGTCAATGGTTGTTAGTTGCATAAGATAAATAAGGAGCAACTATGGCTTGTATATAATGTTGAAAAAGCTTCCGCTTACAGCCCTGGTGACACCACGACAATGTTGCTGCTCCTGAGTTTCAAAAAGAAAAGGGAAATCCAGAGAGAAAATCACTCTCTTTAAAGGATTTCCCTTCCCCCTACAACGCTCACCTGGCATGACGTCATGCCGTAACTTCACTAGTAAGAAATGAGCAGTGTGAGCACTCGCACATCGATGTGTCTGCTGTCACTGCAGTCCGGGAAAAACACGGACCGCCTGTGCCAGGGCACAAAACAGAGCCCGATACAGACCCGTTTTGAGGCCTCCTTTAAAAAACTGCCGGGGCTCAGCACCGGTGAGACCCGGCCCACTTAAAGCCCTGCGCACACGTACACACAAATGTACACGCACAGGCATACATTCTCACGCGCACACACACAAATTCACGCGCACACAGAAACGCACACACACTGAGGCACACACAGAGAGCACAAATAACATGACACACTTCCACACAAAACCCAACAGTGGCTGAATCCACGAGACCCACGCACCGGAAGAGACATGTTCCTACGTCATCGTAGGAGTGGATATTGGTGCATTTTCAGTCATATCAGGCCGGAGGAAGGTAGGTAGGCTTGAGACGAGATTTTGGGGGCAGGGGGTCACCTGATCTCCCTTTCACTGGCCAATATCAGGGAAGGTCCCACAGGACAGGAAGTGGCCGTGGGGGAGGGGGGGAGAAGGCGGAAGGAAAATGACCTCAGGAGAGGAGGAAGTGAGATGGGCGCCTTGCCCCCCTCCCTGCTTGCCAGTGACGGCTCCTCGCTATGGCGGAAGAGTGTCGCCCCACTGCTCTGCGAGCAGTAGTTAAAAGAAAACTAAAATGATAATAACCAGCGTTATTATCATTTTAGTTTTGCATTTCCTGGTGCGGGGCGGGGCTAGACTGGCAGAGCAGGGGCCAGGCGAAGGAGTGGTTGCTCCACTCTAAAGTGCACATAACTGTTTGGCTGGCCCTCTCTTGCCAACCATAACACGCATGCACACTTTGCATGTTGTGCACCCAGACTGCATTCAAGCCTGGGTGCAGAACATGCAGAGGCCCCCATTCACCGTCTGAGCGCCGATCCACGGCGCGCAGACCAATCACAACGGTGCACTGCAGCGTTTTGATTGGCTAGGGGAGTCAGGAGCCTGGGTGCTTCCTGCTTCGGAGGAGCAAGAGGCTGCAGGAGCGTACCGAGAGGTGGCGGCCGGCCAGGTGGGCGCCCTGAAGATAAGTGTTTTTAAAAAAAATTTACAAGCCCTCCCTTCTTTCCCCCTCCCGCCCGCCAACTCCGGTAAATAGCGGCCGCCACTGCTGCTTGCTGAAGGTCCAACTGTGTGGTGAACCTTTTGCCCAGCTGTTTCTGGGTCCAACAAGGAAGATGGTGGTTTCACTTTCGGTTTGATCTGATCTTCTGTGACGAGTACAGTAACGTGTTCTTAGTTTCCTGAACCTTCAGCTGCCTTTTGGCTTCTGAAGACTAAAGGAGTTTTCCCCACTGACCTGGAAACCCACCCTTCCTGTGTTAGACCAGGAACAGCACAGCAAACAGGGAAGCTGCGCTGAAGATGCCTGCGGACAGTCCATGGCCACCTTGGAGGTAGATCTTGGACTGCCTCCTTTGCCTGCCCTGAAAAGCACCTCTCTACACTGAAACCTTTTGTCCCTTGTCTGGGGGGCAACACACATCTCACCTAAGGAGCGCTGTTAACAGTCAAGTGATACTGAACACTGAAGAAAGGCTCATTTGACTTAGGCAGGAAAATGTCAATTGTGTAAAAGTGGCCTTTTCAAAATAGTAATTTAAAATCTGACATGACCATTAGATTGGATTTTAAATTACTATTAATTTGAGTCCTTGAATTATTGTTCTAGCTATTCCCAAACCGAAGTTATGCATTATAAGGTTTATAAAGTAACACTGGGCTTGTCTAAGGGACCGCCACCCTTACCACAGTGAACAAGCATTGGCATAGCCAATAGGTCTCGCCTTTGGGACCTTATAAGTGTTTAGTTATGCAACACTTGATGTTGTTGCACCAAGGATATTGTGCTGGATAATTAAACACTTCTAAGGTCCCAAAGGTGAGACCTATTGTCTATGCCAATGCTTGTTTTGGTAGTCACGGGGAGATTACGGGATTTGCCCAGAATCATGGGATGTGGAGTCGACCCCTTTGCTCGAATTTTGGTTTTGCAGTTCCAAAGTGAGCAGTCTAGCCGTAAGACCACAGCCTCTCCCTATTAACGTTAACTCAATGTACATTAAAGTGCTCTATTTCCCCCAGAAGATCAAAAAGTACGTTGGGAGATGACCCCCAAACTAAATGAGTTTATATTTCCGCCTTGAAGGCTACCTTGCAAAATTGAGTTTACGTTGTTCCATTGTTTAAAAAATCTAAATAGAAACAACCTTTACTACCTCCGCAGCCTGCCGAGGGTAATGAAAGCCCCATGGTAATATCACCCTTATGTTGAAGAGTTGAAGAGCACGACCCCGAAGGAGTAGAATGTTCTTATATGTTGAGTCTTCAGAACGAATAAAATCCCCATAAACAATTACGGCGAGGGGGAGGAGATGCCCACAATGTAACACGCATGTATTTTTTTAATTAACTGAAAAACCGGACAAGGAGCGGTTAACTGACCACTTCCGGGGCAAGCGGAGCGCCTTCCTCTTCTAGACAGCAGCAAGGCGGTTTTTTCCGGGATGAGAGAAGCGTTTTTTCCGGGGCGGGACTTTATAATCTGATCTATCGCTGGATCAATGGGACGACAACATAGCGAGCAGACACTTCTGGCCCCGCGTTTTGCCTGTGAATTAGTGTAAAACCGAACTCCTATTGTCTCTTTCTGCCTTCACTCACCGAAGTTTAATGCTTGCTGTTTTATGTATGGAAGTTGGTTAGAGTGGCACCCAAGCTGAGGAGATCGGATGGGTAAAACCCTACGGCGGGAGGTAAGGCACCCCCCCATCCATGTTAAATAGTGGGTCTGATTCTGGAGGGGTGGTATGCATACATCCACCTCTGATGACGCGCATAATTACGCATGGCATCTTTACTCTAGAATACTCTTCCCGAAGGCTGCTGTGAGTTCATTAGCGCCTCCGGGTACCCAATCCAGCCTGAGTGTTGTGCTACCCTACGGATGCATGTCACCTGGCTGCTACTGCGGGTCTAGTCCTAGCTTTTCATTTGGCAGATAAGGTGCATCAGCTGTTTTGTTTAAATTAGTCATTTGCATGGCATTTGCTCGCCCTCGAGGGGCCACTTGTCACATGCAGCGTTTCAAGCCCACAAGTACAAACTCGCACACGCTGTAAATAACAGCAAACAGAACAAGTAGAAAAAAAAAACTCTCTCGGCGTAGCCAGCGGGTTAACAAGTGGGAGGGGTGGGGGGAGTGCGGCCGAGAGCACACACAGCGTTTCCCTTGCGGGAGTGAGCAGGGGCACCATCTGTTTGCAAGATAATTACAAACAGATGTCGCCAAAGCTCGCTCCCGCAAGGGAAACGCCAAACGTGCACGCGTTGCAATTGAAAGCAATGCAAAGCGTGCACGTTTTTGGGCAAAAAAGCTGATTGATTCCAAGAGGTCCCCTCCTAAGTAGCGCATGCGCGCTGCGTAGGCGAGACCTAAAAACGACAAAGAACCTGTAAAACATAAGTGCATATGTCCTACGTTTTAAATACCATGCACTCTGCCCAATGGCATTACCATAGGGGTGACTTACAAGTATTAAAAACGTAGGTTTAGGCCTGGCAAAATATTTATTTTGCCAAGTCGACTTTGCAGTTTGAAAGTATGCACCCAGGCTGCAGGGGAGGCCTGAAGACTTGCTTTGCATTGTCACTTTAGTGGTGGCACGATATGTGCTGCAGCCCACTGGCGACATTCAACTTACAGGCCCAGGGTGCCCGAGGAACCACGTACTGGCGATGTATAGGTAAGTTAAATGTGCCAACTAGGGTTGATTACTAATTTAACAATTTTAGGGCTCAGAGCACATGCCCTGCGGCCTGGTTAGGAGGGTCACAGTGTCTAAAAACCAACAGCATCAGTTCAACAAAATGAGAGTGATCGTGCAAAAAGAGGTGTTTTGCATTCAGCGAAAGTTGGGTTCAAAGCAATCAAGGCTCATGTCATTGAGCCAGGGTTGTTCTATTTCTTGTTTGTTGTTCTTGGCAAATAAGCAAATAACAGGAATTCTGACTTGTTTGGGTGGAACTCAAGGCAGGCGCTGGACGTCCACGCCTGTAGCTCGCACAGACAGTGTGTGAGGTGTTGGATGTCTGAAACAGAGGACACTTTCACGTGTAGTTGTGTATCGTCGGAATATTGGTGAATTTTGATACTTTCAACTGTGAGTTCAGAACCAAGCAGCTCCCTGTAGAGATTGACGATTACCGGAGACAATATCGACTCCTGTGGGAGTCCGCAGGTGGTTAGGAGCTTCTGTGACCTGGAGGTGTTTATGGTAACTGTAGGAAGGTGGAATCTGACTGCATGGTTGCCCCCACTTTTTTTCTGGTGTTTTGCTGGTTTTCGACTTAGTTTGGCTGGGATCCTGCTATTCAGGACCCCAGCCTATCTGCTTTTCCCTTAAATTGATTGCATGTACCTTAGGTACACTCCAGATTGGATTCTGGGGTGCCCTTATAAGTCCCTAGTATATGGTATACTATGTACCCAGGGCATAGGTACCCCAGAGGCCTACCAGGGGCTGAAGCATGTATTATGCCACCCCTGGGAAGCCTCCCAAAATGACACCACAGGTCTGCTACAGCAGCCTGAGTAAGGTGGTGCATGCACCCTTTACTGAGATATAGGTTCACTATACCTCACCCTATCACTGCACATATAAACCGATCAGTCACCCCAATGGCAGGCCTTATCAATCCTGAAGGCAGGGTGCTTGGTTTTGTGTGAGAGGGTGCCCATGCATGAGCAGAGCCCCTTTGCAGCATTCGGAATCTATTCTCCGGGGTTGTCTGTGATGCAGCCTGACCATATACTCTTAAGTGCATTATAACCTCGCGGTAAATGCTAACTTTGGGATGGCTGTACGGAAACATGTTGTGCTTGGTGTCAAACACCTTGGAATCATACCGGGAGTATGATCCCACCCTTCTAGAGGGAGAGACATGACAGCACCGGTATACCCGGTACCAGCTAACAGAGCCCTGGCATCACAAAATGGATGCTGCAGCCACCGACACGAGTCTGGCCTCCTGCTGCTGACCGAAACTCCGGCAGGGGAGGCCTGGACAATAGGTTTCCTGTCACAGGGAGGTGTTACCACCTCCAAGATAGGCTTTAGTGTATTGGGGCTGGGCGGGTGCACTCTCAGAGTGCTTTTTGAAGTCCTGCACTGGGGGCACATTTGGTGTCCCTGTGCATAGTCCAGTTCAAACCGGTTGCAGGGGCTACCAGCCCCTGCTCTGGCGCGAATCTGGACAAAGGAAATGGGTGTAGCCACCCCTCTTTCCAAACCCTCCCATAGGTGGGTCCCCAGAGTATGTCCGACCCCTTCCTTGGGTATAAGAAAGGAACCCCTGGCTACAGGACTTTAGATTTCCCTGGATGAAACTCTGATACTGAAACCTGGACCTTCGACGATCTGTTCAACGCCAGATGACTGAAGAATCTCCCTTGGAGTAAAGGAGTTACTCCCCTGCTTGGCAGGCACCAAAGATGCATCTGCCCGGTCTGCATCTCCGAAGCTCCTGCCGGACGCCGAAGACTTTGCAACCCAGGAGATGGGTTTCCAGACTTCCCAGAGGCTGACCCGAGTCCCCAGCAAAGCTGAGACCCGTAGCCCTCGTGGGTACCGTGGAACCGGAACCCCTGGACACCATGCACATTTGCAAGTGCATATGCTTCTCGTCGATCCTTGAGGCTGTGCTTTGGGTTACTTGTAGCCCTGACCCCAAGCAGTGAATCCACTGAAGATTGCTGGCCTACCCACTCCGAGTGATCGGTGGGCCGCCATTTTGTGATTCCTTTTGAGGTCCCTTCGCGATCCCTTGTCCGTCGACTTGTGGGTCCCTGAGAAGGGTAACTTTACTTTAATTGGGCTTTCCTGGTTGCTCCAGACGTGCCCTGACTCTCCATCGCTTGGGGAGTCCCCAGGACCTTGCTGTGCCGCACCGAAGCAACTTTCCTCTTCCTGCGTGCATTGCTGTTGCCAAGGCTTGTTATGTCCAATCTGGGCACCGATGCTGCAGCACTCGACATCCTTTGTGGGACAGCTCGAATCCAGCTCCTGGTTGTCGTCGATGCCTCCTGGTCCTCGTGGCTGAAGAGTCAAGCTTCACCTCTTTGCACCTGAAACACCCGACATCGGTGGACATTCGACTATCATGCCCCTGGTCACTGGCTAGTGACCCAGACTCTGTCCCCTCTGCTTTCAGGTCCTTCACATCTTTGATCCAGGTTTGGATCTCTTCGGACACTTCTCATCTTCCCGGCAGCCGCACTTTTCAGCAAGCTGCCATTGAAAACGACGACACGACCCGACACCATTTGACACCTATGCACCCGCCTTCCCTGGGTGAGGTAACACGAGTACTCCGGTGCTCCCGTGGGTGTTGGCCCTAGAACCATCTAAGTCCAAAAGGGTTCGTTCCTAGTCCGCTCCTAAGTGTCCCTAAACTTTAAAACTCTAACTGCGACTTTCCCCATAGACGCTAACGGAGCTCGCGTCTGTGTTCACACACTGCACACGTCCCCCGTGGGTCCCCTGTGTCACTACCTTGGGTGGTTCCTTGGGGTCCCAGCGATTCTACAGGCTCTAGGCCTTGTGTCTAGTGAAGTCGTGGTTCTTATACCACTTTCTTAATATATGGTTTGGTTCGCCCCTAGGGCCTATCGTATATTGTGCTGATTTACTGTGATATTTGAAGTGTAACTTATGTGCTTTGACCTCTAGCCTCATAAAGAGACTAGTAGGGTGTGTTTAGAAATAAATACATATATTTTATATATATACCTGGTGTGGTCTCCTTTCATTTAGCCATTCAAGAGATTATAGACTGGTAAAACAAGCTGCTTTACACTCCTTCAAGACTTAGCCTGAAGGCTGCTCTCCATAGCTACCACTGGGATAGCTTTCAAATAAGGTTGTCTTAAACCTATCATCAATAAGGGTTGTTTGGACTGGTGCAAGGTGCCCACTATAACTAGTGGACAGCATATACCAGTCCAACTTCTCACATTGGTGTGCAGCGGTTGGATTCAAGCTTGCCTTTGTTTTACCAGATAATCTCAAGTGTGTGACTAACTGAAAACCACTAAAGGTACCTGAGGTACATATAATTCAAGCTTAAAATTACAGTAAGTTCTACTGAACTTAGAGTTGTGTGTCAAGGGCTTAGCACACCCTTTCTACAACTCGAGAGTTTAGTAGGCCACACTAGAGTAGGTAGTGCATACACCACACCTCACTGGTGATGTCTTCAAGGCCAGGAACCAGTGGGTCCCTGCCAGAAGCCAATGGGCTTCTACCATCCAAGTATGACAACCTCCCATTCTTGGAATTGAGAGCATTGTGTAGTACTAGGAAATTGAAGCCAGGAAAAAGTGCAAACACCCAACGCCTCATAGAGGTACTGCTGTTGGATGATCTCAGAAGGCCCTCAGGGTCTGAAGGGGTAGGCAGAGTGGGTGGGGCAGCAGATGAGGAAAGGCCAAGGGGTGAAGATACCCATGACCTGACCTCTGAAGCTGACCAGGAAGATGACACTGATCTTAGCCTGGGAAATCCAGCTCCCCCTGCAGATGAGGAGGATGGCCACAATGGCCCCCTCTTTATTCCACCAGGGAGAGTTGAGAGTGTGCCTAGAAGGTCAAGATCTCCTTCTCAGGAGTCTAACCATTCTGACACCTCAATAGGGACCTCTGTTTCCTCTCATAGGAGGGAATCCTCTCATGAAAGGAAAGAGAGACTGCTCAAGTATGAAGAAGCTCAGCTTAGAATCAGAAGAGAGCAGTTGGCTTTAGATAGGGAGTCCCTAGAGCTTCAGAAAACTAGAAGAAAATTGGGACTAGAGTCCCATGGCGGCAGCAACTTCCCTAGTGTTAGGGAAAGGTCTCATGACCATAGAAACCTAAGCAAGATTGTCCCTCCCTACCAGAGTGGGGATGACATCCACAAATGGATTACTGCACTGGAAAGGGCATGTAAAGTTCAGAGGGTCCCCCAGGAGCAGTGGGCAGCAATCTTGTGGCTCTCCTTTGCTGACAAAGGTAGAGACAAGCTCCTCCCTGTTAGAGAAGAGGATGCTGACAATTACAAAGTCTTGAAGAGTGCTCTGATTGATGGGTTTGGCCTAACCACTGAACAGTACAGGTTGAAGTTCAGAGATACCCAAAAGACTCAGGGGCATATTACCAAGGCCCGGCGATACAATTATTGCCGCTTTAGCGTCCGTTTTTCGGGCGCAAAGCGGCGATAATTATATCGCATTATTTACAAGGACACGCTAGCGCGTGTTTCCTTGACTTAGCTCCCGTTTTACACATGCCTCGCCTCGCATTGATAATGAGATGCAAAGTAGGCGTGGCTGTGAAAACAACATGGGAAAATATCGCGAAGGGAGCTTCGCGATATTAGCAACGAGGCGTAGCGATAATTTAAATCGCGATAACTCTGCCTTAACTCAGGAATTTAACGTCTGTTAAATTCCTAACTAAGGCATACCTAACATGGGAGGTGGATTGTGGGGCTAAGGCCACAGGGCCTATCATCAAGCTTATCGCTGTTTTCCATGGAACATCGCTGGAAAACCAGCAATGTTCCATGGAAAACACCGCTATCGCTGGAATATTTATCGCCATAGCGCTAAGCGTTGATAATACAGCGCTAGCTTGGCGATATATTCCAGCGATAGCCGACGATAATTAAAAGCGCGCTAAGCGCGCTCAGCGATAATTATTGCTGGGGCTTGATAATATGCCCCTCAGACTCAAGACTGGGTTGACTTTGTAGATTGTGCTACTAAGGCTCTGGAAGGTTGGATACATGGCAGCAAGGTGCATGACTTTATAGGATTGTACAATTTGATTATGAGGGAGCAGATCCTTAATAATTGTCAAAACCAGCTTTTACACCAGTACCTGGTGGACTCTGATCTGACCTCTCCCCAAGAATTGGGAAAGAAGGCAGACAAATGGGTCAGAACCAGGGTAAAGCCTAAGAATCAGGGTGGTGACCAGAAGAAAGATTCTACCAAGTCCCAAGAGAAAGGTGGGGATAAATCTAAAGACAAGTCCCCTACAGGGCCCCAAAAGTCCTCTTCTGTGGGTGGGTCCCAAACTCCTTCCTCTCCTGAAAAGAAACCATATTGCCATGTTTCTAAAAAGCCTGGCCACTGGAAAACTGATCCCAGTTGCCCCAGGATTGGCAATAAAGAAAATGTTCCTCCAACTAACACTACCACTCCTCCTGGTACTACTAGTAGTAATCCCCCAGGCGGTAGTGTTGCACCCAAAAAGTTAGGTGCATTCTCATGGGGAACAGAGGTGGGCCCTAGTTTGGACAGGTCCCCCTCACAAGCCTCCTTAGTCTGTGATGGTGGCATGGGATTTGCCACTTTTACTATGGGTCCCAATGCATTGGGCAGGTACAGACTGGAGCCACTGATTAATGGTCAGAAAGCTGTGGCATTCAGGGACCCAGGGGCTAGTGTCACCATGGTGACAGGGGATCTAGTCCCCCCTCACCAGCTTTTACCTGAGTTTAAATACCAGGTGACCAACATTGATGGTGTCAGCACAGATCACCCCATGGCCATAGTCAATCTCAGCTGGGAAGGGGTCACAGGCCCAAAAAGAGTGGCAGTGTCCCCAAACTTGCCTGTAGATTGCCTGATGGGCAATGATCTGGAAATTTCAGCCTGGGCTGAAGATGAACACCAAGCCCATCTGAGGATGCTGGGCATCCCTGAGAAAGTTGGTGGGGCTGTGATGGCCACAGCCCACCCCCAAGAAAATTTTGGAGTGATGGAGCCTGGAAGAATGGCCCACTCTCCTCCACAAGAGAGCACAAGGGATGAAGAACAGTCTTCTTCCCCCCAGACTATAGGTAAGGGCCAGCCTCCTCAGGGAACTGATCCTACCCCTAGTGAAGGAACTGCCCCAGAGGTAGTCAGGCCTGTCCTGGCAGCCCCTCTGATGGCAGGGGACCCTTCCAAGGTGGTACCCAGTCTGGAGCAGGTGTCCTGCCCCTCTCTACCCTACCTCAGTCAGCCCAGGGCTGCAGAGGTCAGGGAGGTCAGTGGACCCCACAGGGCCCCCTGTCCAGAGGAACCCCCCATCAGCAGATATGGGGCACCCAGTCTAGTAGCCCTAGCCAGGTGAAAATTCCTCAACCCACTGAGGGATCCCCCTTACCTTTGTGTAGGGACCTCCCCCAGATGGACTCTGTTGGGCGAAGGCAAACCTGGGACCAAAAGGTTCCAAACCTACCAATTCCCTCCAGTGTTCCAACCAAAGGGACCCAACCCCCAGCTGTAGGCAGCCAAAGCCCTTAGGGCCAGATATAACTCAGTCATGGAAAGAAAGGCATCCATGGTGACCAGTGATCTGAGGAAGCTGAGACCAACTTTCTTAGGGCCTCACTTCTCTACTCAGACACCCCACCAGCCTTTTACTTTACCAGAACACCCTAAAGGTAGTAACTCCAAATGGTGGAGATCATCCCATACCCTTGGGGTTAGGGATTGCTTAGTGGACCATAAGACAGGGGGTAACCATGCTAGTGCAGGTTCTTCCTTATATGGCCACTTAGTCAATAAAGGCTCAACTGGCCAAGGTTAGCCTTATCTCCTTTCGTTTGGGGGGGGGGGGTTATGTAGGAAGGTGGAATCTGACTGCATGGTTGCCCCCACTTTTGTTCTGGTGTTTTGCTGGTTTTCAACTTAGTTTGGCTGGGATCCTGCTATTCAGGACCCCAGCCTATCTGCTTTTCCCTTAAATTGATTGCATGTACCTTAGGTACACTCCAGATTGGATTCTGGGGTGCCCTTATAAGTCCCTAGTATATGGTATACTATGTACCCAGGGCATAGGTACCCCAGAGGCCTACCAGGGGCTGAAGCATGTATTATGCCACCCCTGGGAAGCCTCCCAAAATGACACCACAGGTCTGCTACAGCAGCCTGAGTAAGGTGGTGCATGCACCCCTTACTGAGATATAGGTTCACTATACCTCACCCTATCACTGCACATATAAACCTATCAGTCACCCCTATGGCAGGCCTTATCAATCCTGAAGGCAGGGTGCTTGGTTTTGTGTGAGAGGGTGCCCATGCATGAGCAGAGCCCCTCTGCAGCCTTCGGAATCTATTCTCCGGGGTTGTCTGTGATGCAGCCTGACCATATACTCTTAAGTGCATTATAACCTCGCGGTAAATGCTAACTTTGGAATGGCTGCACGGAAACATGTTGTGTTTGGTGTCAAACACCTTGGAATCATACCCCCACACCAGTAACTGGTGTGGGAGTATGATCCCACCCTTCTAGAGGGAGAGACATGACAGCACCGGTATACCCGGTACCAGCTAACAGAGCCCTGGCATCACAAAATGGATGCTGCAGCCACCGACACGAGTCTGGCCTCCTGCTGCTGACCGAAACTCCGGCAGGGGAAGCCTGGACAATAGGTTTCCTGTCATAGGGAGGTGTTACCACCTCCCAGACAGGCTTTAGTGTATTGGGGCTGGGTGGGTGCACTCTCAGAGTGCTTTGAAGTCCTGCACTGGGGACACATTTGGTGTCCCTGTGCATAGTCCAGTTCAAACCGGTTGCAGGGGCTACCAGCCCCTGCTCTGGCACGAAACTGGACAAAGGAAATGGGTGTAGCCACCCCTCTTTCCAAACCCTCCCATAGGTGGGTCCCCAGAGTATGTCCGACCCCTTCCTTGGGTATAAGAAAGGAACCCCTGGCTACAGGACTTTAGATTTCCCTGGACGAAACTCTGATACTGAATCTTGGACCTTCGACGATCTGTTCAACGCCAGATGACTGAAGAATCTCCCTTGAAGTAAAGGAGTTACTCCCCTGCTTGGCAGGCACCAAAGACACATCTGCCCGGTCTGCATCTCCGAAGCTCCCGCCGGACGCCGAAGACTTTGCAACCCAGGAGGTGGGTTTCCAGACTTCCCAGAGGCTGACCCGAGTCCCCAGCCAAGCTGAGACCCGTAGCCCTCGTGGGTACCGTGGAACCGGAACCCCTGGACACCGTGCACATTTGCAAGTGCATATGCTTCTCGTCAATCCTTGAGGCTGTGCTTTGGGTTACTTGTAGCCCTGACCCCGAGCAGTGAATCCACTGAAGATTGCTGGCCTACCCACTCCGAGTGACCCGTGGGCCACCATTTTGTGATTCCTCTTGAGGTCCCTTTGCGATCCCTTGTCCGTCAACTTGTGGGTCCCTGAGAAGGGTAACTTTACTTTAATTGGGCTTTCCTGGTTGCTCCAGATGTGCCCTGACTCTCCATCACTTGGGGAGTCCCCAGGACCTTGCTGGTCCGCACCAAAGCAACTTTCCTCTTCCTGCGTGGGTTGCTGTTGCCAAGGCTTGTTGTGTCCAATCTGGGCACCGATGCTGCAGCACTCGACATCCTTTGTGGGACAGCTCGAATCCAGCTCCTGGTTGTCATCGACGCCTCCTGGTCCTCGTGGCTGAAGAGTCAAGCTTCACCTCTTTGCACCTGAAACACCCAACATCGGTGGGCATTCGACTATCGTGCCCCTGGTCACTGGCTAGTGACCCAGACTCTGTCCCCTCTGCTTTCAGGTCCTTCACATCTTCGATCCAGGCTTGGATCTCTTCGGACACTTCTCATCTTCCCGGCAGCCGCACTTTTCAGCAAGCTGCCATTGAAAACGACGACGCGACCCGACACCATTTGACACCTATGCACCCGGCTTCCCTGGGTGAGGTAACACGAGTACTCCGGTGCTCCCGTGGGTGTTGGCCCTAGAACCATCTAAGTCCAAAAGGGTTCGTTCCTAGTCCGCTCCTAAGTGTCCCTAAACTTTAAAACTCTAACCGCGACTTTCCCCATAGACGCTAACGGAGCTCGCGGCTGTGTTCACACACTGCACACGTCCCCGTGGGTCCCCTGTGTCACTACCTTGGGTGGTTCCTTGGGGTCCCAGCGATTCTACAGGCTCTAGGCCTTGTGTCTAGTCAAGTCGTGGTTCTTATACCACTTTCTTAATATATGGTTTGGTTCGCCCCTAGGGTCTATCGTATATTGTGCTAATTTACTGTGATATTTGAAGTGTAACATATGTGCTTTGACCTCTAGCCTCATAAAGAGACTAGTAAGGTGTGTTTAGAAATAAATACATATATTTTATATATATACCTGGTGTGGTCTCCTTTCATTTAGCCATTCAAGAGATTATAGACTGGTAAAACAAGCTGCTTTACACTCCTTCAAGACTTAGCCTGAAGGCTGCTCTCCATAGCTACCACTAGGATAGCTTTCAAATAAGGTTGTCTTAAACCTATCATCAATAAGGGGTTGTTTGGACTGGTGCAAGGTGCCCACTATAACTAGTGGACAGCATATACCAGGCCAACTTCTCACATGAACGAACTGGTGTTGGTTAGAAAACGACTTTCTTTTCATGTCTCTCCTCAGCCATGTCTTTCTTTTCCTCTGCCACTCTCTCCTTCTTCACCCCCGTTTCCAGAGTCATGTTTGGCAGTTTCCTTGGTTAAGCCCACCCCTCTCCAGTGGCCAACTCCACACCTGCAAGTTGTTTTCGCCAACACTGAGAGTTCATGCTACACGGTGTCTTCACCACTCCTCTCCCCACCTCACTCTTTTTACCGCCACTGATGCTTTTGTCTTCTTCGGTGCTTGTACAACCCCAAGGGTGAGCAGTTGAAGGCTTCTCGGGGAGGACGTGTGGAGGTTGAGACTCAGACACAATGCACAGTAGTTAACTGTCCACCTCAGTGCTTATACACATCAATGGAGGTTCAGCCACAGGGTTCCACAAAACACAAGTACACAAAACAACACAAAGTTCTACGGGGACTTCTCACCAGACTATATAGTTGTAGCACCAGAGAAAAAGGTCACAGGCAGGAATCAGCCGCACGTGCGGGTTCACAATTGGACTATGTCAGCAATTACTCTGTTGACTAACCCGTAGGTCAGTTCATATCATATCTTTTTCCAAAAGAGTTCTTGATGGCAATCGTTAATTTCTTCAACGTGCAGAATTATTTTCTTTAGTCCAAGAGACAGTCTCTCTGTTTCCAGAGTTAGGCCTTGTGATACTTGTTCACCAGGCTGTGGTCCAGCTCAGGGTGTTGGTGGTGCACCCTTTTACGGTCACACAGTCACCACCTTCACAAGTTGGCACAGATCACAGGCTGCGGCGACCCCTCTCAGATACCAATGCTGGATGCAGAACAGCACAGCAGCCCTCTGTAGGGGCCACCAGTCTTTGGGGACAGTTGTGGCCCTCTGGCCCCCCCAGGGTTCCTCCGCCACAGAGAGGTTTTGGGCTTCACAAGACTCGCAGCACGTTGAGGGCAGCTGCAGAACAGCAACAAACAGGTCCCTCTGGTCATGTCACTTGGGCCTGGTGATGCTCCATGTACTTTGCAACATAAACAAAGCGGGGACAGCAGGAGACCCCTCATAGCTCGGGTTGGTGCCCTTATACTCTCGTGGGTAAGTCCACTCTTCTGGTTGGTACCTTATACTCCAGGAACACGGGTTCGCTTCTCTTCAAGAGTCTCTCCTCCTGCAAGGCCAGGCACACTCCTTCCCTCTCTGAGCAGGCAGGCTGGGCCCCAGCTGCTAGGCAGAGCCACAGCTCACCTCTTCTCTCTGGAAGAGTGACTGTCGGACAAACACCAGCCTGAGTCTCACAGCAGCTCTTGGAGTACTCTATGGAGCATTCCCTCCATTGGTCAAATAGAACTTGGAACTGAAACAAAGAGAGATGGTTTGGGTGTTACTTTTATGGTTCAAATTTCTTTATTAGTTTGAAACTTAAAACATTAGCGATTCAAGGCCTTAAAGCCATCAGGCCACATAGCTGATGAAGCAAGGTTTCATAAATGAAACTTGCTTGTACGCAATCCTCCTCATAGTATTAATTTATTAAAATTGTATTGTTAATACTAACCTTTGCATACACTACACAAAGGGGAGAGACGCTTGCATATGTGTTTTACTAACGAATAACGCTTGTCTGTAATCTAAAATGGCCGCTAAAGCGTGGGAAACTATCTGCGCATGTCGCAACCTGATCACATGGTGTGACGTCTTTCTTTGCTTGGTGGGAAACTTTTGCTTCTGCGCAGTGTGCATTAAATGGCTGCTTGATGTTTTCACATGCTTTAGCTTGCTCTCATGTCATTATTAAATTGTCGTTTCCTAACGCTACTAATGCGGGATAGTATATATATTTAAATGGGAATAGAATAGAAATAGTGGGTATACAGTGAAACATTTTATTTGTGATTTTAATATTTTCTTCTTGCATTTTTATTAGTTTGTAAACTTGGGCCTGGGTTGGTGACTTGTAACTCGAGAGACGATGGTTCTGCGCATGTATCCTGTGTGCCTGCCAAGTGAAGTCAACTTGGACGTCTCCCAAGGCCATGACCCATTGGCCGAAGATGCTGTACTTTATGTTTCCGGTGGACAAAATGATACTTTTCCCCTGTAAATTGTATAACATTTATCGTGAGACGGGTGGGAAATAAAGCAAATGTATTAAATTGAAGGGGTGGGAACATAAAGGACAATAGGCTTTACAATTTAGAACAAATCAATATGGTGCGACAATCCTCCCCCTGTCCCTGTCCAATCAGAAGTAGTGGTCCCATATTTTAGTAACATTAAGGGGAGGTACATGGGCGTAGAAGGGTATAATAGAATATAGCATTAGTTAATTAGTTAGAGCAGGCGTTCACGAAGAACAGGCGTACATGTTGCCAGAGCGCGCTTAGCTCCAGACCGCCAAGCTGACCGATTGCAGACCGAGTCCCTGTCCAGAAGAGGTCCTGAGGAGGGGGCGGCAGAGTCCATTAGAAGGAAGGCACGGGAGAATAGAGGAGAAGTCGAGTATCAGAGAGGGGAACGACGCAGGCGTCGTTGTAGAGAGGTCACCGGTCCTGTCCTGATCCTGGAGGAGGTCTTTGCTCTTCATCCTTCCTGGGTCCTATCTTTTCAACTCCTTGGCTAAGGGGTTTGGTTCTCGCACTTAGGTAAATATAATGCAACCTTTAGCTGCGCTGCTATCTCTATCTTCTTCTCTTCTTTAAACACCGTCATTGATTAGCAATAATCATTTCTATGCTTAATCCTGGGTATTTCGATTAAGTACCATGTGGCTTTGTATTTTACTCTGCTAAATCTTTAGATAAACATTTTAAAACTTCCTGACTCAGTGGTTATTTCAGAATTATGTACTATAATGAATGTCACTCATTTTAAATTTCCCAATTAGCAAAGGATTCATCGGTAAGTCATTACTCTTCAATCAGAAGGTAATTGGTAGCAGGGATTTTTGATAAGAGTAACAACTGATAAACCCAGCGTAAGTATTAGCGTAGTGTGAATGTATGGGCCCAAGTGAGTATATGGTGTATGAATGCTGTTTGCTAATATCGCGCTGGATCAGTTTTCTGGTAAGCAGAGGGCGGTTATGGTTACTCTTTGTTAATTGGGTAATGAGAATTTTATTTCTATTTTTATGAACTAACATTCGCTTAAATTTTTGAGTTTTGTTTTATGTTGTCCAGAATACCCCGGGGTAAAAAGAATAGTGGGTGGCAAGTGGAAGCCATACTGCAGTGAGGTTATCTGTCAGGCAGAAATAGTACTGAGAAGTTAAGCAGGACTTCAAGTACTCGTTAGGGACTCTATGCGTGTGAGTAATAGCAAAAAGGGTACGCTGGTAAAAATTTGATGTTATATCACCTAGAAAGGGTAACATTGGAGAAGTAACAGGTACTTCTGGAGCTTGTGTGAAGAGTAAGCGGAAGGGTTTTACTCGAAGTGTATGTTTTAGTAAACGGAAAGGTTTTACTAAAGTGTGGAAGAAACTATCCTTTTCTATTTTAGAGAAACTGGCACGATAGCGAATATTTTATGTTGTTACTGAAAATTTAATTAAGATTTATAGAGAAAATAAGTTTGCGTAAATTTTTGTAAAGGGAGGGTCAGTTGCCGGAGAGGGAGCTGACGTCACAAAACACCGCGCTGTGGTAGGTTGAAACAGCGGGTGTGGAGAGACACTTGTAAAGGAGGGGTCAGTAGTCAGGAGTAGTACTGACGTCACAGGTGCCGCGCTGGGATTGGTTAAACCAGCAAGGACAGGAAAGAGCGGATTGTAAAGGAGGGGTTGACAGAGAAACGTCACCAAAAGGCCACACAAGGATTGGGTAGGAAATAAAAGGTAGCAGACATTTGATTGGTCGAGAATTTAGAAGCAAAATCCTTAGTGGATAAAGATTGCATGTTAAAACGCGATCCGACTTTAACAGGAACTCGTCCGGATAGTTGATTCCTAGGTTTTGCAGAATATAATTTTGTACACAGAAGATTAGATAGAATGTACGGAGAAAGGAGAAAAATGTCATTTTTGCAAAAGATTAAGAATTATTTTAAGAAGGACAAACCAATCAAAACTAGAGAAGGAATTATTATTCCACCAGCTAAAACGCCAGCATCATTTATGATGATGGAGAGAGGCTATCATACTTGTGTATGGATGGAGAATTGGATAGAGTATACCAAAAATGATGGAGTATTAGCATTTCCCGAGAATGGTACCTTTAATGGAAGAATTCTTCAAAACTTAAGATTGAGGATGAATGACTTAGAACCCAGACCTAGATTAACCCAATACGAAGCTCTAGAAGAATGGGAAACCGAGGCATTTGAGCGTGATCGACCTCGGAGTAATAGGAGTTATCCAGGATTTTTTCCCAGATATCTACGTGAGTCTAGGGATGGTCAGATGAAACAATGGAGAAGGGCAATGATTACAGAAGGATTATATCCATTGTTCTCAGCAGAGGAGAAATTAGGAAGTAAGTGCACAGAAAAGACAAAACATTTAATAAGAAATGAGGAGTCTGAAGACGAATTTATGGAGGAAATGTTAAGAAATCCCCCACCGTATCAGGCAGGGACAAGTGGATGCACCCCAAGTGCACCACCAAAAACTCCATTAGTGCCACAGGTAATGCATGAATTCACCACGAGTAGAATACTTCATGACAAAGAAAAAGAAGCCCTAGAAAAGACCAGAGCAGAATTAATACAGAAAATAACCCAGATAAAAGTGCATCCTGATTCGTTGACCATACCAGTAACAATTGGTCCAGTAGTTCCATTATATGGTACTCAGGGAAGCTGTCCTCCACCGATACTTACACCTACTGCTGTGAATAATCCCAAACCTGAAGCTCCAGTTATAATTGAGGATCAATTTAGTGACTGTGAATCCACAATATCACTCATGGACTTACCTATACGAGGTTCTGTAAATAGTACTCCCAGAAAAGAGGTACCTGGAGGTTCAAAAGATGTAAGTTTGGTGACTTCATCAGGAACAAAAAGTGCTACCATAGTAACACCTGAAGATCTGGAAAGATGGGTGCAAGGGTCAGTTAAACAGTGTACGCCTCCGAAAATAATGGACATTCATAAATTGTAAGTCGAATTAGAAGAAATAATAGCAGGAAATATAGGACTAGAACGCTTAAATACCTATGATGAAGAAGAATTATTGTTCCTGTGTAGAAGTATCACAAGAAATGTAAAGATATTCCATGAAAAATTGTCCAATTTAGCACTACAGATGGGCATAGAAATAGGGAGATCAAAGGTACTACAGAAACCCTATAGAGCAGAATTTGCAGACAAAGATTTAGAAAATATGAATGCCTCTGGAAGAAGATTACAAATAAGAGAATTAATGTTAGTTTTGCAAAAATGGGGAGACCTAGATAAATGGAAAACTAGGTGGGCCAAAAAGAAAAAGGAAGAAGCACGAACAAGTAGAACAGCATCAGAATATGTGATGAAGGAATCAGGGAAAACAGATCAAATGTATCCAATGCGAGAAGTTGCGGGAGGAGGATATGTACATGTCCCATGGAGCAGACAAGATATTTTATCATTTACGAATGATTTTCCAAAGTTGAGAGAAAAACCTATTGAATGGTACAAGCAGGTTGACAGGTTTGTGAAGGTGTCGAAGGTATTGTTGAAGGATTTGGATGGTTTGTTTGACATAGTGGTACCTGCCGATTTATGGACAGATTGCAAAATCACAGTGGATTGGCCAAGTGATGAATATCCTAGAGATCCGAAAACAGGTGCCCCGTCAAATGATGTAATGAAAAAGTATCACCAAGTGATAACTTACCTGAAAGGGAAAATACCACCGAAAGAAACAAATTGGGTAAAAATAGATCGAACTACCCAAGAAGCTAATGAATCAGTACATTCCTACTATGAGCGTCTATTGCAGGTATTTAAACATTATAGTGGATTTGAGGATATTGGAGACAAGAACATGAGTCAGTTTGTGTATCGGTTTGTTTACGGTTTGAAGCCAGAGATTTGTCAGATGATTAAACAACACATGCTATGTTGGCAGGGAAAGCCCATAGATGAGATTTTGAAGTATGCAAAATATTGTGGAGACGATATTGAGGATAGACACAAGAAATTGCAGGAAAAAGTAATGTGGGCTCAGGTGAAAATGGCTGAGAAGCAGGGAATCAATTTGGAAAATCCAAGTGAAAATCCAGGAAAAGATTCTGGAACGAATGGTGATACTGGGAATGGTGGAAAATTTAGAGGACGAATGAGTAGAGAAGAAGCTAAAAAGAAGTTTCCTTGTCATGAATGCGGAAAATTGGGGCATTGGAAGGATGAATGTAAAAAGATTCGGAATAATAATGGCCCAAATCAAAATTTAAATCCACAGACGCAGAATGACTCACAGCAGAGTGTAAATCCTCAGAGTCAGTTGCCACCTGCTCCTATTCAGGGTAATGTAAGCAGAGCAAAGCATGGTACCGACATCGGATATCAGGGAGGAAGTGGTAAGAATGATTATATGACATCACAATTTCTTTTGCAGGACGATTTCTGTCAATTCAGTCCATGACGGTGCCTAGGAGAGGGGAAGAAGGAGTGCATACTTGGCGCATCCTTACAGGTAGATCAGTCAGGTCCATATGTTGAAGGGAATGTGAAAGGTAATAATATTACTTTCCTTTTGGACAGTGGTGCTACCCGGTCTACTGTGAGAACAGCAGACATTCCAGACCTTCCTCTCTCTGGTGAAAATATCCAAGTAGTGGGGGTAGCTAATCAGCGAATTAGAACACCTCTTACCAAACCCATGGAAGTTAAAATTGGAAACTTCAGAGAAATGCATCAATTTGTAGTATGTGATTCTAGTCCAGTAAACTTATTAGGTAGGGATTTATTGTGCAAAATGAATTGTACCATTTTCTGCACACCGGATGGTGTGGCAGTTCAGACACCAGATGAAGACCATGTATATAAAATTATGATTGCAAAACAAGGTACAGAAGTGGATGAGATGTTTTCGTTAATAACAAAAGATGAGTTGCCAGAAGAATTAAAAGGTACAGTAAACCCCATAGTATGGGATTTCACCGGAAAGGAAGTAGGACTTATGGCTAAAATAGATCCAGTAAAAATTACTGTAAAAGAAGGTGCAATTTTCCCAAATACCAGACAGTACAAAATGAGTGCAGAAGTAAAAGCAGGAGTCATTGAAGAAATAAATCGAATGGTAGAACAAAATATCTTAAAAGAAGTAATGAGTAGCCCATGTAATTCACCTATAATGGGGTTAAAGAAACCCAGTGGAAAATATAGGATCGTTCAGGACCTGAGGAAAATAAATAAGATTGTAGAACCATGTTGTCCCATAGTGCCAAATCCTGCAGTAATTCTATACCAGATTCCTTGGAATGCAGGATGGTTCACAGTAATTGATTTGTGTCAAGCATTCTTTTCTATACCATTACATCCAGACAGCCAGTATCTTTTCTCATTTAAATTTGAGAACAAAGTTTATGTGTGGAATCGTGTTCCTCAGGGGTACACAGAAAGTCCTTCTATTTTCAACCAGATACTGAAAAAGTGCCTTGAAAAATTAGTGATGCCAGGAAGCTCAGTCTTCGTCCAATATATCGACGACTTATTGGTGGCATCGAACACCAGAGAGGACTGTGTTGTTGATTCCATAGCATTATTAAATCTTTTGGCAGAAGAAGGGCATAAGGTCTCACCTGAAAAATTGTAATTCTGTACAACAGCTGTTAAGTATCTGGGACACCAAATTGAGAGGGGAAAAAGAAGAGTAACAGCTGAAAGGGTAGCTTTAATAAAGAAAATGCAAATGCCGGTAACGCAAAGACAAGTGAGAATGTTCCTAGGAATAATAGGTTACTGTCGACAATGGATACCAGGATTTTCCATGTTGGCTAAGCCCTTAATTAACATGACAAAAAAGAAAGCAAAGGACCCTGTGGAGTGGGAGGATGAAAGTGTAGAAGCTTTTGTAAAATTGAGAAATGCCCTATGTTCAGCACCTGCCTTAGGCATGCCTGATTATAAAAGAGAATTTGCATTGTTCTGTCATGAGAGAGAAAATTGTGCACTTTCTGTCCTAACTCAAAGACATGGACTGGAAAGACGTCCTATAGCATATTTTTCTGCTACATTGGACCCAGTAGCAGCCGCGTTGCCAGGATGCCTAAAAGCAGTAGCGGCTACTTGTCTGAGCATTGAACAAAGTGAGTCAATTGTGATGGGACATCCTGTAAAAGTGTATGTTCCACATGCGGTTGTCATTCTGTTGACAAGAACCCGAACTCAGCATCTTACTCCTAGTCGGCTGACTAAATATGAAAGAATAATAATGGGTGCTGAAAATGTGAACATGGTAAGGTGTACTATAATAAATCCAGCAACCTTACTACCAGACCCATATCATGAGAGAATTAAAGATGATGAAGACGATGAACATGATTGTATACAAATTACAGAATTATGCACAAAACCACGTCCAGATATAGAGGAACAGCCTCTTAAAAAGCCAGACAAGGAGCTATTTGTTGATGGTTCATGTCAAAGACATGAAGATGGCAAATTAACTGCTGCCTATGCGGTATGTGAATTAACTGGAATAGTTGAAGCATCCTATTTACCAGGAGTCTAATCTGCACAAGTAGCTGAATTGATTGCTTTGATAAAAGCATGCAAAAGTGGGAGGAATCAGAGAGTGACCATATTTACAGATAGTCAATATGGTTACGGGGTTGTGCACGATTTTGGCCAACTATGGATGCAGAGGGATTTTATGACTTCTTCAGGATCCCCCATTAAAAATGGACAATTTGCAAGGGAATTGCTAGAAGCAATACAATCACCAAAAGAATTGGCTGTGGTGAAATGTGCCGCACATCAGTCAGGAGATGACTGGGTGGTAGTCGGCAACAGATATGCGGATCTGGTGGCTCAACATTGTGCCAAAACCAGAATGTCAGTCAACAAGAGGGTGGAAAGAATGGGAATCAGCTGCCAACTTATGCTGTATATGCCACCTGAAACTTGGAATGAGGTGAAGAAATTGCAAGATGAGGTTGATGAAAGTGAGAAGAATTTGTGGATCAAAGTGGGTTGTTCTCAAAGAGAAGATGATGAAGTGTGGATCAGTGCTGATGGCAGACCAGTCATGCCAGACTGTTTAGTCTCACAAATGGCTAGAATGCATCATGGAGACACACACATAGGGAGAGATGCAATGATTAGGCTGTTCAGACAAAATTGGTACAATCCCAAATTCAGAGCTGTTGCAGAGAGTCTTTGCCAGAGATGTCTAACTTGCCAGATGCATAATCCAGGAAGGAAGACAGTAATTGGATTTGGAAAAATTGGAAAGGCAGAGGGTCCATTTATGAGACTTCAGTTTGATTTCATACAGTTACCACCATGTAGAGGGCTGAAATATGTACTAGTCATAGTGTGTCTGTTTTCAAAGTGGGTGGAGGCTTACCCTACTAGGAGAAATGACAGCATTACAGTTGCAAAACTGTTGTTACGAGAGCTCATTCCTAGATTTGGTTTTCCAGTAACTTTGGAATCAGATAGAGGAAAACATTTTAACAGCGAAGTGATTCAAATAATCTGTGAAGCATTTCAAATCAAACAGAAACTGCATTGTGCATATCGCCCAGAGGCTTCTGGAGTGGTTGAACAATTGAATGGCACTATAAAATCAAGATTGGGAAAAATGTGTGCATCAACATCATTAGAGTGGCCAGATGCATTTCCACTCGTTTTAATGGGACTCAGAAGTATACCCGACAGAACCACAGGATTGAGCCCCCACGAAATAATGATGGGAAGAGCAATGAGACAAACACATGTTCCCACAAACAAACTGGTGAATATATCTGATGATATGGTTCTGGACTATTGTAAAGGATTGGCTGATCTAGTGCGCTCTGTCTCTCATCAGGTTGGAGAAGACGCAGTTTCCAGGCAGCCCGAGCAAGAACATGATCTGAATCCTGGTGACTGGGTGGTAGTGAAGAATCACACCAGAGAAACGTGTCTATCACCTAGATGGGGCAGACCGTGTCAAGTCATACTGACAACGAATACAGCAGTGAAGTGTGCCGGATTTCCTAATTGGATTCATGTAAGCCACACCAAAAGAGTGCCAGATCCTGAAGAAGAAAATCTTCAGACAACGCCAATCACTGAAGAAGCTGAAGGTTGCCGAGCTGAAGGATCTCAGGTTCGAGATTCCGGAGAAGCTGAAGAAGAACAACCGAGCACAAGTCAGGATTGGATACCGGTGGTAGAGGTTCCTGAAATATACCACAGAACAAGAAGTCAAACAAAATTGGAAGAAATTGAAGAAGATCAGATAGGTGAAGAAGAAGCAGTTCAGGAACAAGAAGAAAAGACATTAAGAAATCCTGAACAAGGTCAGATAGGGAAAGAAAACTGGACTCAAAACAGTGAAGACCTAATAGACTTTGATCAGGGACAGACAGGTTTAGAAGAATCCGGTCAGGCTGCAGAAGTTCACAGTGCAATAAGCCCTGATCAGAACAAGTTAGAAAAACATGAACTTGAAGAAATAAATAAAGAACTAGGTCAGTTATTGGAAACTCACAGCGGAGCTGTTACAGAGAAACCAATCAGACCTGAAAAGGAGCAAACAAGAAACACAGTAATTGAAGAACATGAAACAGTGCTAAGCAGTGAAATTAACAAGATCTCTGAAGACAAAAACAAGGAAGCAGTGCCAACAAGGAAAACAAGAAAAGGAGATCATTGGCCAAGTGTCATTAAAAGAGTGAAGTACCACATAACAACCAGAAGTGAAGATCCAGATCAAGTGAATGAAGTAACAAGCCAAACTGAACAAGAAAATAAAACTGAGAAAAGAAGAAGTAAAAGACTGAAACTTGAGAATAACAAATTCAAGGGTCCTGACTGGACTTATATTATCCTTGAAGATTTTGAAAGTTCAGAGACAAGTGACAGTGGTGGCAAAGGAACAAGTGCAGAATTAACGTACGAAGAAGAAACAAGACCACCCTGACTAAGCAAAAGAATAAGCTAAAGAAAAGAAGAAAAGATAAGAAGAGCAATCTTCCTTGTCGAAAAATTCCTGACGATAGAGTTGCTGGGAGACCAAAACAGAAATGTTGTAGAAGATGCTGTGCAATATGCATATGTAGTCTAGTAATGGTGCTTATAGTATGGTTAGTCCTGATTGTAGCAGTTCCTTACCTTATGATAGTAGATAAAAAGATTAATAATGAAACTAAAGGAAGGACAGCAAACATGAAGGGCAATAGAGTAGAACTAATGGCAGAGAATGAACCAGAAATTCATCATGAAATAGCTGATAACGACACTAGTTTGAATGTTTTTACAAAATTATTATTTCAATATGTAGACACAATGGAAGTTAGTAATTGTTATGTCTGTATGAAGTTACCTGAATCAGTAGCAGAAGGATTAACATACCATCATTTACCACTGACATATGGCATATCATGTAGTGTTTTGTCTAGTTTATTTTATAGAACAGGGAGACTTCAGTATTATTATTCAAACTTAGATGTGATATTTTCTGAGGTTCCGATTCGCAAGAGTATGAACCCAGTGCTTAGTAGTCAAGACGCACAGTTTATGGGAGAATTTTTCTTAACAATGAAATCGATAGACATAACACATGCACATAGACACAATCTAACATGTTCCTTACATGAAGAAGAAAAGATCTTTTTGAATTTAGTAGAAGATAGAAGACAAGATTTCCAAAAGAAAGCTTCTGAGCATAAGGCTCATTTACCACCTTGGACAGAGAAAGAAGGTAGTTACACACCTGGCAAGGCTCAAGCTGCTATGGCTCTGGATTTCGTAAAGACAGGAAAAATTTGTCTTCATAGGTTAAAGACTGATTATAACAATGTTTTCATCGGTACCAGTGAATGTGAACACAATTTTTTAATTATTGGAGGTTGGGGACTGAAAGGAGGAACAGATTCAGTTTTTCCTGGAATCTATTATGTATGTGGGAATAAGGCTTACTTTAGGCTTCCTGCACGGTGGTATGGAAGTTGTTATTTTGGAATAGTATTTCCAAAGATATACCACGTAAAAAGAAACACTGGAAGCAATGAAAACAATAATGAATTAATACGTAGTAAAAGAGCTAGTTTTTCAGAAATTGTAGGTGATATATTTGGTGCATTGATACCTTCAGTGGGAATAATTCTGAACTCAAGGAAAATATGTAAATTGTCTACAGTAGTTGATCGTTTATCAACAGATACTGCTGGAGGGTTTCTAATGATTAATGCGGAAATGGTTGCGATTAGATCTATGGTGATGCAAAATCGACTTGCTCTTGATATTATATTGGCAAAAGAGGGCGGAGTCTGTAAATTATTGAAGACGAAACATTGTTGCACTTATATTCCTGATAAGAGTGCAGAAATTGGAACGTATATACAGAATATAACGAAACTTGAGAAAGAACTTAAACCACTGGAAGTTGATAGTGTATGGGAAAGATTGACAAATAGTATCTCGTCAATTGGAACCTGGTTTGCTAATGTAGGAAAAGGACTGATAGGTCAAATATTAGTACCCTTAGCAGGGATAGCAATAATAATATTGGCAATAACGATATGGTGCAAATGCTGTAGAAAGAATGGAACATACAAAGTAACAGAAAAAGGAAAGAAGAGAAAACTAGATGAAATAGAACTTGAAGAGTGGAGAAGTGAATTATACAAGAAATTAAAAGGAGAATGTAAAAATGGAAAGTGTAAAGATGAGAATGAAGTAATTTGCAAGAAGTTGGCATCTGATTGAGGGTAGTGTTTTGATGGCTCAGAAACGCCATCAGAGAGGGGATTGATGAAGCAAGGTTTCATAAATGAAACTTGCTTGTACGCAATCCTCCTCATAGTATTAATTTATTAAAATTGTATTGTCAAAACTAACCTTTGCATTCACAAACACAAGAGGGACAGAAGCTTGCCTATGTGTTTTACTAATGAATAACGCTTGTCTGTAATCTAAAATGGCCGCTAAAGCGTGGGAAACTATCTGCGCATGTCGCAACCTGATCACATGGTGTGACGTCTTTCTTTGCTTGGTGGGAAACTTTTGCTTCTGCGCAGTGTGCATTAAATGGCTGCTTGATGTTTTCACATGCTTTAGCTTGCTCTCATGTCATTATTAAATTGTCGTTTCCTAACGCTACTAATGCGGGATAGTATATATATTTAAATGGGAATAGAATAGAAATAGCGGGTATACAGTGAAACATTTTATTTGTGATTTTAATATTTTTTTCTTGCATTTTTATTAGTTCGTAAACTTGGGCCTGGGTTGGTGACTTGTAACTCGAGAGACGATGGTTCTGCGCATGTATCCTGTGTGCCTGCCAAGTGAAGTCAACTTGGACGTCTCCCAAGGCCATGACCCATTGGCCGAAGATGCTGTACTTTATGTTTCCGGTGGACAAAATGATACTTTTCCCCTGTAAATTATATAACATTTGTCGTGAGACGGGTGGGAAATAAAGCAAATGTATTAAATTGAAGGGGTGGGAACATAAAGGACAATAGGCTTTACAATTTAGAACAAATCAATATGGTGCGACAATCCTCCCCCTGTCCCTGTCCAATCAGAAGTAGTGGACCCTTGACCTTGCCAGGTAGGTCGCTCCCCCACCACACAGCTCCGCCTGTGTTGTCTGCCCGCTGCTTCTGCAGGTAAGATCGCCCCTCAGCTGCGGCCCCGGTGCCCGCACTTCTTGCTTCCCCCCTTTTTTCCTTCTGTGCCCCTCGCTGCCCCATTTACGTTGTGCCCGTGATTTTGTCTGTTTTTCTCCCCTTTTTCCTTCTGTGCCCCTTGCTGCCCCATTTACGTTGTGCCCGTGATTTTGTCTGTTTTTATCCCCTTTTTCCTTCTGTGCCCCTCGCTGCCCCATTTACGTTGTGCCCGTGATTTTGTCTGTTTTTATCCCCTTTTTCCTTCTGTGCCCCTCGCTGCCCCATTTACGTTGTACCCGTGATTTTGTCTGTTTTTATCCCCTTTTTCCTTCTGTGCCCCTCGCTGCCCCATTTACGTTGTGCCCGTGATTTTGTCTGTTTTTATCCCCTTTTTCCTTCTGTGCCCCTCGCTGCCCCATTTACGTTGTACCCGTGATTTTGTCTGTTTTTATCCCCTTTTTCCTTCTGTGCCCCTCGCTGCCCCATTTACGGTGTGCCCGTGATTTTGTCTGTTTTTATCCCCTTTTTCCTTCTGTGCCCCTCGCTGCCCCATTTACGTTGTACCCGTGATTTTGTCTGTTTTTATCCCCTTTTTCCTTCTGTGCCCCTCGCTGCCCCATTTACGTTGTGCCCGTGATTTTGTCTGTTTTTCTCCCCTTTTTCCTTCTGTGCCTCTCGCTGCCCCATTTACGTTGTACCCGTGATTTTGTCTGTTTTTATCCCCTTTTTCCTTCTGTGCCCCTCGCTGCCCCATTTACGTTGTGCCCGTGATTTTGTCTGTTTTTATCCCCTTTTTCCTTCTGTGCCCCTCGCTGCCCCATTTACGTTGTGCCCGTGATTTTGTCTGTTTTTCTCCCCATTTCCTTTCTGTGCCCCCGCTGCCTCTCGCCATTCCCGCCGCTGCGTCCCTGCGGCCCCGCCCCCTGACTGCCCATTCGCTGCCCCTGCCTCCCGCCTCCCAGCTGCTCCTCCCTCCCACCTCCCCATAAATGGCGGCCGCTGCGCGGTGAGGAGAGCGACCCTTGACCTTGCCAGGTAGGTCGCTCCCCCACCACACAGCTCCGCCTGTGTTGTCTGCCTGCTGCTTCTGCAGGTAAGATCGCCCCTCAGCTGCGGCCCCGGTGCCCGCACTTCTTGCTTCCCCCTTTTTTCCTTCTGTGCCCCTCGCTGCCCCATTTACGTTGTGCCCGTGATTTTGTCTGTTTTTATCCCCTTTTTCCTTCTGTGCCCCTCGCTGCCCCATTTACGTTGTGCCCGTGATTTTGTCTGTTTTTATCCCCTTTTTCCTTCTGTGCCCCTCGCTGCCCCATTCACGTTGTACCCGTGATTTTGTCTGTTTTTATCCCCTTTTTCCTTCTGTGCCCCTCGCTGCCCCATTTACGTTGTGCCCGTGATTTTGTCTGTTTTTATCCCCTTTTTCCTTCTGTGCCCCTCGCTGCCCCATTTACGTTGTGCCCGTGATTTTGTCTGTTTTTATCCCCTTTTTCCTTCTGTGCCCCTCGCTGCCCCATTTACGTTGTACCCGTGATTTTGTCTGTTTTTATCCCCTTTTTCCTTCTGTGCCCCTCGCTGCCCCATTTACGTTGTGCCCGTGATTTTGTCTGTTTTTATCCCCTTTTTCCTTCTGTGCCCCTCGCTGCCCCATTTACGTTGTACCCGTGATTTTGTCTGTTTTTATCCCCTTTTTCCTTCTGTGCCCTCGCTGCCCCATTTACGTTGTGCCCGTGATTTTGTCTGTTTTTAACCCCTTTTTCCTTCTGTGCCCCTCGCTGCCCCATTTACGTTGTACCCGTGATTTTGTCTGTTTTTATCCCCTTTTTCCTTCTGTGCCCCTCGCTGCCCCATTTACGGTGTGCCCGTGATTTTGTCTGTTTTTCTCCCCTTTTTCCTTCTGTGCCCCTCGCTGCCCCATTTACGTTGTGCCCGTGATTTTGTCTGTTTTTCTCCCCTTTTTCCTTCTGTGCCCTTCGCTGCCCCATTTACGTTGTACCCGTGATTTTGTCTGTTTTTATCCCCTTTTTCCTTCTGTGCCCCTCGCTGCCCCATTTACGTTGTGCCCGTGATTTTGTCTGTTTTTATCCCCTTTTTCCTTCTGTGCCCCTCGCTGCCCCATTTACGTTGTGCCCGTGATTTTGTCTGTTTTTCTCCCCCATTTCCTTTCTGTGCCCCCGCTGCCTCTCGCCATTCCCGCCGCTGCGTCCCCTGCGGCCCCGCCCCCCTGACTGCCCATTCGTTGCCCCTGCCTCCCGCCTCCCAGCTGCTCCTCCCTCCCACCTCCCCATAAATGGCGGCCGCTGCGCGGTGAGGAGAGCGACCCTTGACCTTGCCAGGTAGGTCGCTCCCCCACCACACAGCTCCGCCTGTGTTGTCTGCCCGCTGCTTCTGCAGGTAAGATCGCCCCTCAGCTGCGGCCCCGGTGCCCGCACTTCTTGCTTCCCCCCTTTTTTCCTTCTGTGCCCCTCGCTGCCCTATTTACGTTGTGCCCGTGATTTTGTCTGTTTTTATCCCCTTTTTCCTTCTGTGCCCCTCGCTGCCCCATTCACGTTGTACCCGTGATTTTGTCTGTTTTTATCCCCTTTTTCCTTCTGTGCCCCTCGCTGCCCCATTTACGTTGTGCCCGTGATTTTGTCTGTTTTTATCCCCTTTTTCCTTCTGTGCCCCTCGCTGCCCCATTTACGTTGTGCCCGTGATTTTGTCTGTTTTTATCCCCTTTTTCCTTCTGTGCCCCTCGCTGCCCCATTTACGTTGTACCCGTGATTTTGTCTGTTTTTATCCCCTTTTTCCTTCTGTGCCCCTCGCTGCCCCATTTACGTTGTGCCCGTGATTTTGTCTGTTTTTATCCCCTTTTTCCTTCTGTGCCCCTCGCTGCCCCATTTACGTTGTACCCGTGATTTTGTCTGTTTTTATCCCCTTTTTCCTTCTGTGCCCCAGCTGCCCCATTTACGTTGTGCCCGTGATTTTGTCTGTTTTTATCCCCTTTTTCCTTCTGTGCCCCTCGCTGCCCCATTTACGTTGTTCCCGTGATTTTGTCTGTTTTTATCCCCTTTTTCCTTCTGTGCCCCTCGCTGCCCCATTTACGGTGTGCCCGTGATTTTGTCTGTTTTTCTCCCCTTTTTCCTTCTGTGCCCCTCGCTGCCCCATTTACGTTTTACCCGTGATTTTGTCTGTTTTTATCCCCTTATTCCTTCTGTGCCCCTCGCTGCCCCATTTACGTTGTGCCCGTGATTTTGTCTGTTTTTATCCCCTTTTTCCTTCTGTGCCCCTCGCTGCCCCATTTACGTTGTGCCCGTGATTTTGTCTGTTTTTATCCCCTTTTTCCTTCTGTGCCCCTCGCTGCCCCATTTACGTTGTGCCCGTGATTTTGTCTGTTTTTCTCCCCATTTCCTTTCTGTGCCCCCGCTGCCTCTCGCCATTCCCGCCGCTGCGTCCCCGCCCCCTGACTGCCCATTCGCTGCCCCTGCCTCCCGCCTCCCAGCTGCTCCTCCCTCCCACCTCCCCATAAATGGCGGCCGCTGCGCGGTGAGGAGAGCGACCCTTGACCTTGCCAGGTAGGTCGCTCCCCCACCACACAGCTCCGCCTGTGTTGTCTGCCCGCTGCTTCTGCAGGTAAGATCGCCCCTCAGCTGCGGCCCCGGTGCCCGCACTTCTTGCTTCCCCCTTTTTTCCTTCTGTGCCCCTCGCTGCCCCATTTACGTTGTGCCCGTGATTTTGTCTGTTTTTCTCCCCTTTTTCCTTCTGTGCCCCTCGCTGCCCCATTTACGTTGTGCCCGTGATTTTGTCTGTTTTTATCCCCTTTTTCCTTCTGTGCCCCTCGCTGCCCCATTCACGTTGTACCCGTGATTTTGTCTGTTTTTATCCCCTTTTTCCTTCTGTGCCCCTCGCTGCCCCATTTACGTTGTGCCCGTGATTTTGTCTGTTTTTATCCCCTTTTTCCTTCTGTGCCCCTCGCTGCCCCATTTACGTTGTGCCCGTGATTTTGTCTGTTTTTATCCCCTTTTTCCTTCTGTGCCCCTCGCTGCCCCATTTACGTTGTGCCCGTGATTTTGTCTGTTTTTATCCCCTTTTTCCTTCTGTGCCCCTCGCTGCCCCATTTACGTTGTGCCCGTGATTTTGTCTGTTTTTATCCCCTTTTTCCTTCTGTGCCCCTCGCTGCCCCATTTACGTTGTACCCGTGATTTTGTCTGTTTTTATCCCCTTTTTCCTTCTGTGCCCCTCGCTGCCCCATTTACGTTGTGCCCGTGATTTTGTCTGTTTTTATCCCCTTTTTCCTTCTGTGCCCCTCGCTGCCCCATTTACGTTGTACCCGTGATTTTGTCTGTTTTTATCCCCTTTTTCCTTCTGTGCCCCTCGCTGCCCCATTTACGGTGTGCCCGTGATTTTGTCTGTTTTTATCCCCTTTTTCCTTCTGTGCCCCTCGCTGCCCCATTTACGTTGTGCCCGTGATTTTGTCTGTTTTTATCCCCTTTTTCCTTCTGTGCCCCTCGCTGCCCCATTTACGTTGTGCCCGTGATTTTGTCTGTTTTTCTCCCCATTTCCTTTCTGTGCCCCCGCTGCCTCTCGCCATTCCCGCCGCTGCGTCCCCTGCGGCCCCGCCCCCCTGACTGCCCATTCGCTGCCCCTGCCTCCCGCCTCCCAGCTGCTCCTCCCTCCCACCTCCCCATAAATGGCGGCCGCTGCGCGGCCACGCCGCTGGCGCGCCGAAGGCGCGCCTAAGGCAAGCCCGTCTGCGCCCGTCCGCGACTGGACCGCGCCCAGCGCCAGAACCCCTGGATCCCACCGATGCAACACTACTCGACGGACCTACGACGCCGCCACACTCACCGCACTCAATGCCGGCCGGAACCCTGCCTGCTACCGAGCCTCACCGAGACGCACCCACGGACCCTTCACCTGCCAAACCTGCCGATTCACCTGCCCCCGGACGTGCACCACCTCCGCCAAGTCGAGCACCAGCAGCAACAACCTGAAATGCATCCTGTTGAACACCCGCTCCGTCCACAGGCACGCCGTGGAACTCTGGGACCTGCTCGACGCAACAGCACCGGACATCGCCTTCCTCACCGAAACCTGGATGAACGCCTCCTCAGCGCCCGACATCGCCATAGCCATCCCGGACGGATACAAGATCACCCGGAGGGACCGCGTCAACCAGACGGGAGGAGGCATCGCCATCGTACACAAGAACACCATCCGCATCTCGACTAACTCCGACGAGACCTTCACCGCCGCCGAACACCTACACTTCCAGATACACACTGACCCCAAGACCACCCTCCGAGGCACCCTCATCTACAGACCCCCGGGACCACGCACACTATTCAGCGAAGACATCGCAGACTTCATCAGCCCGCACGCCATGCCCTCAGCCGACTACATCCTCCTAGGGGACCTCAACTTCCACCTGGAGAACAACAACGACAGAAACACCACCGCCCTGCTGGACAACCTCGCCAACCTCGGACTCAAGCAACTGGTGAACACTCCCACCCACTACGCCGGCCACACGCTTGACCCCGTCTTCTCTTCCAGCAAGCACATCTCCTTCAGCCATGCCACCGGACTACACTGGACCGACCACAGCTGCGTCCACTTCAGCTTCAGAAAGACTGCGACCCACCACCACCCGCAACAGGCTCCCCGCCGGAGCTGGAGCAAGATCACCACCGAGCAGCTCACCGCCTCCCTCAGCCAGAACACACCCACCAACACAACGGACCCAAACGAAGCAGCCAGCAACCTCGACAAGTGGCTGACCGCCTGCGCCGACGACCTCGCACCACTAAAAAACCCTCCCAGCAGACCCGGAAGCAAGAAAACCCCTTGGTTCACCAACGACCTCAAGGAATCCAAGAAGAACTGCCGCACTCTCGAGAGAACCTGGCGACTCGACCAGACCACAGACAAAAGGACCGCCCTCAAGCACGCCACCCGCAAACACCACCAGCCCACGACAGCAAGGAACTTTTCAGCATCGTCAAAGAGTTCTCCAACCCCAGCGCCGGAAACAACGACATCACCCCCTCGCAAGACCTCTGCAACTCACTCGCCACGTTCTTCCACCGCAAGATCACCGACATACATAACAGCTTCGACGCACAAACCACGCACCCTACCGCCGAACCAACGCCCGCCACCACCACCCTCTGCAACTGGACCCCGATCAGCACCGAAGACACCACCCGCACGATGAACTCCATCCACTCTGGATCACCAACCGACCCCTGCCCACACCACGTCTTCAACAAAGCCGACGCCACCATCGCACCCCATCTCCGGGACATCATCAACTCCTCCTTCCACACTGCCACCTTCCCGGAGAGCTGGAAGCACGCCGAGCTTACCGCCCTCCTGAAGAAACCAACGGCGGACCCCACCGACCTCAAGAACTACCGTCCCATCTCGCTCCTTCCGTTTCCGGCCAAAGTCATCGAGAAGACCGTCAACGGACAGCTTGCCGCCTTCCTCGAGACGAATGGATCCCTCGACCCCTCGCAGTCCGGGTTTCGGGCCAACCACAGCACCGAGACCGCCCTCATCGCAGCCACCGACGACATCAGAACCCTAACCGACAACGGGGAAACAGCAGCCCTCATCCTCTTGGACCTCTCCGCGGCGTTCGACACCGTCTGCCACCGCACCCTAGTGAAGCGCCTCAGCAACATCGGAATCCGAGAGAAAGCACTGGAATGGATCATCTCGTTCCTCGCCGGAAGAACCCAGAGAGTCCGCCTCCCCCCGTTCAGATCCGAGGCCACTGAAGTCATCTGCGGCGTTCCACAAGGATCTTCACTCAGTCCAACGCTCTTCAACGTCTACATGAGCCCCCTCGCAGCCATCGCACGCCAACACAACCTCAACATCATCTCCTACGCCGACGACACCCAGCTGATCCTCTCCCTCACCAACGACCCCACCACCGCCAGAGCAAACCTACACGACGGGATGAGAGACGTCGCCGACTGGATGAGGAACAGCCGCCTTAAACTAAACTCAGACAAGACGGAAGTCCTCATCCTGGGCTCATCACCCTCCGCCTGGGACGACTCCTGGTGGCCCCCGGCCCTGGGCACCGCGCCCAAGCCAACGGACCACGCACGCAACCTGGGCTTCATCCTGGACTCCTCCCTGTCGATGACCAGACAAGTCAACGCCGTCTCATCCTCGTGCTTCAACACCCTGCGCATGCTCCGCAAGATCTTCAAATGGATCCCCACTGAAACCAGGAAGACCGTCACCCAGGCACTCGTCACCAGCCGACTGGACTATGGGAACACCCTCTACGCCGGAACCACAGCCAAACTTCAAAAAAGACTCCAGCGCATCCAGAACGCCTCCGCACGACTCATCCTGGACATCCCCCGACACAGCCACATCACCGGACACCTAAAAGACCTGCACTGGCTCCCCGTCAGCAAGAGAATCACGTTCAGACTCCTCACCCACGCACACAAGGCCCTCCACGACCTGGGCCCAAAGTACCTCAACAACCGCATGACCTTCTACACGCCCACCCGCCAGCTACGATCAACCAGCCACGCCCTCGCCACCGTACCACGCATCCGCAGAACCACCGCCGGAGGAAGATCCTTCTCCTACCTGGCAGCCAAGACCTGGAACTCCCTCCCAACTCACCTTCGGCGAACCCAGGACCATCTCTCCTTCAGGAAGCAGCTCAAGACCTGGCTGTTCGAGCAGTAACTTACCCCCTCCCCCAGCGCCTTGAGACCCTCCCGGGTGAGTAGCGCGCTCTATAAATGCCGTGATTGATTGATTGATTGGTCCCATATTTTAGCAACATTAAGGGGAGGTACATGGGCGTAGAAGGGTATAATAGAATATAGCATTAGTTAATTAGTTAGAGCAGGCGTTCACGAAGAACAGGCGTCCATGTTGCCAGAGCGCGCTTAGCGCCAGACTGCCAAGCTGATCGGTTGCTGATTGAAGTCCTGTCTAGAAGAGGTCCTGAGGAAGGGGCGGCGGAGTCCATTAGAAGGAAGGCACGGGAGAATCGAGAGAAGCCGAGTATCAGAGAGGGGAACGACGCAGGCGTCGTTGTAGAGAGGTCACCGGTCCTGTCCTGATCCTGGAGGAGGTCTTTGCTCTTCATCCTTCCTGGGTCCTATCTTTTCAACTCCTTGGCTAAGGGGTTTGGTTCTCGCACTTAGGTAAATATAATGCAACCTTTAGTTGCGCTGCTATCTCTATCTTCTTCTCGTCTTTAAACACCGTCATTGATTAGCAATAATCATTTCTATGCTTAATCCTGGGTATTTCGATTAAGTACCATGTGGCTTTGTATTTTACTCTGCTAAATCTTTAGATAAACATTTTAAAACTTTCTGACTCAGTGGTTATTTCAGGATTATGTACTATAATGAATGTCACTCATTTTAAATTTCCCAATTAGCAAAGGATTCATCGGTAAGTCATTACTCTTCAATCAGAAGGTAATTGGTAGCAGGGATTTTTGATAAGAGTAACAACTGATAAACCCAGCGTAAGTATTAGCGTAGTGTGAATGTATGGGCCCAAGTGAGTATATGGTGTATGAATGCTGTTTGCTAATATCAGGCCACATAGCATTAGAGTGCATGACATCCTTAGAACTCCCTCAACTCCTCCCTAACCCGAGACCCCGTAGCATATAAAAATACAGCACTGCCTCATGCATAGCCAAACCATGAATCGGTCTCTGTTAAGTGGTAGTGGTGAGAGCCTCAGACAGACGGATAAATCGTATGTATTTGGGACAAGTAAGTCCGCGGAACTCTGATGTTAATAATTTCAAAAATGGGCTCCATAGCTTGGGGAAGGAAGTTCCCTGATTCGATAAGGTGAGGGTTATACGTTCCATCCCCAGTATGTACCACATTCGGTGCAGCCATCCTTGATAGGTTGGAGTGTGCCCCGTGCCCCGATGGGTCAAGATATTCTGCAAGGCTGCCCCCAATGCCAGTCCGATCTGTCTGCCCCAGCGGGATATAAGTGGAAAGTTAAATGCGTTCAGTAGGCCCAGAATGATGTAGGTGGGGAATCTGTGAAGTTCTGTGTCAAAAAGGGTGTCAATGTTGTTAAGAACCTGCGACCAGTAAGACGCGAGTTTCAGGCAATCCCATAAAATGTGTAGCAGGGTGTTTGGAGACCCACATTGACGCCAGCACTCAGGCGATCTAGATGGGTTACATTTGTGCAATCAGTTGAGTGTGAAATACCAATATGTGATGATCTTTGTCGCCGTTTTGATACTGGCCACGTGGTGAATGGTATGCCTTTTGCGATAATAAATGTCTACCCACTCTTTTAACGTTAGCTCTCTTCCTATTTCTAACTCCCAGCATTAATGGCTAGTGAATTTGGATAGCATAGCCGTAGGGCTCGTTAAGCGATATAACTCTGAAATGAGTCTGGTATTGGAGGTCCTAGAGAGCAACCAATGTTCGAAGGGGGTGAACTAACGATGTGCTCCAGGGCGGACGGATAGGTGTGTCACCCAGTGGCAGATCTGGATGTAATGCCAGCGCTCAGACTCCGGCAACACATGTTCTGTGCGTAGGGACTCAAAGGTAGCAGGCCTTTCCAGATCGAATAGGTGGCCAATAGATCTGCAATCCGCTTGGTTCCAGAGGTGAAATGTGGAATCATTTAAGCCTGAGGTGACGTCTGGATTCCCGTCAATGGCGTCAATGGGGAAGGAAAGGATGTTAGACCCTCTTGTGTTGCCAGTCTATCCCAGGCGGCCAACAAAGACTTAGTAATGGGAGAAAGATAGAGGTTTTTGGGTCGAGCGTGTTTGGGGAGAAAATACATTCTCCACAGGGGTTGCCCTGCTAAGGCCTTATCCATGAAAAGCCAATGCTTCTCAGACTCGTCGCGAGACCATTCCGCGAAGACCCTAGGTTGGGTAGCCTGGTAGTAGCGATAAAGGTTTGGGAGCCCTAGACCTCATTCAATTGGCGGTCTATAACTGAGATCTCTGCGTATGTGGGGTCTTTTTTCAGCCCACACAAATCAGTTGAGCCCCTGCTGGAGGGATCGTAGTATCCCAGGGGGTGGCTCAACCGGAAAAACCTGAAAAAGGAACAAAACCCTGGGAAGAATCGCCATCTTAACAGCCACAACGTGTCCGAGCCAGGAGAGTGAATAAGGTCGCCATCAGCGCAGGTTGGAAATGATCTGGCAGGTCAAGTTTTGATAGTTAAGAGCTACCGTTCCTGGGATCATGGGTGTAATGTTGAGCCCAAGATAGGGAATAGATGTCGTTGACCATTGAAGGGGAAAGGCCAATGTAAGGTGTCCAGCGTATGTGGCCGGAAGGTCAGATTAAGGGCCTGTGATTTATGGATATTCGCTTTGAAACCTGCTGCCTGGCCACATGGCTCTAGCTCATCAAGGAAGGCAGGGAGGCGTAAGGCTCCTCCAGAGTTGCTAGGACGCCATCTGCATATAGGCTGATAGTGTGTTGCTCTCCCCCAAATAGAATCCCTCGTATCCTGGGGTTAGTCCGAACTCTATGCACCGTAGGCTCCAAATATAGAGCAAAAAGCAGGGGCGACAAAGGGCCCCCCAGCCGTGTACCTGTGCTAATGGGCCGGAGGAGTGTCCGTTGACTCGAACCACCGCCGTGGGTTGGTTATAGCTGCTGAGGATCCAGCCACTGAAACGGTCACGAACCCAAAGTGTTTAAGGGTGGCTGCTAGATATGGACAATTGACCCTGTCAAACGCTTTCTCAGCATCTATGGTCAGTAGCATCCGCTCTTGATCGTATCGTTGGGCTTTATTATTGAGGTGGAGAATCCATCTTGTGTTATCGCTACATCGTTACATTGCCATTGAGTCATGAATCTGGCTTGGTCCAGGTCTATAAGGCCTGGCAATAAGGGATTGAGGGGGGCAGAAAAAATGCCTGTGAAGAGCTTAAGGTCCATATTCAAGAGGGAGATAGGCCTGTGCGAGGAGCCGTGGGTTTTGTCCTTCCCTGGTTTGAGGATCACTACGACAAATGCCATCAGCATGGGGCAAGGGTCTGATGAAGAGTTTCCTATCGCATTAAACAATCTAGTGAGAAGGGGTGCAAAGATCTGGCAGAAGGTCTTGTAAAAGGTGGTGGGAAAGCCGTTGTGGCCTGGGGCTTTGGATGGTTTTTGACGGGCTATGCTAGAGATGACCTCTTTGATCCAGATAGAACGGTCCTATTCGGCAGCCTGTTCCATCGCCAGGACAGTGATGTGGGTCTCCCGGAGGTATGCAGTTGCGGCGTCTATTGGCAGATCCTGTGCTGCATAGAGATTTCGATAAAAGTCGCGAAAGGTCTCTACTATATGTGGGTCATCCCTCCATTCCTGTCCGTCATAGTGGATAACCGCTTGGGCCCCTGACTCTTGATGTTGGATATGCAGTTGATTGGCTAGGAGTCGCCTGCATCTATTGCCCCCGATGCAATATTGGTGCCGAAGGCGAAGTGCTGCATACTCTGCCCTATCTACATCGATACGCACTAGTTGGGTCCGAGCAACCTCCAGCTGCATCCAAACCACAGGAGTGCCCGTCTTCTTATAAATATGTTCAAGTTCCAGAACTTGAAGGGATAGGCGTTCCCTCTTCTCTTCTTCTTTTGTCTGCGGCAGGGATGGCAATTAACTCCCATCTAATGACAGCCTTCACGGCATCCCACAAGGTAATGATTGCGATGTCAGTAGTGTCATTAATAGCCAGATAGTCAGTTATCATCTTGGCAATTTGGTCAGTATTCTTGGGGCGTTGTAATAAGGTTTCACGGAGGCACCAGGTCCTAGAGGATGGGCTAGGAAGCGGGACTGTGAGGGCAACAGTCATGCCAGAGTGATCGGATAGAGAGCGAGGTTCGATCCCCACAGTCTGGACAATAGAGGCAACTCCCAGTGAGCCTAGATTTCCTAGTCTAGCGTAGGTTTTGTGTGCATAAGAGTAGAATGTGTAATGTCGGGACAGTGGATGTGTGGATCTCCAAATGTCAACTAGGCCCATATCCCTTAGCCACCTCACTCCCTCTGGGGAAAGGGCTCCTGACTGGCCATGGCGCTGTGCTGATCTATCCATCTCGTTATTAAATACTAAGTTCAGATCCCCTCCCATCAGGACTAGTCGGTCCTGAGAGCCTAACACCTCCGCTATCGCTCTTCAGAGAAAGGGCTCTTCCCGCACGTTGGGGGAATATATGGTGCGCACAGTGATATTACGAGAACCCATCGTGAATGAATATGCTAGCAACCTGCATTTTATTTCAGCTTGCTTGGGACCTATTTCCCCCCGAAAGGTATTGGAAACTAAAATCACTTCCCCCCCCACTTTAGAAGGGACGGATGAGAAGTACTGGTAGGAAAAGGCTTTGGAACGAAGCCTGTGCTCGTCTTTAATGAGGAGATGTGTCTCTTGTAATAAGCAGATGTGTGCCCCAGATTGTTCTAAATAAGAGAGAATAGAGCTCCTCTGCAGAGAGTGGTTGAGGCCTTTAACATTGAGGGTGAGGACCACTATTCGTTCAATCATCGCAACACCGGATAATGGGCAGCTATGGGGATCCCCCTGAACCGTGCTACCACCACAGAGTGTAAAACAAACAGGGGAGTACAAGAGAGTCCTGGGCTTAAGCGACAGTGGTAAGAGCTTGTGGTATCAACGACCAGGTCCAACAAGAATAAACAATAAATCGCCCCATGGGCCAGAATAAACAATAGAAAAAAATTATAAACTTTGTTCAGGGGGTTCAGTCCCATGGTGCATTATCGGAAAAGGGTGTCAGTGGCCATGGCTCCCCCTCCCCGCTGGAGCCCACCCCCTAGAGCAGAGAATGAGAAGAAGAGAAAGGGGGAGCATCAGAAAAAAGAGAGGGTTTGCTCTGCTTCATGTCGCCGCTGTCTCCAGCCAGTGAGACCAGGACAGCTTGTCGCTCCTTAGCAATAGTCTCTGGGTTTGGGCGAAGTTCGGTAGGGGAAGATCTTGCGCTCCTCCGGTTGCATGTCCTTCATTTATCACGGTTGTGTCGCTTGCCCATGGAACGTTCTGGAGAGAGATCATTGAGGTCCAATAGTCGACACGTCTCCTCCAGTGATCAGAGCTGATGTAGTTTCCCTTCAAGGCGGAAGACCAGACGGAAGGTGTGCCCCCAAGAGTACGGCACTCCTGCCGCTCTAAGATGAGTGGTGATGGGGAGGAAGGCTTTCAGTTTCTGGAGGGTTGATGGTGCCAGGTCCTGATAGAGAACCGGGGTATGACCCTGAAACTGAATTGTATGTCTGTCTCTCACTTTCTGGAGGATACGTTCCTTTAAGGGGAAATCATGGACACATGTTAGTATCTCGGGTGGAGAAGCTGTGAGTGATCTCTTGAGGCCAACTATGTGGGTGCGGTCCAACTTGATGTCCATGTCTGGGGGTGCTTCCAGGATCGATCGAAAGAGTTCAGTTGCGAAGGAGGTGATATCTGATCCCTCTGCCCCGGAGGGAATGCCTCTGATACAGACGTTGATGTGGCGTGACTTGTTCTCCAGGTCTTCAGTATGGGCTTTAAGTCCTGATTGTGATCTCTAATGCAAAGGATTTCTTGTTGAAGTTGCTCGATTTCCTCGTCCCTTCCCGATTCATGATCAGCCAGGGTCGAGACCCCGTCCCCCAGACCATCTATGTCACGTCGTACCTCCTTGAGTTCACTGGGGAGTTATCTTGAAGGATTGGAGGTCCTCACAGAAAGAGGCAAACAATGCCTCGAGATAAGGATGGGTGATTGGTGCTTTTGGGCTCCCAGAGTCCGATGTCTCATCCGTGTTCTTGTTTGCTGTATTGTCTCTGCTTTGGGTCCCAGGCGTCTTGAGTAGCATGTCTTTGAGAGTTTGATCTCTCTTCCTCCTCCTGGTGGCCATAACTAGAAGCAAATTGCTGCACAGTCTCACAGAGAAGGGGTCACAGGACCAGGCCAAAAAATGAGGTTGTGTAGGTTGAGAGTAAGTCCCCTAATGTGCACAAGACAATAAGTGTCAGAGGAGGGTCTACTCACAGCGCAGGCAGACCACCTCGAGTAAGGGCGCAGCAGAGTAGAGTCAAATGGAAAGCAACACTTATCTGTAAGTCCCCGGTCTGGCACCAACGATGGGCGATGGCAGGCATTGGTTCTTAGGCCCCAACCAGCATCAGGACAGGGCCAGGGGCACTCAGGCTGGTCCACTACCGGAGGAGTCGAAGGCAACCGCTGCTGCCCAGTGTCAAACCAGCCAGTGCGCAACCAGAGATACGGATGGCCAGAGTGGTGAATACAGAGTTCTGTGGCCTCCACCGTCCCAAAGGGGCCTCGAAAGTCTGTCAGGCGGGCCAGGTAGGCACTAGGCTGCAGGAGCCAGAAAGCCTCAACAAGATTCAAGCCAAGTCTTGGGGCACAATTGCGCTCGCGAATCTCGCTGAGAGGGCACTCCTCAAACCTGCCCAGACGGCCTTGGGTACCTGTGTTTCCCAGGAGTGGGGGAGGGGGGATAGGGCTTATGAGTCTTGTAATGGTCCCTCTTGCCAGCGTTGTGACTAGCGTAAGTCAGCCCCCCCGGGTGCCTCTTACCTCACTTTGTTTGTTTCGTTAGCGCCAATCCGGGGGGGAGCCAGGTCGACATGTTGCCCTCAAGCTCTGGCAGTCCAGTGCACCCCACAGACCAACAAACAGGGCCTCGCCCTCGGGGACGCAGGCCCGACAAAACAAGCTGGTGGTGCTCGGGCTCCCCTCCAAGCTGCAGCCCGCCTCTCCTCTGCTGCCCCTCACCGCCTCCACAGCCAGGGACCACCGTCTGTCCCAGAAAAAAGCCAGGGCAGGAGTAGCTAGACTGCATCGTTCGGCCTCCACTACGAGCATGGTTCCCTCCAGGGAAAACCCAGTCTCCGGCTCACCCAGTCTTCCCGGCAGCTCCACCAGCGGCACACCAGCAAGCCCCGGGTGCGGTCACCATCAGTACTGGGGCTGCATTACAAGCAGGTGTCCTCGCCGGAATACAGGCAGCGCACAAAGGTCAAGTAGGGGGGAGGCAGGCCGGGGACCCCGCAACTACATCAGTCCCCGGATCTTTGGGCCGCAGTCCTCTCCGGCCCCGCCTGGTCTCTGGAATCAGGTCGACAACGTGTGGGCAGGTCTAGAGTCCGCTCTGGAGAGTCTGCCCTCGGAGAGCGCCGAAGTAGCAGTGTGCTTACAGGGGCTCGACCCCGTGCTGTACAGTTCTAGGCGGTAGGGCATAGCGGCGCGTGAGCAGAGAGTTAAAAAAACGCGTCTCACCCGTCCGCCATCTTGGCCACGCCCCCGGGTGTTACCATTATACTGATTTTACTCACTGTCCAAAGTTAAGGAAGTTATAAAAGAGGATTCTGTTTCAAATTTCATTTTCTGCCCACAATGCAGACATAGGCTTTGTGAAAGGTGATGGCTCCCACAACAGGAAGTGATGCTGGCTCCAAGCAGGAGTATCCTAGAACATGGCACAATGAGGTGTAAAGGGTCTTCACCTGGCGGTCATCAGCCTTCCTGAAGTTGTACTGAGAGGTGCAGCCAGAAAGGGCAGTCCCTGCTTAGAAACGTCTCTTTCTAACAACTGAATCTGCAGACTCACCCCTATTTTCCTACCATTATCCAAATGGCAGTGTTCAGGAAGGAGTAATCACCAGCAATCCCCTGCTAAAAGGTCCTCGCAGAATTTCTAAAGGCCGCCCTGTCCCCATCCTCCCACACTCCAGAGTCTAGGACCCGTCCCTTGAGCCTCAGGAATGCAGGCCCCCCTGTCCCCATCCTCCCACACTCCAGAGTCTAGGACCCGTCCCTTGAGCCTCAGGAATGCAGGCCCCCCCTGTCCCCATCCTCCCACACTTTAGAGTCTAGGACCCGTCCCTTGAGCCTCAGGAATGCAGGCCCCCCCTGTCCCCATCCTCCCACACTCCAGAGTCTAGGACCCGTCCCTTGAGCCTCAGGAATGCAGGCCCCCCCTGTCCCCATCCTCCCACACTTTAGAGTCTAGGGCCCGTCCCTTGAGCCTCAGGAATGCAGGCCCCCCCTGTCCCCATCCTCCCACAGTCCAGAGTCTAGGACCCGTCCCTTGAGCCTCAGGAATGCAGGCCCCCCCTGTCCCCATCCTCCCACACTCCAGAGTCTAGGACCCGTCCCTTGAGCCTCAGGAATGCAGGCCCCCCCTGTCCCCATCCTCCCACGCTTTAGTGTCTAGGAACCCTCCCTTGAGCCTCAGGAAAGCAGGCCATGCATGTCCACTGACTAGGGAAGCTGTGCTCCAACCTTCATTTTGTGCCATGTAAAACCTGAGGCAACCCAGAAGGGACCCCACTGGTCTCAGGTACCATACACTCACAACAACATGAAGTCCTGCAACCATCTACACTTCAGACATACACAGTTGACATAGACATGGGATGTCAGCACAAGTGTCTGGGTGCCACACATAAGCAGAAATGTACATGAGTTAGTCATCACAGTCCATCTGAATCATCAGAAAAGGTCTATTCAGCATTATAATCCAAAAATGGTGTGAAATCAACAACCCAGAAGATGGACTTAGAACCACATCAGCTCGTAGGCACCCTTGTTGTACGCTTCCATGTCACCGAATAGGTTGTGGACCACTAGGCCTCAGTACGCATGCTAGATTCATGTGTTAGCTGAGCCAAAAAAAGCCAAGATACCAATTTCAGATGCAGTTAGTCCAATCAGGGCAAGAGTACATGCTTGGCTACTATGTAGGGTACATTCCCGTCTCAACAGCCTCCATCCTGCTTCTAGAGGCTTCAGGGTGGCCATATTGGAAATGTAGAAAATAACAATCCAAGATGGCGGACAGCTACTACTGACTTTGCCAATATTTGTACTGTATTGCTAATGCCAATAATGGCAAACAACAAGCACTGAGCAAAGTAAGACCTATTAACTTTGCCAATGCTTGCCTTTTCCAATGTAACTTCCGTCATTTTTTGCAACTTGAACAGCAAACTCGTTAAATGCTATAGATGTGACCTCCACAGTGCTCCTAGTCAGGCGCTATGAAAGTGGAAGTCACGTCCACAGGCACTGCACCGGAGCAGCAGCTGTTTTTTGTTACTCTGGTGTTTCCCAACCCCTTCCCACACCTGCTGGAGTGACTCTCCTGCCACTGATGCAACCTTGTCACTCATGTAATTATGTCATTGGCTGGGCTAGCATCCAGGAAACAACAGAGCATAGAGGGGGCTTAAATCAGCCCCATTCTGTGCGCTCCAAGGGAACTGTGCCAAAAGGGGAGGTACCAAAAAGGGAGGGGTGGGGGGCTGCAGAAAGGCCGCTTGACACCAGTGAAAATTAAACAAAATAAATAAAGGTGTGGCATTGACCCCCTATACTCCCTGCCATGCCCTGCTCTAAAAGGGGAATAAAAGTCTTTCTATCCAACCCGGTGAGGGTGGGGGTGGGGGGGCAAATTGAATGGCTTGCTCCCTTATACCATGTGGGGCAGAAAGCCCAGTAGACCCAAGGTATAAGTGCAAAAAAGCCTGAAGAGGTGGCGGTGGCCCACCATCTGCAGGGCAATGCCCACACCCCAAAAAGGGCACAACTTTTTTTTGCCACACCATGGTGCAGATTCAGCTGTTTGCCCCCAATCTGTCCCTCCAAGAGGAGAGGGGGCAGAAAGCCCTATAGACACCAAGGAGTATTAGAAAATAATACAAAGCAGTGGGGGGAGGGGGCACCATGGTCATGCCCCCTCCCCTCCCAAAAAAAGGGCACACAGTCTTTGAGGGATGGGAGAAAGTCCACTAGACACCAAGAATAAGTAACAACAAGCATTGGCATAGCCAATAGGTCTCGTCTTTGGGACCTTATAAGTGTTTAGCCATGCAACAGTTGATGTTGTTGCACCAAGGATATTGTGCTGCATAACTAAATACTTATAAGGTCCCAAAAGCGAGACCTATTGGCTATGCCAATGCTTGTTTTTCTTCTCTTCGGGCTTGTAATGGAAACTACACGTTTTAGGCAGTACTATGCTGAGATCTGAATTTATTAATGTTAGAATCTGACCACATTTAAAGAACATTGTGTTTTTCCATGCTGCGGTATACGCTTGTACGTTGTACATGTTTTAAAATAGCAGTGCGCATCTGTCGCAATATTTGTAACTTGATTTCCTGGTCAGGTTGCTATGAATACAAGAGCACGATGGCAGACCAGATGTCACGTGTTTCTTGTGTACTTGATGTGTTGCACAGAACGTATACTACATACTGTATAAAGGATTCCTGAAACGGTCGGGCACTGTTGAAGCCTTTGATCTGTTGCTCATGCTATGCACGCAGGGGAGCACGCCAGCTGGCCAATCAGAAATCACATAAACTACTCACAGTAGGGAGTAATTAACTTCCAAATCCTCAGGACCAGAGTGTCTTCAGCATTTCCAAATTCTCAGCGACAGATTGTCATAAGCAGTTCTTATATAGGAGACAAAAGATTAGAATGTGCCACGATCTCCTGCTTTTCTCCTGAACTTTTACATCATTTATTTATTTTTCCTCCTCAGTCAATGGGTCACTGCCGCACTTTAAGCACACTGCCAACTGTAGCAAGGGATCACAGACGCAGATGTGAAAAATCCAAGTTTATTTCCATGAACAACCACAGCTGAGCATCCAGCGGAAAGAGCCAACAGCAACTGCCGAAGCAACGTTCCTGTAGACTCTCTGCGCATAGTGTTCCTGACTCCAGAACGTGGAATCATAAACAAACAAGTATCCTACTCAGTAACATCCTACAAATGTTCAAGCATCATACCAACATTGCACCCATATTGAACAAACTGTCTCCCACGTTGCCATATATCCTTCCTAAAACTTCAGGATCATCCCTATAGTAATTCCCATTACTCGTATATCCTCAGTACCTCCACGTTCAGAAAAAAAATCGCTATCCCTATCTAACTGTTTGTAAGACGCCCCACCCTCAGAATCCAAACTGAAAGGAACCTTACAAGTTTCTTAAAACCAAACTCATCAGATAGGCCTTCCTCATGATCGCTTGTATCTTCACAGTCCCAACCTCCGTTGATCCTCATTGCCCCACCTTTCTCCCTCCTCAGACTCCGACTCTCTCTTTACGTTCACCCTAACCTCAAGCCCCTTTCTCAGTCTTACCTAGCAGCCTAACCTTCAGTCTTTCCTCGGACATCCAGCTTGAAAACTCTCTGCAGTCACCTGTGTAAATGTTTGCCCCATGTCACCACATATTCCAGACCCATGTTATCACTTATAAAATTGGAGGGTAGGTTCATTTATATTTAACTAACGGCTGAAACAATGATTTGAAAGCCTAAGATTGGAATATGTTGTAGTAAGTAGTATTCCTGTGAGACCACACAAAATTCCAGTATCGTCTCTCTGCAGATCGCTTTCTTTTCAGGCCACTTTAACCTCGTCCTTCGCCGTCTCCCAACTCTCAGATCACCGACCTCTATACTCTAGGCTACGTCGCCAGTTTCTCCTTAGTCCCTCGAAGCCAATTTCTCCTCAAGCCACCCACATAATCAGTCTCGCATTAGAGGTCCCAGTTTACTGACAATCTACACTACGGTAACTTCTGAGACTTATGCGCCCCCTCCTAAGTTTCAACATTTCCTAAGACCTCCACTCTCATCCTTTCCTTCAGCCAAGGTCAGTATTCATCTGCCATCCACACTTCAGCATTTTAGTGGATCCACAAACTTTAGACTCTCCTGAACCAGCCTGTCTTCTCCTTACTAGGAGAAGAGGATGTGGCGCTATGGCTAGAGGTGCCAACCTTGGAACTGGGGTATCGAGTTCCAGCCGCCTCAACATCTTGTGATGCTCGGTAAATGAATTGATGTCCTGGTGCCTTAAAAATGAATGTGCCCCCTCGTGCAATGTAACTGGTGCTAAAATACCTTGAGTTTGAACTATATAAAAGTGCCCATAAAAAACGGGGGTTATAAACTCACAAAATATTTCTATCCTCGGACATCCAACAGCTTTAATTTTCCATTTTCTCTGCCAGATCCCCGCCTTACCTACGTATAGCCTTAGAAATACCCCTAAGCCTCTCCTCGGCTTCCCTATCACTCCATCAGGTGTCTCAGGCAAGCACGCCACCAGCTGGGGGAGGGGTAATTCACTGACAGGAACGCGCTTGAGTTGCGTCACACAACAGCAAACAATCCCCGGACGTACTCTTTGCACCCGGCAGTAGAGGTCGTTGTACAAAACATACACTCTAGCTTTGATCTCCGCTCTATGGTTGTGTGCTTCTGTAGCACGCCCCTCTGCCGGGTTTTTCTCCAACTGAGACCCGAAGGCTGCATGACATCATTGAATAGACAACAAGGAGATGCCAGGCTGCAAAATGAAAAAAAAATGGCGGCCGCGCGGTAAAAAAAAAATAAACAGTGGTGCGCGCGCACCACAGAGGAGCGGAGGGGGGAGGAGGGAGCGCGGCAGCCTGCTCAGCTGACCAGACGCTCGTGCGTCATGGCCTTTGCCGGCATGTGTTTCCAACTATCGCGCCCGCGTCTGGGCACGATAATGGGAAACACATGTCTGCGTCGCGCGTAACCGCCCGAAAAAGGCCACGACGCACGAGCGTCTGGTCAGCTTTTCAAACCCCTTACTTAAAGTCTCGCCAGAGCAGCGCTTGCGCGCTACTCGAGGCTCGACCTAAAAAAAAGGGGTGCAGTAGTCCACCAGGTGCAGAGCCATGCCCCCACCCCAAAAAGGGCACAATAGTGTTTCTGCCCAGCTAGAGGCAGATTGAGGGATCTGCACCCAATCTGCCCTACCAGGGGATGGGGGGCAGAAATCCCACTAAACACCAGGGAAACTAAAAATAAATAAAGGGTTGGGGGAGGCCCACTATACTCACAGAGCTGCCCAAAAGGCCAAAAACGGGAAAAACAGTCTTTCTGTCCAAGGAGGAGGGGAATATTGGGGGGTTGCTGAAAAATTCCACCCCTGGCGAAAAGGGCAGAAAGCCCAGTAGACACAAGGGATATGTGCAAAAAAATCCAGAAGAGGTGGTGGTGGCCCACTATCTGCAGGGCAATAGGCCTACTCCATACAGGGCACAACAGTTTTTTTGCCCCCTCCATGGGCCAAATTAGGGTGTTTGGCCTGATCCCTCCCTTCTAGAGGAGGGGGGCAGAAAGCCTACTGGACTCCAAAGAAAATGAAAAAAGGGGTAGGGCGCTCACCCTGGCCCCGGGCCATGCCCCCACCCCAAAAATTGGTAATACAGTCTTTCTGACCCCCTCCCCCAAAGGTGGATGGGCATAATTACCCCAAATCTGCTCCCGGGGGAAAGAAAGCTCACTTGATACAACGGATTTTACTGGGTAAAAGAAAGGGGTTCAGGCGTCCCACCTTGACATTTTGCCATACCCCCACTCCAAGAGGGGAAAATCGGCCTTTCTACACTCCGGTGGGCAGCAACAGGGTTTGCCGCCAATTTTCCCGAGGGGCTGAAAGCCCAATAAACACGAGGGATTTAAAAAATGGCACCAAAACAAACAAAATGATGGGGGAAGCCTACCCTGGCATCGAGCCATACCCACACCCCAGAAGGGGCAATAGACTTTGTCTGCAGATAGGAGGTTTGTCCCAATTGGGAGGTTTCCCCTAATCAACTCCCCTGGGGGAGGGGCCCTCCAGATGCCTGGGATTTTACATTTTGGCAAAGCAAAGGGATGCATGCGTTCCTTCCTGGATTTGGCTCATACCCCCACTAGACCCTAGGCTCAGCCACTGAAGTGGGGTAGCATTTGCATCAGGACAAGTGGGGAATGCTGAGTGGTAGGAATTTTGTGGATCCCTGAGGATTCTGATTCTGGATGTTTACATCACAGAAATGCATGGAAAAAGTGTGATTTTAGGCAATGTTTGATGTTTGCAAGGCATTGTAGGCAATACAGCATCATTGGATTAATGTGAGTCACACCTCTCTGGATTCCTCCTGCTGTCTAGTTTTCAGAAATGTCTGGGTTTGGTAGGTTTCCCTAGGTGGCGACTGAGCCCGGGCTCAATTACCACAGCTACTGCTCATGTTTTCACACAGGGTTTTGGGACCTTTTATGTAGCGAGTACTAGGCCTACGCACACAAGCAGGATGCTGTTTTTATACGGAGAAGTGTGGAAACACTGAGTGATAGCAAAATCTGCAGATTTTGGAACTTTTCCTTACAGAAATGTGAGCCAGGTTTGAGATTTGTGCTGACTTCTTGACTACCCCGCATTTCTATTTTGTCAGAAATATCTGGGCTTGACTAGGTTTCCCTGGATGCCAGCTGAGGTCGTGTTTGAAATCCACAGCTACCTGCACTGCAAAAAAAGGGTCTGTTTGGAGTAGAAAAATTTGATCTGTCCATGTTGCATTTTGGGGCTTTCCTATCGTGGGAGCTAGGCCCACTCACAGAGTGGGGTACTGTTTTTATTGGGAGGCATGTGGGAACGCTGGGGAGTAGGAAATTTGTGGATCCCCTGAGATTCCACAATTTTCTCCTACAGAAATGTGAAGAAAATGTTTTTTTAGACAAAGTTTGAGGTTTGCAAGGGCTTCTGGGTTTTTCACAACCTCATGAGAACCACACATATCTCACAACTCTGGACCCTCAGGGTGTCTAGGTTTTACAAATCTTTGGGTATGGTAGGTTTTGCTGGGTGGCGGCTGAGCTAGGGTCAAAAATTCACAGCGACCCACATTGTAAAAAAAGAGTTGATTTTGCTGGGTGAAATGTAATATCTCCAGATCATCTTTTGGAGCACTTAGTGTTGCAGTTGCTCGGCCCAGCCAGGCCCGGCTCTAGCCCAGTGCAACCGGTGCGGACCCACCAGGCGCTGACTTCGGGTGGGGCGTCATATTTGCAAGTATATTATGGTTTGAAAAACACCTGCTGCCACATTCCTAGCCTCCAGCAATTTTCAGGCAACAATAAAAATGTCAAGATAACTCTGGTGATTAATGTTCTTCCTAGAGAGAGATCGGATGTTTGTCTAGTGGAAGTTTTGACTCATGGAAAGGTAGCACAGAGGGTTAATGTGCCTGCTGCAAAGAACGTGTACCATGCAGATCACAAAGTGCATATAATGAAAATAGGTCAGTGGGTTACTGCTTTTGTCAGAAAGATCCTTTTGTTACATGCAGTTTATAAGTTATAATCCTAACAGAACATTGAGCTATTAACTGTCATTTAAGGGCTGCATGCAAACTACAAAGTATAGATTAGAGCGTTATGATTTTTTCCCTAGTCTTTCATTATTGTAATGTTGGAAAAAAGGGTTCATTTGGATAGAAACCAATTCTGATTATTAAAGAGAACCTCCAACCATGGTGTTACGTTTTAAATTCGGAGTTTGTTCTTCGCCAGACCAAGCACTATTAAATTATACTGTCTACCAGTATGGATGACATCTGACTCCTACACCTTGTAGTCCTCTGTCTTATGAAACATTTCCTATACAATGATTTACACACCTATGATAGATTATCTCTGTGTAGTGTGTGTGATGTAAAGTGCTCTGACACTCCACAGTGGTATGAGTCGCGCTTTAAACTAATTAAATGCATCTGAAAGAGAGTGGTTATGGAGACTTGAGGGGCACTGTTAAAGGGTGGTAGTGAGGGAATCCATGGCGCAGTTGGTCATTGGGGGGTGTCAACAAACACTGTCGCACTGGGCGCCACCAGTACTAAAGCCGGCCCTGGGCCCAGCCATACAAGTGGGGTACTGTTTTTATCAGGAGACATGTGGGAACACAAAATAGTAGAACACTTGTCGTCACCAATTGGATTTCTCTGCATTTGTGGCTTTGAAATGTAAGAAAGAAGACATTTTGAGAAATGCCCTCTCAATCACATGCTCATGTGAGTAACCACAAATAACCCAGAATCTGGAGTGCATTTCAGAAATACAGAGGTCTCCTTCATACCCATTTTCATTTATTATATTCTGCCATAGGAATTTCTGAATAATCGGTGCACAATGAAAAACTATTGTAAGGTGCAGCTCAGTTGTTGGCTCTGGGTATCGTGTGTTAAAAATTAGCTCAATTTTGGTGATTTTCTCTGTTCATGTCAAGGAATATACAAACCCTTTCTACTTTTAGAATCTCTAGGATGTTGGAAAAAAAGACACACATTTAGCATGAATACCTTTTGTGGAAATAAAGTTATAAAGTTTAAACACAAGCTACTCCTAAGATCCAAAAAAGAGCTTAGCACATGGGGGGGAGCCCTACCAGTCAAGAGGTTACAGTGAATACCTGGCATGCTGCACATGTTTCCCTCCTTACTGTTCTGTGACACATTTCAAGTGGACGAGGGCACATGACACATTTACAGCACTCGGCTGATGCATCCACACAACGGAACAAAATATCATGCGCGTCTTTACACTTGAAATGTGTCAGAGAACAGCGAGGAGGATGCAATCTAGTGTTCATCAGCAATTAGCAGGGGATGTGTTTACCCTCCCTCCCGATCATCACCACTGCCGCAACCCAGCTTCCTTCCTGTGAGGCCATCATTCCTTTCTGTGAGGCCCTCATTCCTTCCTGTCAGATACTCATTTCTTCCTGTGAGACCCTCATTCCTTCCTGTGAGACCCTCATCCCTTACTGTGAGGCCATTATTCCTTCCTGTGAGACACTCATTCCTTCATGTGGGCCCTCATTCCTTCATGTGAGACACTCATTCCTTCAAGTGATATTCCTAATATCTACTGGGCGTAAAGGCCTGGGGTTAGTATACAAGTCAGGGCAACCTAGCCACCTCATCTGCTCCATAATGTACCTTAACCAGGGGATACGCTGAGCCCCCTCAAGTGCAGTGCAATCCGCTATAACAAGTTGGCTTAAAGTGGTGGCTGGGCAGGACCAGATTCTCATCCAGCGTGGTAGAGGCACAACAGTGATAAGATCAGAGATATATCCCATGCCAAGCTCCTCATGCAACATGAAGGCTGGAGTGCGGTGGGGGCAGCGAGGAGTCTGCGCATAAATTTGTTTCCCACCCCCTGCATATCTCTCACGTCCCTTTATCCTTACACATCACACCTGTGAGTGGCCATAGGGATACATTTTTCTCTGTACACCTTTAGCAGGGTGGGTACGGGCTTTGTCCCTAGTCTTTTTGTAAAGTCCATGGTTGCCCCCACTGCCCTTGCCAGAACGTTCTTCTTGTGTGTTCTTTGCACAACCGAGGTCCCTCAGTCATCAAACAACACACCCAGGTAAGGGAAGGTTGAAACTTTTGTTAGTTCTACCCCCTACAAAAGAACTTGTGCCTAGCAGCCTTCTGAGTACCAGTCATCATGGTGTGGGATTTAGAAAAATGAGTGGCATTATCGAGTGCGTCCATAAAATCAATAAAAGCATTTTAACGTTTTTGAAGACCTACGGCAGTCATGGCAAACAACACTGCGTCGTCTGCATATAAAAGTACGGGAATCAGTTTAGAGCCAGCTCTCGGGATGTCTTTACTGCTGGCTGAGAGAAGGTCTCCTAACTTGTTAATGTAAAGCGTAAACAGCAAGGGGACCAGAATACACCCCTGCCGGACCCCTCTCTTGACTTCCCAGGAAGCTGACACGCCACCATCCTCATTGTATCTCACCGCCGCAGTGGTGTTATTATGGGGGGGGAGGGGGGGGTGTAGAAAGGCCACCAGACCCAGATCCAAAAGAGTCGACCACAGTTTGGATCTGTTAACGAGCTCGAACGCAGATGTTAAGTCCATAAATGCCATGTGCAAGGATCCCTTCTTCGCAATTGTGTTTTTCCACGCCACCAGGTGTAGGAGACACTCATTCATTCCTGTGAGGCCCTCATTCCTTCCTGTGAGACCCTCATTTGGCGTCTTTCACGTGCCTCATCCAATAGTAGCCTTGTCCACGTAAATCCTCCTGTTTTTAATAATTTGCACCCTTGCTACCTAACTGCATCTTCTGGGGTCATTTCCCACTCATCCAGAATCTGAGTGCTGTAGGGTTTCCACCTGGTCGGTTTTGTACCAGAATGGCCTGCGAGCAAGATTAGGAAAAGCACCTAAAGTATTTATTTTTACCCTTCTCTGAACATACTTTAAACAGTACAGAGGCGCAACGAGGAGAAATGTTTTAATTTCTCCTCGTCTTTTTCCTCTTTCTCTGCGTGCTGCATTCTACAGCACGCATAGGAAGAGGAAATCACCTCTTGTGATTGTTTTTGTGCAGGAAGGTGCCCCTTCCTGCACAAAAACAAGCATCCCCGTGACACAGGCACCCTTGCACCACGGCAGCTAATTGTGCCTGCGTCGGCGCATGGCAGCTAATTGTGTGCCAGGGCAGGGGAGAGCAAAGGGATCCGTAATATCGTTGTAGATATGATCCATCCCTTTGCTTCGGAATTAACGCAGCGCAACATAGCCAAATGGCTTGCGGCACCGTGCGGCGTCAATTCCTTGTAAATGAGGCCCACAATGTTTTGAAGCAATAAAACTACCCGAGATTTTATTTTGCGATTATAAATCCCTCATGATTCTACTCAACACCGCTTCCATTACTGGACATACACAAAAATGTAACGGGATGTCCTCACACATCACCAGGTGTCATGCTTCGTCATAGGACAACCCACGCTCTCCAAAAAACCGGTTTGATGGAGAGCGGGCCTACACCTGGAGTCAGGGAGGCACTTCCACCTAAGAACGGGCCTGTGATCGAAATAGACTAAAAACCAATGTGACATGCTAAACAAACCTTTATATTTACTAGAAATAACACTTGGTATTAAAAGCCAAACATGGAGAAAAGGGGAATTAGTACCCCATCACCACTGTACTGTCAACATGTTTTTGCCTGGTGGCTCATGTGAGCCGTTGCATTCTTCAGAAAGGAAACACGGGATCTAGGTATGGCAAATGAATAGCATCTGTTACCACGCATGTCAAACTACGCGTGGCTTAACAACGCAGTCAATACCACGACTGTGTTGTTACCACGAGTTCCATTACAACGCAAGTCATTACAACGACTTGCTTTGGGGAAGTTCTGGACTTTGGAATAGTTTACATTTCTATTCCAACTCCAGTCGGTGTATCAGTAGGGAAGGTGTTGGACTTAAAATCCAACACCAGTCTAACACCCCCTTCCCTATAGCAAGTTGTTGTAATGACTTGCATTGTAATGGAACTCGTGGTAATGTCGCAGTCGTGGTACTGACTGCGTTGTACAGGCACTACGATGTATTGCCTGCGTTGTAATAGATGTTTCCCATGGCAAATGTACACTCATATGCCACTACTAACAAAAAGGGAGACCTTTGTCAACCTTTAATGTATCAGGCCCCTAGGTACCTGTAGCAGAAAGAATATGATATTGCTCTGATGACCCGATGTGGTGTAGGATTGTGAGCTGCTCTCACAACTTGAAAAAATGTTGGTTGTTTCACATGTGCAGTGTCACTTCTCCCCAAGCATGCGAATGTTGCATGCTGATGGTCATTTATATTTGTATATATCTCTGATCTACACACTGGAGAAGTCTCAATAACATATTCTTACTGTCACCCGGCAGGAAAGGGCCAAATTGGCAGCAGGGCTTACTAACTTATACAGCAAGAAAAGGCAACTTATGTGGCATTATGTGGCACTTTTTGTGATAGTATTACCTCATTATTTTGTCATTCATTTTTACCATGGGAGTACTATCCGGGCACAGGTTTCATCTCATTAGTACTAGTCTGACACCCAAATACAGCAATAAGCAAAAGAAAGATGACCAGTCAGCCTGTGCGAAGTGCTTGCCACTGTGCAAGCAGCAAGTGCTGCTCCGTTGTCCGTAATGTTTTGTCAGTTTGAGCTAGAAACAAAATTATTTTTTTGTTAAAAGCTGCAGATTATGCAGCCGATGGCTTATGCAGCCAATCCATAATTATGTGGAAAATGCAGTGACGCAAAATCGCATATTTCCAGTGAACCTGACTAAGAGGCATGCCAGGGTTCATGTGTACCCTATATGTGGGCTAGGTTCTTATTAAACATGGAGCAAAATTGTGGTCTATTACATCAAACTTAAGAGGTGTTGTTCAGCACACATCCTGACTGCATGCATTTGAATGTGATTTGATGTGTGATAATGAGCAAAATGGGGGTTGGTGAAATAGAGCATTTGCCTTCGATCCCACAATTTGGTCAAGCAGGGAAGCCGGTATTTTATTTTATTATTTTTTTTAACCAATTTTTATAGATTTTTAATCATCCGACATACAGCACTCGCTGCCGTCCTACCCGGGCGGCAGCATCAGATGCACAGTGCATTGCATATCATTCTATGACATTCAATGTTATAAAACTCAATATCAACACAAACTGAACATGATAGCAGATCGCAAATACATTGTGGGCGTCAAAAAGGACAACATATTTTATACTGTGCAATCCAGTTATGGTGGGTGAACCCCATGATATCCCTTGCTAGGACTCCAAGAAACGATCAGACTACATTTGTATGTAGTTCCGGGGTTCCCCCCTCCTCCCTTGTGGAAAAGGGGAATAACAATCACCCAACCAGCAGGGGCCCCGGGGGAATAACGGTGTCAGTGCTAGGTGGCCCTGCCCCAGATATGACCCTAGGCGCATGTCAATGGGCCTTAAACGCCAGTCCCAGTCACCCGTCCTGGGGAGCAGCATGCGTGTCTTGCAATTCCTGTAACATGTTGTCCCATAAGTCAGCAATTGGAACCCTGCGGAGGCCCCTTACTTCTTCCCTGTGAAGAGTGTCAGCCTCTGCCCTGCCCCACTTGAGTGTTGCTGCACACCAGTGTTGGAGTGTCAGGAGTGTGGCGGCCTTCCAGTGCATCGCGATAGCTTGACGAGCGATAATCATCGTCAAATCTATGAAGTTGTTGGACATCTTTTGCACTGCCCTCCTCTTAAATATTTCCAGCAGCACCCCCTCTAAGGTATGGAGATTGTCGGCAGCCCATCAGCGTGGTGAGTGTGTCTGTGACCCCAGACCAGAATGTCACAGCATCCAGACACGGCCAAAACATATGTATTAGATCCGAATTTGGGTAAAGGGAGGAGGACCAGAATATTTTCTGTAGGGTAGCTGGGGTGAGGTATGCCCTTTGTAGAATGTTAAATTGGATGTACTGGAATTTGGCATTACGGGACACTGTGCGTCGATAGTGCCCATTCCTTGGGCATTAGAACTCGACCTATGTCCGCTTTCCATAGGCCCCGGAGGGATAGCAACAGGTCCGTAGTCGTGTGGGACAGAGCTTTGACGAACCAGGTTACCTGACCCCATCACAAACAGGGCATGGGTCAACGGATGTTCCTCCGGTGCAGTGTCCGTAATACCCTGCAGATGTCCCACCTCTGCCATCAGTGTCCCGAGAGCAAGAAAATGACCCACCGGAAGGCTGTTATCTTCCTGCAGATGGCCAAAGGGTATCAGCTCCCAGTCACTGAATAGGTCCCCCACCGAGGACACTCCTGCATCTCTCCAGGTCGCCAGCCCCTTCCTTCCAGGTCACCAGCCCCTCCCTCCCAATGCCTGTGTGGAACTGTGTGAAGAAGCTCAGACTAATGGCCTGAGAGTAGGAGAGCATATCTGGTATGAGCTTTAGGCTTTTCTTATAGCTCTGGTAAGCCACTCTCACCAGACCATTTGCCCCACAGGGGGAGCCGTGCTACAGGGAGCAACATTGATCCTACCAGTTCTCGCGCTCTGTGTGGTGGCAGTTCGCCCACCTCGTCCAGCTGCCGCTCAGCCAACCATCTCGCCAGCCATTGCAGCTGCGCTGCTAGATAATAATGTTCGAAATTTGGCACACCTATGCCACCCTTTCCCATTGGCAGCTGCAATCTACGAAGAGCTACCAGTCTCCTGCATTTATTCCATATGAACCCTCTCAACATTGTGTGGAGTTCCCCAAAGGTGGCGCGAGGCACGAACACTGGCAAATTATGGAAGAAATACAAGAGGCGGGAGAGTATCAACATTTTGGAAAGCGAGACACTTCCTTGGACTGAGAGCGGGAGAAGGCTCCAAAAGGCCATCTGTGGTCATAGGGAGGAAATGGCCCTGGTCATGTTCCCCTCTGTGAGGTCTTTCGTGGTGTGGTAAACACGGATCCCCAGATATCATAAGACCTGAGGCTCCCATCTCACTACGTGGTCTTCCACCATAACCTCCTGTGGGGGGCATTCCGTGCGCAGGAGGAAAACGCAGGATTTCGCCCAGTTAACTCCCAATCCTGATGCCCGCCGGAATCCCACCAGTATTTCTGCAATTTTGGGAATCCCCCTTCGGATGTACCTATGTACCTATCGTCAGCATACAGTGACACTATATGGACTCCATCATCTAGCGGGATGCCCCAGGCATCGTCCTCCTGGTGGAGCTTCTGTGCCAGCTGCTCCATTGCCAGGGCGAAGAGTAACGGGGAGAGGAGGCAACCCTGATGCATGCCCCTGCTCACCGTAAGAGAAGGTGAAACGTATTTTCCAATCTTAACTCGAGGGGTCGGCTCGGTGTAGAAAAGCTGTATGTAACTTTGCAGTCTTCCCTTGACACCCATTCTCGACAGAGTGGCAAACATGCAGCCCCAAGCAATGGTATCAAATGCCTTCTCTAAGTCCAGCACTAAACAGGCCGCGTAGGGCCAACTCCCTGGGGCCGACTCCACCACCCTGTGCGACTTCCTAATATTGAGTGTGGTGGATCTGTCAGGGATAAAACCATTTTGGTCTTTGTGTACCAGGTGTGTCAGTAGGCGGGGCACCAACAACCTTGCTTAGGATTTTGTAGTTCATCCCCAGCATAGATAGTGGGCGGTAGGATGTCAGCTCCATCGGGTCTTTGTTGGGTTTTACCAGTGATACCAGCAGGGACTCGCGCATGGAGTGCGGTAATCTCCCCTCACTCATGGCCGCTTGATAGACCTCGAACAGGTTGGGGGCTAGTGGACAGCTGGGCTGAGAGCAGGCACAGTCCTCCAGTGCCTTTTGGAGCATTGAGCCAACCTGCTCCAGCCAATCCAGAAGCTTCACTCATGCTGTTTAACATTGTTCACAGCATGAGAGCAGCGTCTGGATTGGATAAGGGAGTTGGCTGTGGGACTTTGCGCTAGGAGGAGCCTTGAGCCAGGAACATTGAGGAGGTGCTGCAGGCAGTGTAAGATAAGTTAAAGTTGTATTTACCACTTTAGAGCCATTACTACCTTGCAATGTGGGCGCTACAGCAGCTTGCCGCGGTCCTAACAAAGGCACTCGTACCACAGATCCCTGAAAGCAAACCGCTCATTTACGTGAAGTGGAGGGAGTGTGATGCAGGCAGACTTGTGATGCAGGGGTGGGTACCGTTTGCACCTCCAAACTGCTTGTGGAAATCTTCTTGGTGTTACTTAAAGCCCTTCAGCACAGCTGCCTGCTCTTCATGAAAGTCGAGGGACTTTGGTGGTTTGGGGTTAGGCATGGCCACACACCTCTTTGTGGGAGACCTCTTTCCACTGATTATCTGTAATGGCTAGGCTGGTGATTCTGGGCACCCCCAGCGTATCTTGGTAGGGACCATGTGGAGAGTGTCCTAGAGTGCCAGGGCCAACTTCTTTCTGAATGACAGACACACTGAGTGACTGATGGCTGCGCCAGTTAATGCGGGCTGTAAAAAGGCTGACGAGCTTTACCCTGCTGCTGTGTGGCAGTAACAGCTTGTCGTGGTTGATAGCGTCTCGGAGGAAAACAGGCCCACACACCAGCGAGGCTATTACATGCAGGCGCCATTTTGTTAGCCATGGGGTGAGAAATGCAAGTAGGACTTATAGAGAAACCGTTGTATGAAGTAGATTCAATAATTTGATTGGAGAATGCACCGTTGGATACAGATGCAACCTGGTCATGTTGTTGTCGGTCGGTGCTCGCGCTTGTTCTGTTGGTCTCTATGTTTGTGGGTTTATGTTTAGACGCTATCCGGGGAAGTAATTCCAGGAATGGTGTTAATACCATTAATACATTTAACCAAGGGTCCAGTGCACTGTGCAGCTCCCCTGATGCAAGACTGTGTCGTCCTGTATGTGTGTGTTATAGTATGTGCTAGGTTTTCCCAGACATGCCTACTTCAGGAGCAGCTGGTCACTACTTTCATCAACAGTGCATGAAAAGAGGAGTCAGGACTGATAGCAGCCTGAGTTTAGGTTTACTGGAGCTGGGTGCATTGTGTGTCTTGCTTGTCTGTGCCCGGGCATGCATTAGCTGCAAGCAGCTGTCTCCTGTTGCACTACTGTGAAGATACCGAAGGGCCTACAAGCAGCAGAGAATTATTGTCTGCCCGCGAGACAGGATTTACTCATCTTTTTATTTATTTATTTTACCCTCGCTCAAATTAAACCAAATCATATGATTGGCCAAGATAAGCAATAAATGAGGGGCCAGTAAGCAAGAGGGGACATTAAGAGAAGAGCCAGGCTTCTAAGTCTCTGCTAAAGGAGGGTAGTAAGAGATATTTAGATGTTCTCACCTGTTGGCAGGTGGTCCATCTCCCCTCTTTAGTAGTGTGCAGCATGTGTATAAACGAGCCCTGCTATTCCCAATTTGTAACATGTTTTTTTGGGCCGCACCAGTTCCATATGTCACCAGCCGCCACTGCTTCCCACCTACCTCTTCCACATTGCACCATTTCTTTACCATGTAGCTGTACACTGCAGGGAGTCTACTGTAGTAAGCCCTTTTTGTCCTGTTGCTTTAATGTTTCTCTTTAGTGATTGGCCACCAGCATAGCTTTGGCAGTCTTTTTCACCCCTGGTCAGAAATTGTCCCTTTTTAGCCATCTCTTCTGTATATCTTTAAATTAGTTCAGTTCTTTGCAGCTCTTAAAAATGGAGTGTGAGAGTAATTGCTGTGTTTGGGCGCTGGGTGTGCAGGTGTGGTCCAGCCGTTGGTGCTTCTGTCTGACACTCCACCTGTGTATGACACTTGCGCTGTCGCATCTTCTTACCTTTTAGAATCTGTGCTTTCTGTTGTCAGCTGTCGCTCTTGTAGGTCACGCGCCCGATCTTGCTTGTGTGGGTTTGTGCTGATCCCCTAGGCCTGCTGAAAAACAAATGTCTTATCGTCATCCTCGCTAGTGCACAGGACGGCTGGGGAGTCCCTTGAAGTCCCGCAGTATAATTTGGGGACAATCTGACTTGGAATTTGAATTAGTCCCTAATCTGGAACCAAGTAGTGAACATTGCAGTAATCAGATCACTTTTGGAGAGGCCTAGCTTTTTCAGCCAGTTTGATTAATGTCATTTATTTTCCACTCAATGCAGTTCTAAAAAGTGCACTTTTTTAATTAGGATTCTTATTAATAGTTTTAGCCATTTTAGTGATAGCCCCACAAAGTAAGTAGTTTCTTGCGAAGCTGCTTCAACAATGCCAGAAAATCAATATTCAATTGATGTCACTTCCTGTGATGTCACTTCCTGTGATGTGACATCTTGGAGGGGCCTTGCATGTTCCTATTCTGCCCGATGCCTCACAAACCCTAGGACCGTGCCTGGTCGGAGCACGCGCATTCCCAGAGATCAGTGGGTGCCACGTGGCACTGCCCAGAAGCCACCATGCCTCCCTCATGGTCCCATGGACGTGAGTCACTGGGTTTTTAGAGCAGCCCACGCACGTCCCCTCGCCCCCGCCCTACGCCCCGCATGCCTCGGTGAAAGGGGACACTGGGGCCGCCTTCTGATGTCCCGGCGTGAGTGACAGCAGATATGTACAGCTGGCAGGCCCAGTGCCGGCAGTTTTATCGCCCCTTCGCCCACTTCCACTGCTCAGAATAGCCCTGGCATTATCAGGGCAGACACCCAGGCCTGGACTGGACGCTTGTAGGGGAGGAGGCGTCGGTGCCAGCCGAGGTTTGTCACTTGAATCAGAGCATCATGGGGTTCTGGAAGGACCGACTCCTGCTGGCCGAAGATGACGCCGGATAAAGCCATCTGGATTCTTGAAATGCAAACCCCAATACTGCTTGCTTTCCCTGTCATCTGTGAATAGATGACACCCTCTAAAATACGTTCGAAGCGATTTATTGTATTTGCTGCTTTCATTCTTAATTTCAGAAAATCTGATTTCTAATCGTTTTAATTAGCCTTAGTAAAAAAAAAACACTAGCCCCGTCGTAAATAGTGCCAAGGGGGCAATGTCACTGCGTGTCACTCACCTGTGAAAGGTGGGGAGGGCTCTGGAGGGGACAGTCACCTGTTGGGTTCACCTGTGAAAGGTCAGACTCATCTCTGAGAGGTAGACGGTGTGCGGCTTCTGCAGAGACTCCAGACCAAACAGAACTCTGCTGCCAGACTCATCCTCGCCCTCCCCAGATGGACCCACATCACCCCCACCTCAGAAATCTCCACTGAATCCCCATACAGAAGAGATGCCAATTCAGGCCGATGATCGCACCTACAAAGCCCTACACAACCAAGGAGCAGTCTACATTACCTTCCTCCTCCGTCTTCCTCTTCACAGTCACCCAGGAGCACTATGTGTTCGGGGCACAGCATTCACCCATAGAAAAAAATCCCCACTCAGCATGCCGGCCTGACAGGAAGTACCTCTCACCTGACCTATAAGGGCGGGCCAACACAGACCAGATCCTGTTTTTTTCTCTGTGTTCCGGCTGGAACACCCACAGACGTTTCACTGCTTGAATGCGATGGTGAGTATGTTTTCTTTTGTTTTATGGGACTGCTATAGCGTCTCCGCTTTTTTGGATATTTTTGTTTCATTGGTGCGGCGGTTTCAGTTATTCTTTTTAATGCCTCCGCTCCCGCGCTGAGCGATTGGGAGCGGCAGTGTGTTTTCATGTTTTTTCATCACCGGTTCTACGCTGAGCGACTGGGAGAGGCGGTGGTGTGTTTTTTCTTCTTTGCACCACTCCTCCGCTTTAGCGGTCAGGAGCGGCAGTCACTACTTGGACTTGTGTGCCTCCACTCTCGTGCCGAGTGCGGGGGGATGGGAGGAGCGGGCGTGTCATCCACGACTTGTGCTGCCTGCCACACTTACCAGCCCTGCTGTCATCTCTGCTGGAGTTAGGCTTGTGCCTGCCTGGCTCACCCGCAAGGCAATTTCCCTCGGGAGTTTATGGACGCAGGTTGCCGTCTTCGGCATGCTGCGTCACAGAGTCAGTGCTGGTTGCTTGGCAACGGTGTCTCTCGCCTGTATTTAAGAAAGTAGTTCTTTCTCCATGTCGGCAGTTGTGTTTTTGTGTGCAGCCACGGAGGGTGAACGCTCTGTGAAGCGTAAGCATCAGTCTTCTGGTTCTGGTTCTGAGTCTGAGCCTGCTTCCTCCATCAGCCTGTTGACATGGATCTTGATGTCCTTCAAGCCATGATCAATAAGGCGGTGGATTCTGCTTTTGCGGCACGGGAGGGGCCGGTGCCTAAAGTTCCCCGGGTTTCTTCTCAGCCTGACCCAGACTCTGATGGTTCACATGAGGAACAGCGGGGTCGCTTTGTTAAGGGCGCTGAGTTAAAGGAAGTGATGACTCACTTGAAGGACAATTTGGCCTTTCCAACTGTTGTACCTCTGGATGAGGAGGAGGATTTTTTCTCTCAGTACCGCCGGAAGGAGCCTGATGCTCTTCTTATCCATAAGGCCATCCGGGGGCTTTTATCCAGGGAATGGTCTGATGTCGAGAAGGCTGGGTTCCCTCAGTTCCTCGCAAAGAAGTACCCTCTTCAGAATTTCCTGGCTGAGTTCTCCCCTCAGGTGAAGGTGGACTCTCTGATGGCAGGTCTAGTTTCCAGTAGTTCCATCATCTCGGAGGATGCCTCGCCTGGTGACCTGGTTGATAAAATGGTGGACAATGCTTCTAAGAGCACTTACTCCGCTGCTAACTTTTCCATCAGGGCTGGTGCAAACGCATCGTATGTGGTTCAATCACTCCTGCATGATTTTCAGGCCTTGTCGGAGGAACTTCAGCAAGGGGATGATGTCAATTCTCATCTGTCTCTTATGGAGTTGCAGGTACGCTTCTTGTCTGACATTACCGTTGACTTTCTGTCCGCTCCTGCGGCCATTTCAGGTTCCATTATTTTGGCACAGCGGCACATCTGGAGGAGGTTGTGGAAGGCTGAGGTCTCCCAGAAGGCCCTCCTGTGCGTTTGCCCTTTGATGGGGCTAAATTGTTTGGCCCTCAACTTGAGGAACAATTGAAGAAGTCAGTGGAGGATTGTAAGCTCGTGAAACCTCTGTGGCCTGCAGTGAGAGGTCAGGGTTTGGTTATTGGCAGGCATTTGGGACTCTCCCCTCGGCTGGGAAGGGGCACTCCCAGCCCTTTCGTGGGAGGGAACATGGCCATGGTACCCCCTTCTCCGATAAATCCTGGCACCAGCCTGCGGGAGCCGCCCTTGCCAACTCCACTCCAAAATCATGACTATCTCTGTGTGGGTGGCTGAATTGGACAACCAACGTCAATGATTCCTGGGTTCTTGGCCTGGTGGTCGAAGGTTGTTCTATCGACTTCTCTTCTCTTCTCGACCTCCAGATCTTTTCATCCCAACCCGACTCCTCAGGATCCTCTGAAACTACGGGGTTTGAGGCAGGGGGTCTTGGAACTTCTCCAGAAGGATGCCATCATTCCTGTTCCGGAGAGCGAGTTGGGTCAGGGTTGCTACTCACTGATGTTCCTGGTACAGAAGCATCTGAGGGTTTCCGCCCCGTCCTGGATCTCAAGACCGTGAATACCTATGTGCCTTACCAGAAATTCAAGATGGTGAGTTTGCAGAAGATTCTGCCCCTTATTTCTCCTGGGGCCTTTCTGACAACTTGGACCTTTTGGATGCTTATTTCCATATCCAGGTGCATCCTCTCTTCCAGAGGTATTTGCGGTTCTTTGCCCTGGGGCAACATTTCCAATTCTGTGTCCTCCCCTTTGGTTTGGCCTCCGCCCCTCGGGTGTTCACAAAGGTCCTGGCTCCCCTGGTGGGTCTGTTGCATGCACAGGGGTGCTTTTGTTTCCCTACCTGGATGACTGGCTAATTTCTTCCTCATCTTTCCTTAAGGCCCAGGAGGATGTGACGTTGGTACAGAATTGCCTGGAGGTCCATGGGTTCCTGGTGAATCTCAGCAAGTCCCACACCATCCCGTCTCAGGAGCTCCAGTTCATCAGCGTTCTCTTCAATACATGGTTGGGGATAGTGTTTCTTCCACCGGCTTGCCAGCTTCGGCTCCGGTCTCGTCTGGAGTCCCTCCTGTCTGCCCCATCGGCTTCCGTAAGGGACTGGTTGTGGGTTCAGTGGGACATGGCTGCTTCCCTTTTCCTTGGGCTTGCAGGCACCTCTTCCAGCTGGTGTTTCACCTTCTGTTTCACTGGAATCCGAGGTCCCAGGATTACGATGCCTCAGTTCCGGGACTCCCGCCATTTCTCTCCAGCTGCACTGGTGGTTGCTGCCGGACAACCTGGTGAAGGGGGTGCCCTTTGTAGGAGAGTAGGATCTGCTTCACAGGGGTACCCCCACTTTTTGCTGATACTTCACTGGTTTTCGACATTAGTCTGGCTGGGGCCCTGCTATTCAGAACCCCAGCCTAGCTGTTTCCTCTTTAAAAGGGTCTCCATGTGCCTTAGGCACATCACTGATTGGGATCTGGAGTGCCCTTGTAAGTCCCTAGTATATGGTATACTATGTACCAAGGGCATAGGTACCTCAGAGGCCTGCCAGGGGCTGCAGCATATATTATGCCACCCCTGGTAGGCCATCCAAACTGACACCACAGGTCTGCTACAGCAGCCTGGGTAAGGTGGTGCATGCACCCCTTGCTGTGGTATAGGTTACCTATATCACTAAATGCATACACACATATAAACCTATAAGTCACTCCTAAGGCAGGCCTTATCAATCCTAAAGGCAGAGTGCATGGTTCCTATGTGAGAGGGTGCCCCTGCATGAGCAGGGCCCCTCTGCAGCATTCGGAGACCATTTCTGATGCTGTTTGTAGTGCAGCCTGACCATATACTCTTAAACGCATTATATCCTCGCGGTAAAATGCTAACTATGGAATGGCTGCACCGAAACATGTCGTGTTTGGTGTCAAACATCTTGGAATACTACCCCCCGCCAATTCTGGCGGCGGGGGTAGCATTCCACCCTTCTAGAGGGAAAGGCATGTTAACTCTGACGAGTCCGGTAACTTCTTTCCAGAGCCCTGGCATCACAAAATGGATGCTGCTGCCACAGACACGAGTCTGGCCTCCTGCTGCTGGACGAAACTCCGGCAGGGGAGGCCTGAACAATAGGTTTCCTGTCCCAGGGAGGTGTGACCACCTCCCCAGACAGGACAATGTGTATTGGGGCTGGGCGGGAGCACTTTCGGGTGCTTTGAAGTCCTGCACTGGGGGCACATTTGGTGTCCCTGTGCATACCCCAGTTCAAACCGGATCAGGGGCTTGCAGCCCCTGCTTTGGCGCGAACTGGACAAAGGGAAAGGGGTGTAGCCACCCCTCTGCCCTGACCCACCCATAGGTGGGGCCACAGAGTAGTCCATCCCCTATTTTTAGAATAAAGGTAGGAACCCAGTCCTTAGGACTTTAGATTATACCTGGACGAAACTCTGACACGAAATCCTGGACCTTCGACGCTCTACGACAAGATTAGAGGACTGAAGAATCTCCCTTGGGGTCAAGGAGTGACTCCCCTGCTTGGCAGGCACCAAAGAAGCATCTGTCCGGTTCGCATCACTGAAGCTCCCGTCGGACGCCGAAGTCATCGCATCACCAGAGGTGGATTCTCAGACTTCCCCGAGGCTACCCTGAGTCCCCAGCAAAGCTGAGGCCCGTGGCTATCGTGGGTGACTTGAGACCGTGACCCCTGGACACCGAGCACATTTGCAAGTGCACCATCTTCTGGGTCTCCCAAGAAGTCGTGCTTTGGGCTCCGAGTAGCCCTAGCCTCCAGCACCACCTGCACTGAAGATCACTGGCCCCCACTCCACGAGTGTCCTGTAAGCCAGCTCCACGTGCGGCGTCACGAGGCTCCTTCGCGGTCGCTAGCCCGTTGGCTAGTAGCCCTTACCGAAGGCCAATCTTTTCTTTACTTGGCAGGCTGGTTGCTCCAGGCCTGCCCTCACTTACCCTTGCTGGGTGAGTTCCCCAGACCTTGCTGGTCTGCATCATCGACGATCTACATCTTACTCGAGACTTGCCGTTGCCAAGGCCTGTTGGGTCCAATCTGGTCGCCGACACCTCTGCACTCGACAGACATCGAGCAACAGCCCGAATCCTGCTCCTGGTCGCCGACAACGCCTCCCGGACCTCGTGGCTGAAGAGTCAAGACGACCGTCAACGAACTTGAAGCACTCGACATCGGTGGGCATCTGTCCATCGCCCTCCTGGTCACTGGCTAGTGACCCAGACTCTGTCCCCTCTGCTTTCAGGTTCTTCAGAACTCCGATCCACTCTTGGATCCACCCGGACACTTTTCTCCTGGTCGCCAGCAGCACTTTGCAGCAGATCGCCATAAGAAACGACGACGAAACCCGACCCCGAAAGGCACCTATGCACCCGGCTTCCCTGGGTGAGGTAACACGAGTACTCCGGTGCTCCCGTGGGTAGAGACTCTTCAAAGTCCTAGATCTCAAAGGGTTTTGTCCTAGTCCTTTTAAAGTGTCCCTTTCCTCTATTTTCCCGATCCCGACTTTCTCCATAGAAGTTAACGGCGTATCGCGGTTGTGTATTTACACTGCACGCGTCTCCCGTGGGTCCCCTGTGTCACTACCTTGGGTGGTTCCTTGTGGTCCAAGCACTTCTAGAGGCTCTAGGCCTAGTGTCTAGTTCAGTCGTGGTTCGCATACCACTTTATTGGTATATGGTTTGGTACGCCCCTAGGGCCCAAACGTGTATTTGTGCTATTACTGTGATTTAAGATCTTATAACCTATGTACTTCGAACTCTAGCCTCATAAAGAGACTAGAGGGGTGTGTTTAGTAATAAATACATATATTTTGAATATATACCTGGTGTGGTGCTCTTTCATTTGGTCACTCAAGAGATTATAGACTGGTAAAACAAGCTGCTTTACATTCCTTCAAGACTTAGCCTGAAGGCTGCTCTCCACAGCTACCACTAGGATAGCTTTCAATAAGGTTGTCTTTAACCTACCTACCATAAGAGTCGATTTGGACTGGTGCAAGGTGCCCACTATAATTAGTGGACAGCATATGCCAGGCCAACTTCTCACATTGGTGTGCAGCGTGTGGGATTCCAGCTTGCTATTGTTTTACCAGATAATCTCAATTGAATTGATCAACTGAAAACCACTAAAGGTACCTAAGGTACATATAATTTAAGCTTAGAATATCAGTAAGTTCTACTGAACTTAGAGTTGTGTGTTAAGGGATAGCACAACCCTTTCTACAACTCAAGAGAGTTTAGTAGGCCACACTAGAGTAGGTAGTGCATACACCACACCACACTAGTAATGTCTTTAAAAGCAGGATCTAGAGATGCCCTGCAGGAAGCCATTGAGCTTCCCCCTCCAAGTATGACACACTCCCATTCTTGGAACTGAGAGCTTTGTGTAACGTGAGGAAATTAAGGACAGGCCAAAGTCCCACCACCCAACACCTCCAGGAGATGTTGGTGGCTTATGATCTTAGTAAGTCCTCAGAGACTGAAGGGGTAGGAGCAGAGGGTGGGCCAGCAGATGAGGAAGGGGCCAGGGGTACTACTACCCCCAGCCCCCTCTGAAACTGACCAGGAGGGTGACAATGACCCTGACCTGGAAAACCCAATCCCTTCTGGGGAAGATGAAGATGAGGATCTGGAGAACCACACCTTTGTCCCCCAGGAAGGATTATGAGTGTGCTCAGAAAGTCTAGGTCTCCTTCTCAGGAGTCTAACCACTCTGGCACCTCAATAGGGAGCTCTGTTTCTTCTCACAGGAGGGAATCCTCTCATGAGAGAAGAAAGAGACTGGTCCAGTATGAGGAAACTCAACTGGAAATCAGGAAGAAGCAATTGGCTTTAGATAGAGAATCCCTAGATCTCCTTAGGGAGAGAAGAAAGTTGGGACTAGAGTCCCATGGTGGCAGCCATGTCCCTAGAGATAGGGAAAGGTCCTATGACCATAGGAACCTGAGCAAGATTGTCCCTCCCTACCAGAGTGGGGATGATATCCACAAATGGATAACTGCTTTAGAGAGGGCCTGTAAAGTACAGAAGGTCCCTCAGGAGCAGTGGGCAGCAATCTTGTGGCTCTCCTTTGCTGACAAAGGTAGAGACAAGCTCCTCACTGTTAGAGAGGAGGATGCTGACAATTACAAGGTCTTGAAGAGTGCTCTTATTGATGGGTTTGGCCTAACCACTGAACAGTACAGGTTGAAGTTCAGAGACACCCAAAAAGCACAGACTCAAGACTGGGTAGACTATGTGGATTGTTCTGCCAAGGCTCTGGAAGGCTGGTTGATGGGCAGTAAGGTGTGTGACTTCTCAGGATTGTATAATCTGATAATGAGGGAGCAGATTCTTAATAACTGTCAAAACCAGCTGTTGCATCAGTACCTGGTTGACTCTGATCTGACCTCTCCCCAAGAATTGGGAAAGAAGGCAGACAAATGGGTCAGAACCAGGGTGAAGCAGAAGGTACAGAACCAAGGTGGGGAAACTAAGAAGCAAGATGCTAAGAACTCTGACAAGGGTGGGGAGAAGGGTAAAGATCAAAAGTCTTCATCAGGCCCCCAAAAATCTTCTTCTGGTGGGGATTCCCAGTCTACCAAGGGTAAAGGCCAAAGAAAACCATGGTGCAAGGTCTGTAAGCAAAAGACCCACTGGACCAGTGATTGCACCAAGTCCAAAGACTCCAGTCCAGCATCCACCAATGCCCCTAAGGCACCTGTTCCCCTAGTACAGTTGGTGGAAGTGCTCCAGCAAAGGGTTTAGTAGGGTTCACCCTGGGAACTGAGTTGGGCTCTGACTTAGTCAGGGAGCTGACTCAGGCTGTGTTAGTCTGTGATGGAGGCATGGATGTGACCTCCACTGTGAGTCCCAGTAATCTGGGCAAGTACAGACAACAGCCTTTAATCAATGGACGAGAGGCTTTGGCATTTAGGGACACAGGGGCAAGTGTCACAATGGTGACACAAGACCTTGTGCTACCTGGGCAAGTTATACTTGGTGAAATGTACCAAGTGACCAATGCTAGCAATGTCAGAACAGACCATACTCTGGCAGTTGTTAACTTCTCCTGGGGAGGGGTAACTGGCCTTAAGAAGGTTGTGGTAAGTGCAAACCTACCAGTCGAATGCTTGCTTGGCAATGACTTAGAGACTTCTGCTTGGGCAGAAGTGGAGCTCAGGACCCATGCAGAAATGCTGGGGATCCCTGCAGATGTGTTTGCTGTGACCAGGTCACAAGCTAAACTGTCTAAAACTGAACAGGCCTTGGATTCTGGAAGAATGGACCAAGTGCCTTCCAAGAGGAGGAGTAGTAGGGTTAAGGCAGTGCCTTCCCCTTGGCTCAGGAGGAAGATCAGTCCCTTGAGGGGGATGATCTCAGCCCTGAAGAAGGAACTGTCCCAGAGGAACTTGAGCCTGACCAGGTTGAGTTCTTGGGGACAGGGGGACCTTCTAGGGCAGATCTGAGCCAGGAGCAGCAGAGCTGCCCCTCCTTGAACCCCTCAGACAGCAAGCTGCTGCTGAGGCTGCTGGGAAAGCTAGTGGTCCCCATACAGTGTATTGGGATGATGGACTCCTGTACTCAGAGAGTAGAGACCCCAAGCCTGGTGCTACCAGGAGGTTGGTAATACCTTTGAAGTTCAGGGGCTTCCTATTGACCCTAGCCCATGATATTCCCTTAGCAGGACACCTGGGCCAGAACAAGACTTGGGACAGAATTGTCCCTCACTTTCACTGGCCCCACATGTCTGAAGACAGTAAGGAGTTTTGTCGCTCCTGTGTAACCTGCCAAGCCAGTGGCAAAGCAGGTGGCACTACAAAGGCCCCCTGATACCACTACCTGTGGTGGGGGTGCCCTTTGAGAGGGTAGGGATTGACATTGTTGGTCCCATGGATCCCCAAACAGCATCTGGGCACAGATTTATACTGGTGGTAGTGGATCATGCCACCAGGTATCCAGAGGCTATACCCCTTAGGACCACTACAGCACCTGTGGTGGCAAGGGCCCTCCTGGGAATTTTCTCAAGAGTGGGCTTTCCTAAGGAGGTGGTATCAGACAGGGGTGCAAACTTCATGTCTGGGTACTTAAAGGCAATGTGGAAGGAGTGTGGAGTTACTTATAAGTTCACCACACCCTATCACCCACAATGCAATGGTTTAGTTGAGAGATTCAACAAAACCTTAAAGGGCATGATTAAAGGGCTCCCAGAAAAGCTTAGGCGTAGATGGGACATACTCTTGCCCTGCCTTTTATTCGCATATAGGGAGGTGCCTCAGAAGGGGTTGGTTACAGCCCTTTTGAACTTCTGTTTGGCCACCCTGTGAGGGGTCCACTGTGCTTGGTGAAGGAAGGATGGGAGTTACCTCTCAAGCCCCCAAAGCAAGATATAGTGGACTATGTACTTGGTCTCCGCTCCAGGATGGCTGAGTACATGAAAAAGGCAACCAAAAACCTTGAGGCTAGCCAGGAACTTCAAAAGGCCTGGCATGACCAAAAGGCTGTCCTAACTGTTTACCAGCCAGGACAGAAGGTGTGGGTGTTGGAGCCAGTGGCCCCAGCAGCTCTCCAAGACAAATGGAGTGGACCCCACACTATTGTTGAGCAGAAGGGTGAGGTCACTTACTTAGTAGACCTGGGAACACCCAGGAGTCCCCACAGGGTTCTCCATGTCAACAGACTTAAGCCATATGTGGACAGGGCAGACATGGGCTTGCTCATGGCTACTGATGAAGGGCAGGAGGAAGAGAGTGACCCACTCCCTGACCTGCTCTCACAGAACCCTGACGATGGGTCAGTTGATGGTGTAGCCTTGGCAGGCAGCCTCACTACCCAGCAACAAACTGATTGTAGGCAAGTCCTCAATCAGTTTAGACATATGTTTTCTCTGACACCCAGTCAGACCACCTGGTGCACTCATGAAGTGGACACTGGGGACAGTCTGCCTATTAAAAACAAGATTTATAGGCAACCTGACCATGTCAGGGACTGTATCCGGACTGAAGTCCAGAAGATGTTGGAATTGGGAGTGATTGAGCCCTCAGATAGCCCTTGGGCTAGTCCAGTAGTCCTAGTACCTAAACCTCACACCAGTGGTGGGAAAAGAGAGATGAGGTTTTGTGTAGACTACAGGGGCCTCAATGCAGTCACTAGGACTGATGCCCATCCAATACCCAGGGCAGATGAGCTCATAGATACTTTGGCCTCTGCCAAATATCTCAGCACATTTGACCTAACAGCTGGCTACTGGCAGATCAGACTAGCTGATGCTGCAAAGCCCAAAACAGCATTTTCAACCCCTAGTGGGCATTATCAATTTGTGGTGATGCCCTTTGGTCTGAAAATGCACCTGCCACTTTCCAGAGGTTGGTGAACACAGTTCTCACAGGACTGGAGGCCTATAGTGCAGCTTATCTAGATGATATTGCTGTCTTTAGCTCCACCTGGGAGGATCACCTGGTCCACCTCAGGAATGTTTTACAGGCCCTGCAAAAGGCAGGCCTGACTATCAAGGCCACTAAGTGCCAGATAGGGCAGAGTCAGGTTGTGTACCTGGGCCACCTTGTGGGTGGAGGCCAGGTTCAACCTTTGCAGAGCAAGATCCAGACCATCATGGACTGGACTGCTCCAACTACCCAGACTCAGGTGAGAGCCTTCTTAGGCCTGACTGGGTACTATAGGAGATTTGTCAAGGGGTATGGATCAATAGTGACACCCTTGAATGACTTAACTTCTAAGAAAATGCCCAAAAGGTTCAGTGGACAGTTAGCTGTCAAAAGGCATTTGATGACCTCAAGCAGGCCATGTGCACTGCTCCAATTCTGCAGAGTCCTGATTACTCCAAGAAGTTCATTGTCCAAACAGATGCATCTGAATTGGGGGTAGGGGCTGTACTGTCACAATTGAATGAAGAAGGTCAGGATCAGCCAGTAGCTTTTATTAGCAGAAGGCTGACCCCTAGAGAGAAACGTTGGTCAGCCATAGAGAGGGAGGCCTTTGCTGTGGTCTGGGCTCTGAAGAAGTTGAGGCCATACTTGTTTGGTACACACTTCCTGGTTCAGACAGACCATAAGCCCCTCTTATGGCTAAAACAAATGAAGGGTGAAAACCCCAAACTGCTTAGGTGGTCCATTTCCCTACAGGGGATGGACTTTACAGTGGAACATAGGCCTGGGAGTAACCATGCGAATGCAGATGGACTCTCTAGGTATTTCCACTTAGAACATGAAGACTTAACTGGGCAAGGTTAGTTTAATGTCCCTACGTTTGGGGGGGTTGTGTAGGAGAGTAGGATCTGCTTCACAGGGGTACCCCCACTTTTTGCTGATACTTCACTGGTTTTCGACATTAGTCTGGCTGGGGCCCTGCTATTCAGAACCCCAGCCTAGCTGTTTCCTCTTTAAAAGGGTCTCCATGTGCCTTAGGCACATCACTGATTGGGATCTGGAGTGCCCTTGTAAGTCCCTAGTATATGGTATACTATGTACCAAGGGCATAGGTACCTCAGAGGCCTGCCAGGGGCTGCAGCATATATTATGCCACCCCTGGTAGGCCATCCAAACTGACACCACAGGTCTGCTACAGCAGCCTGGGTAAGGTGGTGCATGCACCCCTTGCTGTGGTATAGGTTACCTATATCACTAAATGCATACACACATATAAACCTATAAGTCACTCCTAAGGCAGGCCTTATCAATCCTAAAGGCAGAGTGCATGGTTCCTATGTGAGAGGGTGCCCCTGCATGAGCAGGGCCCCTCTGCAGCGTTCGGAGACCATCTCTGATGCTGTTTGTAGTGCAGCCTGACCATATACTCTTAAACGCATTATATCCTCGCGGTAAAATGCTAACTATGGAATGGCTGCACCGAAACATGTCGTGTTTGGTGTCAAACATCTTGGAATACTACCCCCCGCCAATTCTGGCGGCGGGGGTAGCATTCCACCCTTCTAGAGGGAAAGGCATGTTAACTCTGACGAGTCCGGTAACTTCTTTCCAGAGCCCTGGCATCACAAAATGGATGCTGCTGCCACAGACACGAGTCTGGCCTCCTGCTGCTGGACGAAACTCCGGCAGGGGAGGCCTGGACAATCAGGTTTCCTGTCCCAGGGAGGTGTGACCACCTCCCCAGACAGGACAATGTGTATTGGGGCTGGGCGGGAGCACTTTCGGGTGCTTTGAAGTCCTGCACTGGGGGCACATTTGGTGTCCCTGTGCATACCCCAGTTCAAACCGGATCAGGGGCTTGCAGCCCCTGCTTTGGCGCGAACTGGACAAAGGGAAAGGGGTGTAGCCACCCCTCTGCCCTGACCCACCCATAGGTGGGGCCACAGAGTAGTCCATCCCCTATTTTTAGAATAAAGGTAGGAACCCAGTCCTTAGGACTTTAGATTATACCTGGACGAAACTCTGACACGAAATCCTGGACCTTCGACGCTCTACGACAAGATTAGAGGACTGAAGAATCTCCCTTGGGGTCAAGGAGTGACTCCCCTGCTTGGCAGGCACCAAAGAAGCATCTGTCCGGTTCGCATCACTGAAGCTCCCGTCGGACGCCGAAGTCATCGCATCACCAGAGGTGGATTCTCAGACTTCCCCGAGGCTACCCTGAGTCCCCAGCAAAGCTGAGGCCCGTGGCTATCGTGGGTGACTTGAGACCGTGACCCCTGGACACCGAGCACATTTGCAAGTGCACCATCTTCTGGGTCTCCCAAGAAGTCGTGCTTTGGGCTCCGAGTAGCCCTAGCCTCCAGCACCACCTGCACCGAAGATCACTGGCCCCCACTCCATGAGTGTCCTGTAAGCCAGCTCCACGTGCGGCGTCACGAGGCTCCTTCGCGGTCGCTAGCCCGTTGGCTAGTAGCCCTTACCGAAGGCCAATCTTTTCTTTACTTGGCAGGCTGGTTGCTCCAGGCCTGCCCTCACTTACCCTTGCTGGGTGAGTTCCCCAGACCTTGCTGGTCTGCATCATCGACGATCTACATCTTACTCGAGACTTGCCGTTGCCAAGGCCTGTTGGGTCCAATCTGGTCGCCGACACCTCTGCACTCGACAGACATCGAGCAACAGCCCGAATCCTGCTCCTGGTCGCCGACAACGCCTCCCGGACCTCGTGGCTGAAGAGTCAAGACGACCGTCAACGAACTTGAAGCACTCGACATCGGTGGGCATCTGTCCATCGCCCTCCTGGTCACTGGCTAGTGACCCAGACTCTGTCCCCTCTGCTTTCAGGTTCTTCAGAACTCCGATCCACTCTTGGATCCACCCGGACACTTTTCTCCTGGTCGCCAGCAGCACTTTGCAGCAGATCGCCATAAGAAACGACAACGAAACCCGACCCCGAAAGGCACCTATGCACCCGGCTTCCCTGGGTGAGGTAACACGAGTACTCCGGTGCTCCCGTGGGTAGAGACTCTTCAAAGTCCTAGATCTCAAAGGGTTTTGTCCTAGTCCTTTTAAAGTGTCCCTTTCCTCTATTTTCCCGATCCCGACTTTCTCCATAGAAGTTAACGGCGTATCGCGGTTGTGTATTTACACTGCACGCGTCTCCCGTGGGTCCCCTGTGTCACTACCTTGGGTGGTTCCTTGTGGTCCAAGCACTTCTAGAGGCTCTAGGCCTAGTGTCTAGTTCAGTCGTGGTTCGCATACCACTTTATTGGTATATGGTTTGGTACGCCCCTAGGGCCCAAACGTGTATTTGTGCTATTACTGTGATTTAAGATCTTATAACCTATGTACTTCGAACTCTAGCCTCATAAAGAGACTAGAGGGGTGTGTTTAGTAATAAATACATATATTTTGAATATATACCTGGTGTGGTGCTCTTTCATTTGGTCACTCAAGAGATTATAGACTGGTAAAACAAGCTGCTTTACATTCCTTCAAGACTTAGCCTGAAGGCTGCTCTCCACAGCTACCACTAGGATAGCTTTCAATAAGGTTGTCTTTAACCTACCTACCATAAGAGTCGATTTGGACTGGTGCAAGGTGCCCACTATAATTAGTGGACAGCATATGCCAGGCCAACTTCTCACACCCTTGGATTCTCCTGTGTCCTGTTCCCTGACGACCAATGCAAGCCCTGGGGGTTGGGGGGCTACCCTAGGATCTCTTTCTTCTCAGGGTCCTTGGACTCCCGCAGAGAGCTGGATGTCTTCGAATTGGAAGGAACTGGCAGCAGTGTTCAAAGCTCTTCTGCACTTTGCTCCTTATCTCAAAGACAAGTGGGTTCAGGTCCGGACAGACAATCAGGTGGCGCAAGCCTATTTGAATCATTTGAGGAGGACTCGTTCTCCGCTTTTGGGTCTCCTGGCAGATCAGATTGGGGCTCGGGTGGAAGCCAACCTGCTGAGTCTGAGCGATCTATTTGCCGGGTAGGGAGAATGGGCGTGCGGATCAGCTGAATCGCCTTCTCCCTTCCTTGGTTTCTCTGTCCATGTGTCCTCTAGTCTTTCGGGAGATTTTGGGGAGGTTTGGGAGGCCTTGGTTGGATCTCTTTGCTTCCCCTCAGGATGCTCTTCTGCCGAGGTTTTGCACCCTTCTTCCTTGCGGGAAGGCATGGAGGGTGGACGCCCTGAGCTTCCCTTAGCCTCAGGGTCTTCTCTTTGCCTTTCCTTCCTTTCCCCTTCTCAGCAGGGTGCTAGCAACGATCAGGAAGGAGGGGGGTGGTAGTGCTGTGGGAGGTCCTTTTTTGGCCTCACCAGCCGTGGTATCCCCTCCTGCTCCATTTGGCTGTTGCTCCCCCTTGGAGGTTCCTGCTGTCCCCTTCTCCACTCCGCTTTCCTCTCCTGTCTCAACAGGCGCTCAAGCAGTTGGCGTTGGGGGTTTGGAAAGTGAGAGGTGAAGGCTAGTCACTTTGGGTTGTTCCTCGGAGGTGGCACTGTCCATTCAGAATTCCAGGACGGTCAGTACCGTGCAGGTTTATGAACGACACTGGCGTAATTTCTCTGGTTGGTGTTCTTCGAGGGGGTTTGTCCCTGAATGTTGGGAGGGGGGTTCTGTTCTTGAGTTCCTCCTGGATGGTTTCTTGATGGGGCTGTCGGTTTCTATGCTCCGCAGCCAGTGGTCCGCCATTAAGGCTATCAGGGTGGCCTCTCTCCTCTCTTTTGAGTCCTTGGCTTCTCGCCTTCTTCGCAGTTTCTTTCTTCAGCGGCCAGTCGTTGCTTCTCCTGTGCCCCCATGGGATCTCCCTCTGGTCCTTCATGCCTTGCAGCACTCCCCGTTTGAGCCCCTGCCTTCTGTGTCTCTGGAGTTTCTAACCCTGAAGGTGTGTTTTCTGGTGGCTATCACCTCTTGAAGCCGTTTGGGGGAGCTTGGCGCCTTGCTTTGTCATCCTCTCTTTTTGCGTTTTTTTCCTGATAAGGTGGTCTTTCGCCCTGACCCGGCCTTTCTTCCCAAGGTGTCCTCTCCTTTCCATTTATCCCAGGATATTGCTCTTCCTGCCTTTTTTCCTCACCCCTCTACGGCAGAGGAAATCCTGCTTCAGTTGCTGAATTTAATAAGGGCGCTTGTTATTTACCTTGAGCGGACAGCCTGCTTTCGCCAGGTGGATTTTTTGTTTGGCCCTTTTTGGTGTAGTCCAGTGGGGTCATCGCCCTATGACGGCTACACTTTAGCATTGGATGCGGTCCGCTATTTCCTTTACCTATCTTCATTCGGAGGTTTCTCTTCAGGTTACTCCTGTCATTCAGGGGCGTTCCACCCGGGGTGTGGCTTCCTCCTGGGCTTCTTTTAAAGGCACCTCCTTGAAGGATCTTGTGCAGTGATGACTTGATCCTCCCCTCATACCTTCATCTCCTTTATATAAGTTGAGGATGGGGAGGTGTTTTCTGGGGATTTTGGCTCTGCTGTCCTTGCTGCTGTTCACTGATTGTGCTTGTCTGCAAATAAATTTCCTTGGCATCTTTTGGTTGTCTGTTTTTTTTGTTTCGTCTGGCACTAGGGTGTACGCTCCTGGGTGACTGTGACGAGGAAGATGGAGGAGTCAGGTAATGACTCGGTTGCTTACCGGTAATCTTCATTACTCCGAATCATAGTCCTCCTCGTCACAGTCCTCCTCGTCACAGTCATGTTCCCTTCCTCCCGCCCTTGGGTGTTGGGGGACGAACAAAAGCTTTCCCTTTTCCTTCTGATTGCTTCTCTGCTTGTGGGTTTTACAGGATGTGGTCTGGGGTTGCCTCACCCTTATAGGTCAGATGACATGTACTTCCTGACAGGCAGCCATGTTGGGTGGGGAATTTTTTCTATGGGTGAATGCTGTGCCCTGAACACGGCGTGCTCCTGGGTGACTGTGACGAGGAAGACTATGACTCGGAGCAGTGAAGATTACCGGTAAGTAACCGAGTCATCAACCATCGCCTGAATTTCCACCATCCTGCCAGACAACTATGCTCTGCCTCCCTCTCACTCCTTCTCCTACCTCGCGGCGAAAACCTGGAACGACCTCCCTCTGAAGCGACGGACCTCCACCTCTCTACTGGAATTCCGAAGAGCACTCAAGACCTGGCAGTTTGACTGAGTCACCTGAACCATCAAGACCCCCAACTGCCTGGATACCCTCTCAGTTGATTAGCTATGCTACATAAATCCACTTGATTGATTGAGTCGCATGTCAGGCTTACCGCAGGAAGATTGATGCGGCTGTAAAAGGATCGGTCACATTCCAGGTTTGCTTCTGATGTGCTGGTAAATTTAGGGCACTCAGTCGCATGCGAGGCTTGGCTCTGTGATGTGTACAGGTCTTAAAGCCAAAACACGTGCTGAAACTATACTGCCGAAAATAGAATATCGAAAAAAACTTTTATATGTAGCATGCTTTATCCCCTAATGAAACAGCATGTACATAAAATCGGAAGAACGTTCAAGCAACTTGTAAAATTAAGTAAGCAAAGGCTGCTAATGTAGAAGCACGCTGAAGTTAATCCTACGTTTTATAAAAATTCCAAAATACAGCATGAAAAAAATAACCGATAAATGACCTATTCGTTCAAGAAAAAGAGAAGAAACGGATGATCCAAAAAGGCAGTTTTTATTTCCCCAAAAAGGGATTTGGAAAAAAAAAAATAGAGAACTAAAAAAACTCGAAACTCTTGTTCAGAAGTTTAAAGTGCAGTGAAAACAAGCATTGAAAATGCAATAGGTCTCGCATTTGTTTGAGTTAGAGCTATTTGGCATTGCAAATGGCAATGTTTTTTCGCTATGTGGTATTCTGGAGTGTATGCATATTGTGTGTAGTGGTATGTGGGTTGTATTGTATTTGTTGGAACCGGGTTTACCGAATCCGCCACGGTAGCATGGCGCGAAGCGGGAAAGCACGCGAAGGCATTGTGTAAGGCAGTTGTGCAGCACACTCTTACTTTGACTCAGAAATGCGAACGCAATAACATGACACCACACCAGGCTTTTGTATTTAAAATCAAGATCTTTTATATATAAATTAAGTTAGCATCAGATGAGGCAGATTAATTCAGATCTACATTCAAATTCATTGCATTACTCAACTGGTGCCCATTTTAAATAAAGCATCATAGCTCATCAACATTGTAGGCCACTAAGAGGCCGCAGGAATTATCTCTTAAACGTAGCACTTAATAATGATCTCAAGGTACGTTAATAAAACATGGGCCTAAACACGCAGTTCACTTTAGCATATTCAATTACTTAAAAGAAGGGTTTTCACCTTACATTTAAATAGGCCTGCATTAATCTAGGCGCGCCCACATTCAGTACAGTGGGCGTCGCAATTCTAGTACACCTGTAACATAAAACACTTCAACTCTTGGCGGTGTACACTTCAGCTCAATTCAATTAAACACTTTCCCCCTGTGGTAAAGACTTAGCAGTTAAAAGCATGGCCTAGGCAGTAATTACAATAGGCATCTGCAATAAATTATTAAATACTGTAGGGAACCCCTCAACATGTCCTGTATCCTGGGGCTTCTATGACCCTTAGGGGTTAACTCCAGGCTAGGCCCACTCCTCTCCGGGGCCTCGCCTCATAGGGAAAGTTACACAATTAATTATGGGGTTAATGGTGGCCCCCGGCCCCCAGTGGCGTTTTGTGGGCCCTAGGGGCCTCCTGGGCTCACCTGTTGCTTGTTCGTTGGTCGCGCTTCTTTAGCGACTGGCACTCCCCAGCCCGTGTTCTGGAGGGCGGGGCCCAGTCGGGGTACCTCGGCCTTCAGGCCGGACTGACGGGACGTTGCGGGGGCCGGTATCACCTTCCTCCGGGCCCCGGGATCAGGGAATGAACTTGCTGCACGTTGCTGGGGCCTGGATCACCCTCCTCCGGCCCCTGGGATCAGGTAGGTGAAGTTGCGCGGGCTCAGGGACTTCAGGATGGGGAGCGGGAGCCAGCAGTCCTCTCCGGCCGGCTCCCCGTCTCCCTCTGCACGGCCGGGGCTCTTCCTGGGCCTCGGTCGGCGCTGGGGGCGTGACCGGAGCTGGCGCCCAATCGCTGCGCGGCCTTCCTGGGGGCGCGGCCGGCGTCCCCGGCTGCTTGGAGACGGCGTCGGCGGTGCCTGGAGGCCTCGCTGGTCGCGCTAGGCCGCGATGGCGATTTCTTCGGCCGCGACGGCGGCGGTGGTGATTTCTTCGGCTGCGACGGCGGCGGTGGCGATTTCTTCGGCCGCGACGGCGGCGGAGGGGCCCTGGGCCCGGTGGCAATAATTTGGGGATATTTGTAGAGGCTTCGGTGAGGGCGCGGACGGCGCACCTCACCACATATACTTGAAGGGCTTCCCTCACCTCAGCGCTCCCTTCGGTGAGGGCGCGACGGCGCACCTCACCACACGGCACTTCTCCTCAGGCGGCGGCGGCCGCGGCGGTGATCTCCACACAAGGTCAGTGACCTGAGGGGTGGCAGAACCTAGGGCGCACCAGCAGCCTGTGGGCAGGGCTGACTGGAAAAGTACTTGGGGGCAGCCCAGCAGCAGGCAGAAATGAATAGGGGGTGAAGGTCTAGCGCTTCAGGGTACGGCGCTTTACCTGGTGATCCCCAGTTGGGCAGTTTAGGCTTCAGGCCTTGCTGGACGGTCAGGCCTTCTCAAATTAAGGTGTCTGGCGACTGTTCCAGCTTGGTTCTTCTTAGGCGCTTCTTGTCAGGAGTTTCTTGTCAGAAGTTCCTTATTTTAAGTTTCTTGTCAAAGTTTCTTTTCAGAAGTTTCTTCTTATGAGGGGGGGGAATGAGTTGGTGGTCTGGGAGTGCTTGATGTTCCTCCCCGCACGCTGAAGGTGGTTCCCTGGGTCCCCTCACACTGGGCAAGGTCAGTGGGTGGTGGGCGTTCCTCAGCTATCTTACTACAGCAGGGCCTCAGCCCTGTCAGCAGCAGTAGTGTAGGTCTCCCCCCTAGGCCCTAAAGCCTATACTCCGGCGGAGGTTCTCCCAGGATCAGTGGTGCGTCATCAACTGACTAGAAAGTTTTCCCTCCAAGCCTTTTATACCCCTAGGTCAGGTGACTCTCCCAAAGGCGGCAAAACATAACTCCTCCCACAGCCCGGAAGGTTCTGGAACCTTCTACATGCCTGGCTATGTGGCCCAGAGGCGAGGATGTAATGGATACTGTATCCCTATGTCCCAGCCTGACCCTGGCTACTAGTGTGTATGCGTGTAAGACCCCTCTGCAGTAGCAGGGGCCTGTGGCAGCCATCTTGAGTGAGTTTCACACATGGTAAAACGGTTAGGGGAAAAACGAAAAATTTCTGGGAAAAAGGGCCAAGTCCAACAGTATTAGTTGCAGTATTGTGTGGTGTGGAATTGTGTGGAGTGGATTTGTGTAGTGGAAATATGTGGCATGGTGTGCTGTGGAATTATGTGGATAGTAATTAAAAAGTATTAAGTGTATGAGAATTATGTAGTTTGAGATTGTGTGTTATGGAGTTTATTATATGGAATGGTATTGTGTGTTGTGGAGTGGCATGTTGTAGATTTGAATTATGTGGTGTGCTGTTAAATTATGTGGCATGATGCGGAAATCTGTGGTGTGGATTGGGGGTATGTGGCTGTGCATTTGAAATATGTTGTTTGGTGTGGAATTATGTGGTGTGTATTGGAAATGTGTGGAGTTGAATTGTGTGGTCTGGAATGTGCGGAATTAAGTGAAATTATGCTTATTGGAAGTATGTGTCATGGCGTGGAGAGCATTTATATGGATTGTTGGTATGTGGCATACAGTGCACTTATTTGGGGTGTATTTATGTTGTATTGAGTAGAATATAATTATGTGGAGTGTAATTATGTGGCGATGAGTGGTATGTGGAATGTAATTGTGTGGCATAGAATTGTGTAGCAATGAATTGTGTGGTGTTGTGTGGAATTAAGTGGGATGGTTTGGAGTAGAATTATGTGGCATGGTGCATGGTAGTATTATATGGTGTAGAATTATTTGACATGTTGCAAAGTTGAATTTATTTTGTTCAATGCCAATAGGTCTTGTATTTGCGAGAGTTAGAGCTATTGGCATTGTAAATGACAATGTCTTTTACCCATGTGTTATGGAGTGGAGTGGATGTATGTGGTGTGGAGTGGAATTATATGGGTTGGATTGGAATTGTTAGTTGTGGATTTGTGTAGCGCGGAAATGTGTGATGTGGAGTGGATGTGTGTAGTGGAATTATGTGGCATGGTGTGCAGTGGAATTTTGTGGATAGTAATCATGTGGTTTTGAGTGTACTGGAATTATGTGGAGTGGGATTGTGTGTTGGAAAGACTGGAAGGGCTGGGGCAGTGTTAGTGGAATGGCAAACCCTGCTTGACGTGCAACTCACTGCTACAGTAAAAGGTGAAAACTACTGTGCTTTATAAGAAAAGTAAAAAATTCCATGTTACCACATCGGATATACAGGAAGGGCTGGACCTGTGTCAGTGACATGAGAAGTCCTGCTGAACCCGTTCGCTGCGGCGCACATTCCCCCGCTGTGCGTGCGAATTCTACGCGTGCGCAAATCGAACGGACGACGCACACGCCCACCGTGACGTCAGATGGCCGGGGGCCGTCCGACGCATGGAAGGCGTTAAAGTGCAGCTCAGTGCCACTGTAAAATATGAAAATATGGTGGCTTTAAAAACTAGATATGCTATAAATTTGTGTCTGCACACATACCGCACATAAGGAGGGCTGCATAATTTGTAATCAGTAGTTGCACACAATATATGTCTTAGTGCAAATAATATATCTCTTAACACAGCTGTTTGCTGCCATTCATGAACCCAAACTGTCACAAGGTGAAGTAACACTCATAATGTGCATTGTTGAAGGCAAACAATCTGACTTTAATGTACTAACGCTTTGAAATAGCATTTGCGCCCGACTAGATGTGTGTGTTATCACCAAGCCACAAAACATGAACTCAAGCACTCATCAAAATACATTCAGAATTCCAGGACTTTGTCCAAAGCAAGTCATGTTTTGGACAAAGTTTCTGAAAGTACTAGTACTACCATTTGTCCGCAAGGCCTCCCTGGTTGACACAGGCACTCTTGCAAATTAATTTTCAAATATGCTTTTAACCTTAATGAATGGCTTAAAATTACATTTATTTCATTTATTTATGCCCTGCTTTTTTGGAACATATCCATTTCGTTTGTTTGCACACACAAAAAATTATTGTATGCAAGAACGATTTCACATTTAAAATTAAAGTGAATAGAACAGCATTGGGCAAATTAGTTTGAAGCCAAAATGTTTCTCTCTGGGAGAATTCAAAGTAGAAACATCCATTAAAGTGTGGGCATCACTTTAACATATGGGCATTTTGGGCGATTCAGTGTTTAGGGCCCATTTACTGTGGAGACCGTTATAGCGCATGATAACATCTCTGCAGACTAAAGAGCAGGCCAGCCTGGTTTCTTTCCACATTGGCACTTTGATGTGCACAACACATGCTTTAGGCTTTCAACCTATGTGTCAAGAACTATTCTTGGTATACTTGCTATTACAAATGGGGGCATGTGAAAGTCTTTCCGTTCTTATCTATATTTTCAATTTGCAAGCATTAAGTTAAAATTACGGGGCACAACTTGAAAAAAAAAAACTGGAAAGAAATGAAAAAACGAGCAGTTAAAAAAAGACACATCTCTATGTGCAATTTGAAAAGGGGCAAGCAGCAAACTAACTAAGCAGTGTTATGGAGCACACTTCTGAAAACAAGCAGGGAAGTAATTAAACAGAGAATTAGCTCCAGCAGAGAAAGAAAACAGTAAGCCCTCTGATACACCGGAATCAGAGTTCCGAAAAAGGAAATTAAAGTAAAAGGGACACTGCATTTTGAAAAGAGGCACATTTTATTGGTGCCTTTGTGAGATTGTAAAATGGGGCAGCAGCCAGATGCAGTGCAGGGCTGTTTCAAAATCCGGTCAAAATATCGATGCCTTTGCGTGATTTAAAAACGGGTAGCAGGCTTGGAATACGAGCAGCAAACATTGGGGGATATTCACAAGAACGTGCGATAAACATCGCCAAAATAGGCTAACGCAATTTTTCATATCGCTGTCTATCACGGGGAAATAACCTCGTGTCAACGTCATATTCACAACACGGCGGTAACATGCGATAGTTTCCCGATAACGCCTCAAATGTCCGCGATACAACTACTGCGACGGCGATAAAAAAGGAAACCCGATCTTGAAAAATGTTGCGATGGGCCCAACTGCGATAAAAATCCAGCGAAAAGCAGCGCCAGGCCCGCAAGTCCCACAAGTAAGGCGGGAACAATCACTATAAAAGCGGCAAAAAAAACCACCTACAAAACACAAACAACTGCGAAGCACCATGGAGGCAGCCGGAGCAAGTACAGAGGACAACCAGAACCCCACAAGCTCCACGGAGGACCAGCCTGGGACCTCTGGGACAGGGAAGGGCAAGGAGAAGAATAAGAGGAACACGCGTTTCAGTATGCAGGAAAACCAGATCCTCATTACGGAGGTGACAGAACACCAACACCAACTGTCCATCCCCTCCACTGTGACATTGGCAACTAAAAATACAATATGGCAGTCCATCTTGGCAAAGGTGAATGCAGTCGGAGTGAAGAGAAGGGAAGTGGACGACTGCAAGAAGCGCTGGACTGATGTGAAGCGCAAAACCAAGCTGAAAATCGCTGCCAACCTGAGAGCAGCAATGCAGACTGGAGGTGGGAGCCCAGCGACACACCAGGAGCTGCATGAGATGGAGGAAATGGTGAGCCGAGTCATCATTGGGGAGACGGTGGCAGGAGTTGGTGGACTGGACACTGCACAACATGACCCGAGCCAACAGCAACAGGGTGAGTAACGACCAGGGACTGGGGGGACGGGGGAGATGGGCACAATGGCACACATGCACAATTAAGTAGAGCACATCTGCAGACAAACCATGCCCAAAAGTCACAACTCCGACCAAGAGGCCAATTTACCCAAGTCTGCAATATCTCAGCACTGTATAAGCACAGAAGTGAAAGGCACACCGCCCGAAAGGGAGAAGGGCCAGCCAAATCAGAGCTGAAGGGGCAACACACCCACAATGCAGCACACACACATAAGAATCAGAGCACCTCAACATTGACAACAATGTGGTACAAACTGCAACACCCTCACAACAGAACAGAGGACACAACTGCTGCCGCTTGTGTGTAGAAAATGGCCATTCGCATTTGGCATAGCAGGAAACTGTGAGATGACAATGGACAAGTACAACCTCACATCCCTGATGGTGTAGAAATGTCAACTGTCCCGTGTAGGAAGGTGGAATCTGACTGCATGGTTGCCCCCACTTTTTTCCTGGTGTTTTGCTGGTTTTCGACTTAGTTTGTCTGGGATCCTGCTATTCAGGACCCCAGCCTATCTGCTTTCCCCTTAAATTGATTGCATGTACTTTAGGTAGACTCCAGATTGGTTTCTGGGGTACCCTTATAAGTCCCTAGTATATGGTATACTATGTACCCAGGGCATAGGTACCCCAGAGGCCTCCCAGGGGCTGCAGCATGCATTATGCCACCCCTGAGAGGCCATCCTAAATGACACAACAGGTCTGCTACAGCAGCCTGTGTAAGGTGGTGTATCCACCCCTTACTGAGATATAGGTTCCCTATATCTCTCCATATCACTGCACAGGTAAACCTATCAGTCACCCCTATGGCAGGCCTTAACAATCCTGAAGGCAGGGTGCTGGGTTTCATGTGAGAGGGTGCCCATGCATGAGCAGAGCCCCTCTGCAGCTTTCGGAATCTTCATTCCGGAGTTGTTTGTGATGCAGCCAAACCATATACTCTTAAGTGCATTATAACCTCCCGGTAAATGCTAACTTTAGAATGGCTGCATGGAAACATGTCGTGTTTGGTGTCAAACACCTTGGAATCATACCTCCACCCCAGTAACTGGGGTGGGAGGTATGATTCCACCCTACTAGAGGGAGAAACATGGCACCACCGGTACACCCGGTACCAGCTTAACAGAACCCTGCCATCACAAAATGGATGCTGCAGCCACAGACACGAGTCTGCCCTCCTGCTGCTGGACGAAACTCCGGCAGGGGAGGCCTGGACAATAGATTTCCTGTCACAGGGAGGTGTGACCACCTCCCAGACAGGATTTAGTGTATTGGGGCTGGGTGGGTGCACTCCAAGAGTGCTTTGAAGTCTGCACTGGGGGCACATTTGGTGTCCCTGTGCATAGTCCAGCTCAAACCGGTTGCAGGGGCACTCAGCCCCTGCTCTGGTGCGAAACTGGACAAAGGAAATGGGTGTAGCCACCCCTCTTTCCTGACCCTCCCATAGGTGGGTCCCCAGAGTTTGTCCCACCCCTTCCTGGGGTATAAAGTAGGAACCCCTGACTACAGGACTTTAGATTTACCTGGACGAAACTCTGCTACAGAATCCCAGAACTTCAACTATCTACACGACGTTGGATCACCGAAGAGTCTCCCTTGGAGTAAAGGAGTTACTCCCCTGCTTGGCAGGCACCAAAGACGCACCTGTCCGGTTGGCATCTCCAAAGCTCCTAAGGACTCCGAAGAATATTGCCACACAGGAGGTGGGTTCCTGTGGTCTCTGAGGTTGATCTGTGTGCTCAGCAAGTCTGAGGCCTGTATCCCTCGTGGAGACCGTGCAACCCGAACCCCTGGACACCGCAACCATTTGCAGAAGCATCAGCTTTGAGGCAACCTCTGAGGCTGAGCTTTGGGATACTTGTAGCCCTGACCTCGAGCAGCAATTTCACCAAAGATTGCCAGCCTACACTCCACGAGTGTTCCGTGAGCTGGCCCCTTGTGTTTTCTCTTGAGGTCCCTTCGCGATCCCTGGTCCGTCGACTGGTGGGTCCCTGTGAAGGCAACACTAAGATTAATTGGGCTACCCTGGTTGCTCCAGACGTGCCCTGACTCTCCATTGCTTGGGGAGTCCCCCGGACCTTGCTGGTCCGCACCAAAGCATCTTTAGTCTTCCTGCGTGGGTTGCTGTTGCCAAGGCTTGTTGGGTTCAATCCGAGCACCGACACCCCAGCACTCGACATCCTTTGTGGGACAGCTCGAATCCGGCTCCTGGTCATCCTTGACATCTCCTGGACCCCGTGGCTGCAGAGTCAAGCTTCACCTCTTCGCACCTGAAGCACCCGACATCGGTGGGCATTTGATTGCTCCGCTCCTGGTCACGTGAAGTGACCCAGACTTTGTCCCCTCTGCTTCCAGGTTCTTCACATCTTCGATCCAGGCTTGGATCATCCCGGACACTTTTCTTCTTCAGGGCAGCAGCACTTTGCAGCAGATCGCCATTGAAATCTACGACGATTCCCGACACCATTTGACACCTATGCACCCGTCTTCCCTGGGTGAGGTAACTCGAGTACTACGGTGCTCCCGTGGGTGTTGGCCCTGAACCCCTTAAGTCTAAAGGGGTTTGCTAAAGTCCTCTCCTAAGTGTCCTTTATCTTTAAAATTCCAACCGCGACTTTCCTCATAGAATCCTACGGCGCTCGCGGCTGTGTTCTCACACTGCACACGTCCCCCGTGGGTCTCCTGTGTCACTACCTTGGGTGGTTCCTTGGGGTCCCAGCGATTCTACGTGCTCTAGGCACTGTGTCTAGTCAAGTCGTGGTTCTTATACCACTTTCTTAATATATGGTTTGGTCCCCCCCCTGGGGCCCATTGTATATTGTGCTATTTACTGTCGTTTTAATACTGTGATATTGTGTATCTTGGACTCTAATCTCATAAAGAGATTAGTAGTGAGTGTTTAGAAATAAATACATATATTTTATATATACCTGGTGTGGTTCTCCTTTCATTTGGTCATTCAAGAGGTTATAATCTGGTAAACCAAGCTGCTTTACACTCCTTCAAGACTTAGCCTGAAGGCTGCTCTCCATAGCTACCACTAGGATAGCTTTCAATAAAGGTTGTCTTTAAACCTATCATCAATAAGGGTCGTTTGGACTTGTGCAAGGTGCCCACTATAACTAGTGGACAGCATATGCCAGGCCAACTTCTCACATCCCGCATCAAATAGGCATCTCCTCACAAACAGTCACAATGTACATTGACATGCAGTCCGTCAGTGAACCTGTACAATGCGTGAACATACATGTGAACACAGGGTCAATCTGCATCTCCCCTTCACATTGCAGAGGGAGAATCAACACCTCCTGCAGAGCAGACACAACAACTCAGCACTGATGACGAAGAGGACCTCCCCAACATCGACACCGACGCCCTCCAGCAGCTCATGGACAGCTTCGGCACCTCACCTCCAGGAGCAGGGCAGCCCAGCTGCATCGAGGAGACCCACCCCCTGCACAGACCACACAGCAGGAAGCACCCACCACCACGGCTGTCTCCCAGGACCCCCACAACCAACACATGGCACTCCAACGCCGTGTGTCAGGGTGCCAGGAGAAGATGGCTGATCAGCTGCGGGTGGGGTTCGACCTCATGGCAGCCAAACTAGATGCCATACGTGGGTGTCTAAGTCCCATCAGGGTCCACTTACAGTCCCTAACGGACACCCACTGTCCGCTCCATGCTCTACAACAATCCATGGCTGACATCGCTGGAGTCATGACTCGGAGACAAGAACACCTGTCTAGTCAGAGTGGCTCCAGCGATGTCAGCCGGGAGTTGGGGCACATGCGGAGGATCATGGAGAACATGGAGCGGATGCATGCGGAACGATTGGCTGCCATGGCTGCACACCAGCGAGATGTAGCTGGGATCTTCCATGCTCTGCAGATCCTCATCATGGATGAATGCTGCTGCTACTACTCCATCCACATCTCCGCCCCCTGAAGTGTCAGTGCCACACAGTGCGGCAGACCAAATACCACCACCCACATGTGAGGCACCTGACGCATCAGAGGACGAAGATGATGATGAATCTGGCTTGGTGGTGAGATTGAAGTGGTAGCATACATCACCGCCACATGGCCTGTTTCAGCTTGTTTCTGCCCTCTGCATCATGCCCTGGAATAACATCTTCCACTGTCCCCTGTTACACTCAGCGACACTCACCTTGGATCACGACATGGACTGCCATATTTGGAAAGGTTACCAATGACACAGCAATCACACTGCGGACTGAAGTCTTCCTCTTCCGATGAACCTGTCAATCCCTAAAGGACTCTGGCTGGCCCTCCAAGGGGCGACAATGTAAAGTGGGGTTTGCTTGGCCCTGTACTGGTCCAGCTGAAACACCCCACTGAATGCGAATAAAACACTCAAATTCACACTGATGTGTCATGGCCCTGATCAATTATGCATGAAAGTATTGATGAATGTAGGGACAGTGATTCCACATAATTGGTACTCCCTGGGTAATGCTATCAATGCGCATGTATGGCCGTGACCCAGATAGGCAGTGAGACACACATCGTCATTCAAAACAACTCACATCACAGTTGGATACAAGTGAATGTGCGTAGACTTTATTAGCATATGCGTGTCAATACGGGCAAGAGAAGTGCCACAACATGCGGACCAATGCAGCAGCATGTCAAAATTAGGAACGTTGCCAAGCGCCGCTGTCCACTCCGGGGGAGTGCCTCACCTTTCACAGGTGTGTGTTACCCCGCGTGGTTGTCCGGCCACGTATTCGGGGTCCAGGCGAATGCAGCCATGTCCACTGTTGTTGTGGGATATGTGACCAGAACCCCAAGATGCAATAATGCGTCGGGACATGTGCAATGGGTTCCAAACTGTTGTGGCTGCAGGTACGTAGTTACACGTCCATGAAAGCCATTGCAGCTTCGTAGGCAATCATCTCCAACATGAGGTCGTTGTCGACTCCAGGACGGCGAGGCTATCCATTAGCAGGTCTGGACAGATGTGCTGCGTCCACCCCCTGTCACCAATTAGCACCACAGCCCAATAGGGGAGCGGCTCAATGTGGGCACTGCACACGAGGAGTTCTGCAATATCCCAGGTCCAGCTGCCAGCATGTATGCCAAGTATCCAGGCATCCCATAGACGGGTATCACGGTGACACTCCTGGTCGTGGGCCAACAGGGGGCGCACACACATGTCGTAATCCAGTTCGCCTACCGTCCTGTTGGATAGGCAGACATCCATGGACCACTCGAATATGCACGATCGACAATGCAACACAGGCTGAACGCAGGTGACGTTGGCAAGGCGGAAGCTTAGCCGGTAACTGACCCGCAGCACTACCAATGGCAGTGCCCCCAGTAAATGCAGCATACGTGCACGGTACAGTTCCACGTGACAGGGGTTGTGCATGTGTCCGGGATGTTCTGCCATTGCGTTCCTGGCCCTGGTTGAAGCGGCACTGTTCTGACCTGCGCCAGTTCTGTGGATGAAATGCCACAGCTCGGATCAATGAGTTGTTTAAGTGTGCAACGGTTGTACGCCTGGGATGGTGTGGGAGTAAGTGTGAAGGCCATTCCATGCAAGATAACTCCGAGCAAGGATTTCTGTGTGTGGGGTGTGTATACGTTGCTCTGTCGTCAGGCTGTGCGTAGTGTGGGAGTCGTCCTCAACTGCTATCGTATCTGTCAGGGGGTGCCGGGCACATGCAATTCCGAGGTCGGATGTGCAGATGTGCTTCCGCCTGATAGTTCAGACAAAGGAGCTTTCATCCCTGATGTCAGTTTGTCATCTGCTTGCATTCAGGAATTGTGATGTGGCTTGTTGGGTGTGGGGTGGGATGTGTGCGATTTTGGGATTCATGTTTGACATGACTTGCATGTGGCAAATGAGTGGCATCACTGTGTGTTACGTTGCCTCACAGCTACTCCTCCCTCCCCCGGGCCTATTCACTTGTGTACGCTGCGCGGTTGCATCACTTGCACTCCAACGGCACACCATTGTCATGCCTGTCTGCGCATGTCCACAAGCCTGACAACGACACTGTGATGTTGTCCGTTGAAGGTGGGCGGCCACGTTAGTGTAGGCCTATGGTAAGGATAGTGCGGACACAGATGTAGAGTTCATGCTTGGCTGAACTCGTGCTGCGATTAAGGCTAGGCATTTGGCTCATGCTGCGGCAATACAGATACACACAACACTTGGCATGTATGAGCCAAGACCCCGAGCGGTCTTGCGCTCCTTCATTTCACCGTTCGTACGAGCCCGCCCTCCGGGTGCATGCTACATTGCAACATTGTCAATTGCGGGCCGGGTGGCGCCGACACTACAACAGAGACAAATGCATTGGTTACTTCCTTGTCCAGGCCAGAACTGGACCACGCCCTGAGCCCCGGGCTAATTCTACACACTCCTGCGCTGGACTGACGTACGCCGGCCCAGCCCACTCCGCTAACGCTTACAGGTGGGGACGACAGAGCTACATGTCCAAGGTCTTACCCACTGCCTGAGGTGACATGCTTGCGTCGGCTGTCCACAGCACGATGTGATGTGGTAGGGCCAGGGGCCATCACGCATTCATAATGACCACACGGACACACTTAGATGTATGGTGGAACTGGCTACGGGCACGTGCGCCCGGCCCCTTTTTATTACCAGGGTCACATGTCCAGTGACGCCTGTGCTGGATGGGTGTGGGGTGAGTGTAAGCCAGCCCTCAGGGTGTGGTTGGTGCTGGCAACAACTAGAACAGGGATCATCGGATCACACACACAGATTCAATCATAAAGGGTCCATGACTTGAGCTGCACTGAGTTCGTGGCACCGGAAGCGCTCGGCGGGTGCGCGGCCTGCGATGATGCGTCGTCCGGGTGGGCCGCACTGGAAGCAATGTCTGTTGCCTACTGGTCTGCGCCATGAATAAATCAAGACTCAATTCGAATTGTGAGCCCTGCTGACCGCAGTGTAGGCCGGAGGCAGCGGTCAGGAAGGGCCCACAGCCTCGTGATGATGACTTGTGGTGCACTGAGTTGGTGGCACCTGGAGTGCTCAGCGGGTGTGCAGCCAGAGATGATGGCGTGTCCTCGCAGGTCAGGATTGGATGTGATTTGTGAGCCCTGCTGACCCCAGTGTAGGCCGGAGGCAGCAGTCAGAAAGGGCCCACAGCCACGTGATGATGACTTGTGGTGCACTGAGTTGGTGGCACCTGGAGCACTCAGCGGGCGTGCAGCCAGAGATGATGGCGTGTCCTCGCAGGTCAGGATTGGATTTGATTTGTGAGCCCTGCTGACCGCAGTGTAGGCCGGAGGCAGCGGTCAGAAAGGGCCCACAGCCATGTGATGATGACATGTGGTGCACTGAGTTGGTGGCACCTGGAGCGCTCAGCGGGCGTGCAGCCAGAGATGATGGCGTGTCCTCGCAGGTCAGGATTGGATTTGATTTGTGAGCCCTGCTGACCGCAGTGTAGGCCGGAGGCAGCGGTCAGAGAGGGCCCACAGCCACGTGATGATGACTTGTGGTGCACTGAGTTGGTGGCACCTGGAGCGCTCAGCGGGCGTGCAGCCAGAGATGATGGCGTGTCCTCGCAGGTCAGGATTGGATTTGATTTGTGAGCCCTGCTGACCGCAGTGTAGGCTGGAGGCAGCGGTCAGAAAGGGCCCACAGCCACGTGATGATGACTTGTGGTGCACTGAGTTGGTGGCACCTGGAGCGCTCAGCGGGCGTGCAGCCAGAGATGATGGCGTGTCCTCGCAGGTCAGGATTGGATTTGATTTGCAGGCCCTGCTGACCGCAGTGTAGGCCGCAGACAGTAGTCAGCACACACATAACTCCGCGGTGCTGTGCCGCTGGGTCCGCTGGGGGCCTGTGTCGCGGACGCCAGCGATCGGCTGAGGAGGCTGGCGGTAATGGCGGCGGACTCGTGGCAGGGTGAGGGGCGCCTCCCTGGCAGACGCGTTGGCCATCCGGGAAGTGAACCACGCCCAGAGCCCCGGCCTATTTATTCACACTCCTACGCTGGCCTGGCGTACGCCGGCCCAGCCCACTCCGCTTACGCTTACAGGGGGGGACGACACGGATACATGACCGGGGTCTTCCCCACTGCCTGAGGTAACATGGTTGCGTCCACGTTCCACAACACTACAAACACCAGCAGTATGTGTCCACATGGACATGTCTGTGCTCTGCATACTGTAGTCTGTCCAGCACATCACCGCCACACTTGGCATTGTGTACATTCTTATTCATGGGTGACTTGCCTCCTTCACACATACTTGGTTCCCACCTCTCCCCACATTCTGCAATTGTGTGGCTGAGGGGCCATGCCGTTTTGGGAAGGTCAGCCGTCTTGTTCTGCGCTGCCTCGGTGGTAGTCCGGGCGGTGGGGGACCCGGGGGTGGTGGCGGAGCTGCATGGTCAGTAGCTCCATGACATGTGTTGGTCTTCAGATGTGGCTCTGGGCTGGGCTCCCTTTCATGCTGCAGGTTGTCGTCTGGCTTTACACCAGTAAAAGGCAGGTGTTAAATCCCTGCTGCTAACGCACCTTATCGCCTGTTTTTGGGTCGCATCGCGGATCGGGCTGGTCGTTGAGAATATCGCGTAGTAGTGTTTTCGTGTGTTTTTGCACGGGTACGCCTACTCTGCATATCATTAGCGTTAGTTGTCGCTCTCATCCGTGGCGATGTTTTTTGCGGCAGCTATCGCTGGGAAACTGGCGATATCGCCAGTTTGCACCAGCTTGGGAATAGGGCGATGAATCTATCGCCACTTTTGCGGCGCTAAAGTGCCGATAAATCGGCGATAAGTCCTTGAGAATATCCCCCATAATATGCCAGTGTCTTGTTATAACAATAAGTGGCGTGCATTCGCTGCACTGCTTTTTAAAGTATGTTACAATGAATGGGCATTAAAATAATCTACAAACCAATTAAACAGCACACTCCATTTTATAATAAACAAACAGTAACCATACATATTTTAAACACACAAGCACAAAGTTAAAAAAATAAATTATTATAATTTAACATACATAAAAGCAATTAGGGAGGAGGCAGCGACAGCCCATGAAAGGGAGCGTAGAGCAACTATTCAGAATACAAACAAGCTTCGAGGGGCGGGAGGTGTTGTTCTGGGAAGGGCGAAGGAGATAAGGTGAACTGGGAGCAGCAGCGAGGCCATAGCAAAAGACAAAGCAGTGCACTGAAGGAAAACATATGGCCCACAGTGAAAGGACTCATGTAGCAGGGTCAATCTCCAGGGCAGAACAAAAGGAAGGAGGGACAACTAAGTGTGTTTACCAATGAAAAGCCAGCATTTCTAAAGGACAGTAAGAGGAACCAATGGAAAAAGTGGGCTTTTATTAGCCCATATCAAAGATACTGCATGTCTCTTCAAGACAGTGGATGTAGGCGAGACATAAAATCAGGCTGACACGGGAAAAGCCTAGGGCAACCCCCTATAGGGCTCTTAATTAGTTGAAATTAATCAAAAAAGATGCTCAGATTAGGAAAAAAATGTAACGCAGCATAAGAAACCACAAGGGAGAAAGACAGAGCTAACATCTGTCTATGAAATTGATTTTAGTTGCATTGTTTTTTTAAAGTGTATATTCATGCTCACATTGTTATTTAATGAATTTACGCAACATTTTAGTCCAGTGGCGTCTGGTGGGATTTGAAACTGGTGGGCGTATGCAGAACGAATGAACGTATGCGAGCGAGCGAGCCCGACGGCAATAAGGGGGGTTTGGGAGAGTTCTCCCCCCGTGAAGAAATTTTTTAAAAATTGGCACCTTTTTGCTGCGATTTTCAGCACTATTTCTGTGATAAATGGACTAAAAATTCAGTTCTTCTAGGCATTCATAAAAGAAAACTCATACATTATTTCAGAGAATTTCTGGGTCGCCAAGCAAGTCTGACTTCTGAAGAGGGCTAGGGTACTAAGCAAGACTGCTTTGGCTCTACCCTTTCCAATAGAAAACACTAGTTAGCGATGTGAACAAGTTCAATGGACAAACCTGGGGTCTAGGGAGAGTCCCTCTCCTGAGAAAGAAATTTAAAAAAGATTGCAAATGGTGCATTTTAAAGCAAATGAATGCAGCGATAAAGCAAGGCTTATTAAGCAGTGGGAACGTATAGTCTTGAAATATTAAACTCATTAAAAACTGCCCCGTATCTTCTTGCATTAATTTGTTCAACAGTTACTGTAATATGTAAATTGTTCTGCATGACAACTTTAGCCCTTTAAAATGTATGCTTGCCCAGTGTCTTGCACTGCATGCAGCATTAACTTTGGAAAAATATGCTCTAACCAGACTTCGGGAAGCACCCACAGCTGCTGACTGTAACCAGTCATATAGAAATATGTGCAGAGAGGTCTTTAAGTGAGATGAAAAAAGTGGGTGCTCCCTATAAAGGAACATGCCAAATACATTTCTGTGATTCCCATAGTGTGCCATCAGACCGGTATTTTGGTTTCTCTCTGAGATGTAATTTTATCCAGATAAATGGCACAGCAACTGACATACGCCTAAAGCCTGTCAGTATGATTGGCTTTGTCACTGGGTGTTAGCTGTTTAAGATAAATGAGTAACAACAATGATTTCTTATAAATAATTAACATTGAAAATGTTTAAATTCTGAAATTCTGAAATAGTGAGTCTGTGAATTAAATAGCATTGAGGCCTGTGGAAGGAGTTTTGGCCTTCAATTATGTGTGCTTTATGTTAGATATGTATCCTCTTTTTCTCTGCATATCTTGTCCATCTGCACATCTTCAACCCCCTCTCTTTCCTCTTCAGCATCCTCTTTTCACTCTTCCCGAATGCCCTTCCTCACATCTCTGTCACTTCACCGCCCCCAACATGCACTGCACTCCCTCAAATATAAGCACTTTAATTTCTCTTACTTTTGCCTTGCAAATATTTTGACATCAGTGTACCCCCTCCACACACATTTCCACAGAATTTCAGTTGCAAATGGAATACACAAACATTGTTCTGTGTGCTCTGCAGAGAGGCCAACCAACTGACAGGCACTTGGTTTGGCTTCAGCCTCAGCGCCTGAGAGCTCAATCAAAGCCCCTCATAAACACCTGGCATGGCTCAAGCCTCAAAGTATGCACAGAAAAAAATACAGATAACAACATTATAAAATAGCTAACTCGTGGGGAATGCAAGATCAAGTAAACATGTAAAATAAGAGAGGAACTAAATCGCTGAAATGCATTCCCTCGACGTTTTTAACATTCATTGTTTGCAAGTCAATCCATGTTTTTGGCATCAGAAACAGCAATGGCAGGACACACAACATCATCTATGCAAATAACCTTATGCCGCACGACCACACCTTGGCACGGCACAGAACTCCATATTGGTAAACATGGGGTGGCACAGAACATAATCTATGTAAATAACTCCATGCCACACGACAGCATCATGGTACATAACTCCATCTTGGTAAAGCATGGCATGACACATAACATATTCTATGTAAATAACACCATATCACACGACAGCGTCACAGCGTGGCACAGAACTCCGTCTAGGTAAAGCATGGCACATAGCATAATCTATGTAAATAAAACCATGTTGCACGACAACATCATGGCATGGCACATCGAACCATCTGAGTAAATGATGGCAGGATGCACAACGCCATGGCACATCCCGGCAGGGCGCACGACATTTTAGGTAAACAATGACAAGAAGCACAACATAATTTTCAGAAATTACACAAGCTACACAACCACATCGTAGCATGCCACACAGCATCAGGTAGGTCAACCACTGCAAGGCACACACCAAGTAGGAAACAATCCTATGCCCATCGGCCGCAACATAACATTGCACACAACATCACCCATGTGAACATTGGCATGCCACACAACTTCATCAGTTTAAATAGTGGTTTGGTGCATACTCCACTAGCATACATATTTACATGGCACACAACCTAAGCTAGAAAAATAACACAAAATATACAACATCACGGCATCTACAGCATTTCTTCGTTATACCACATCACCTCGCCACGTTCATGGCAAGGCCTCAAGTCACACTAGGCCTGGTATGCAAAGTGCACAAACTTGCTCCTTCGACGTGACTTTTTGTACTCAAGATATTTTATTCTTTCCCCAGTAAACTGTAGAAACACGTTTTCACGATGATTAATTTAAAAACACTGTTTCCAGTCTGGTTTCAAGTGAGCTCATCCCATAATCAAGGTGCAAAGCCGAATGTAGTATCATGCAAATATCTGTGAAGTGAGAGCTGCACACGAGTTATATGACACACGATACCCCTCACTCACCTAGGATTAAATATTAATTTCAAATGGCCCACTATTACAAATATTGAGTGTAATCGTTTCTATTGCATATTCCATTTTTTTGTTCAAGTCCGACTACTCAATCTTTCATCAATTTTCTTGTCTTTGACCCCAGTGGCCCTATCAGTGTTAACAGTCTGCTCAGCCCTACAAGGCTTGGAAGGGAAGGGCAAGTCTTGTAGGCCAGGGCCCCGCACTCAGACCACGCAGGTGGAGCAGCGTTCCCCGCTTTGCTATCAATTTAAAGTTCAGAGCGCTGAAGCCAAAGCGTGGGTGGTGCAGGGAGCCCGGTGCCCCCCCCCCACAGGATAATCAGTGCAGCCCCTCCTCAACCTCCCCTACTTGTGCGTTGCAGTCACCTCACTCCTCACCTGCCATAGTGGAGTTAAACTCGGGAAGCCAAAGGAACGCGCCTACTTCCAAAGCAGGCTCAATTCAGCTTGGCGCATACGAGGAAGGTTTCGCCGCATAAAACCCCGCTACGAGGGGGGATCCTTCAGGTAGGCAGTTGGACTAGGGTGCAGCACAATAGTTATCAGTAAATTATACCTCCACAGCATGGATAAGACGCTCCGTCTTATGCCGGATGGTGGCAAAGCTCCTTATTCGCAATACTCGAGTCGCGGGGTGTCGCGCGGGGGTGGGGGCCGGCCGGGGGAGTTTTAATAAAATTTAAAAAAACGTACCTGACCGTGACCGGTCTGCGCTGCCTCTGCTTCTGCTCCGCGCCGCCTCTGCTTCTGCTCCTGGGCCGGTCCCGCGCCTTCTGCACAACAGCCCTCAGGCTCAGGCTGCGCGGTGTCTCAGGCAGCCAATCCAGACGCTGCATTAGCAGCGCCAGGATTGACTAGGGCATGGAGACGGCCCGCCCATTAGGAGACCGGGGGCTGATGCATGAAGCAACCCTTGGCCTCTCGGGTCCCCCCTCGCTCTCCCATGGTAGTAGGTGGCTGGCCTGTAGTGCGCATGTTCGGGCTGGTCATAAAAATGACCAGCCCAAAATGGAGCATGCGCACACTATTGCAAGCGCTGCTGTCAGCCTGCTGTCACTCAACCCTTGCTGCCCCGCCCCCACCCCCTTCAGCGGCTGATTGCCTGAGACTGCCAGTGCCGACTGCGAGCGGAGCGACGAGCGACTAGTAGTTAACAGTTAACAATTATCTGAACTACTTCTAGTTGCTTGCCGCTTGCGTGAATGGGGCCATGTGGCTAGTGGGGCAACGCCCCAGCGCCCCAATGGACGCACCGCCACTGTTTTAGTCCCATTGTTGAGTCAGCGGTCCGAGTTAGAGTTTTGTTGGTGGACTTTCCTTCTGCCGGTGTGGTAGAGGTAAGTCCTGTTCTGCCACACTACAACTTGTGCTGCATTCTTGGGTTCCTACCGAGGCAACTGAGGGCTCTTCCCCAAAGTCGCTGTCTCCACCCTGGTGGGAACCACCCTGATGGTGGAAACATGAAGTAAAGGTTCCTCCACACTCTGAGTTGCCACCAACAGCATGAGATCTGAAAGGAGGCTTCCTAACAGGGGGCACTCTGCCAGCGCCCACATATCTGGACTTCCTAGCACCTGATACTCTGGAAACTACACGTATTTTTCCGTGGAAGTTCATCACCATGGTGAAGGCGCCCTTTCACAGAGAAAGCTTACACAAACCTGGATGCAGAGTGCCGACCAGTCCCACCTAGATCGAGAGGCCAGTCCACCGCCATCTGTGGTGGAATGAGCCCCACAGCTTGCCATACCTGATCCCGCCTGGATAACGTCACACTAAGCGCCAACACATCACAAGACTGGAATCAAGGCACCACATGCAAGAAAAGAGGAGAAGGAAGACAAGCCACACGCTCTGCACCCAGGACCTGGTACAGCATCAGGACCAGAACCAATGCTACCATCCTGCAAGCCAGGCAGAGAACTGGAGACTGGCCTCTGCATGGAGGACTCCCACCTCCCCTTGCCCCATAAACATGTCCTACTGTGGGTAAACAGAGACATACCGCAGCACTCAGAGAAGTCCAATGATCACATAGAATGGCCTATAAAGAGGTGTTGCGAGATCAGAGTTGTGTTGGTTTTGATTTATTCTATTCATGGTTATTCACATTTCTTACGTAAAATCCATTGCAAACAGGCACCTGACACGTGCCACCTCTGTAATTGATACGTCTTCTGGCACCCACAGGTACTCTGATTGTTGGTACCGAGTCTACACCTGTTCAGCACTGTAGTACGCTATATTGCCTTGAAAAAGTCTAGATGACGAAACACGTGTCAGCTGTCTGTTTGCAAAAGATTTTACACAAGAAACGTGAATAACCACGAAAAGAGTAAATCAAAACCAACACAACTCTGACCTCTCAACACCTCTTTATTGGCCATTCTATGCGATCATTGGACTTCTCTGAGTGCTTTGATATTTCTATATTTATTAGTCTGCTGAACTGGGGTCTCTCCAGTTCTGGCTGTCTCGCCCTGGGTGGCAGAGTGTGAATACCAGGAAAGCACCAATTCCACTTTTGTGTTATGATTTTGCACATTTGTTTCACTAGATGTATGTACGGCTTGGGATGCGCGGACATCGGGGCATAGCCACCATTATCTTATGTATTGTGTGTCCTACTATGTGTCCTGGGCCTCGTGCTTCAGTGCCCTGCTGCTTCTCTGCTACCCTTCCACTACATAAAATGCATACATACACACACACACACACACATATATACATACATACACACATACATGTGTACATAAATATATGCACACATATATGCATACATGCATCAATCCATACAGCCATACATACACAGATACGTGCACACATGCATAATACATAATACATACATACACACATACATACATACACACATATGTACACACATACATAATACATGCATACACTCACATGCATACACTCATCCATCCATGCACACAAACACCCACATACATAGACATATGCATGCATACATAAATTCGTGCACACATACATGCATAAATCCGTACAGCCATACATACACATACATGCAAACATACATAATACATAAATGCATACAGACATACACACACATATGCATACAAACACACATGCATGCACCCATCTATAGATGCCTATCCAAAGGCGCGGCGGAGAGAGAGGCCTCTGCTTGTAACGCTCCTGCCCTGGGTGTGGTGAGAAGGCTCTAGAGACCAGTGTGACACGCCTAGAGGCCTCTGCTGGTAACCTTCCCACCCTGGGTGTGGTGAGGAGTCTGTAAGGACCAGTGTGACGTGCTTAGAGGCCTCTACTAGTAACCCTCCGCCCTGGGGGGTGGTAGGGAGGTTGGTAGGGACCCGTGTGACACGCCTAGAGGCCTCTGCTGGTAACCTTCCCACCCTGGGTGTGGTGAGGAGGCTGTAAGGACCTGTGTGACGTGCTTAGAGGCCTCTACTAGTAACCCTCCGCCCTGGCGGGTGGTAGGGAGGTTGTAGGGACCCGTGTGACACACCTAGAGGCCTCTACTGGTAACCCTCCCAACCTGGGGGTGGTGGGGAGGATGTAGGGACCCACGTATGATGTGCCTAGAGGCCTCTGCTGGTAACCCTCCCACCCTGGGGGTGTTGGGGAGGCTGTGATGACCCAAGTGACGCGCCTAGAGGCATCTGCTGGTAACCTTCCCACCCTGGGTGTGGTGAGGAGGCTGTAAGGACCAGTGTGACGTGCTTAGAGGCCTCTACTAGTAACCCTCCGCCCTGGGGGGTGGTAGGGAGGTTGTAGGGAGCCGTGTGGCACACCTAGAGGCCTCTACTGGTAACCCTCCCACCCTGGGGGTGTTCGGGAGGCTGTGATGACCCAAGTGACGCGCCTAGAGGCATCTGCTGGCAACACTCCCACCCTGGGGGCCATATGTAGAAGGGGATTGCGCCACCGGGACGTCACTTTTACTGATGTTCTGGTGGCACAATTCCCTGCTCCATATTTACAAAGTGGCGTTAAGCCACTTTTTGTGACTTAACCCACTTTGTAAATATGAATCTGTGTGAAAGGGGCGTGCAATGGTTGTTGCTGTGGGAGTTCCACCGCAACGCCCATTGCTTTTTAACGCTGCCCCAGATTTACAAGAATCTGTAATTTGGCAGAGCCAAAAACTACCACCATGCAAAAGCAGGCGCTAGAGCGGCGCAACGAGGAGAAATACTTTTATTTCTCCTCGTTTTTGCTTTTCCATGTGTTGTGCAGCACACATGGAAAGAGAAAAATACCATTAGTGATTATTTTTGTGCAGGAAGAGACACAATCATTAGATAATGACGATTTGCTACTTCTATGTGTGCTGCAGAAAACAGCGCACATAGAAGTAACAAATCGCCATTTACACACTCTCAGACAAACACACTCACCTACAAGCGTGCAAACAACTTACATTTAAAAGCATGTACCTTACCTCAGCTGTCAGATAGGGTCAGCTAATTATACTCCGTTTTGTATTACACTAATAGTGAATCATATTATTTACTATTTGTGTAATAAAAATGTAACAGAAAACCATGAAAATGGAGCTCCGAACCACGTGCGTTAGGGGGAGCTGCTCCCGTGTTCCAGGCACTAATTTTGCGACCTCTGAGGCCAGGGGTCTCAAAGGCAGTGTCAGGGGTGTCAAGGGGCAAGCCAGGGGTCGCAGCTGCGACCCCTAAATGACGCCCATGGTGCAGGGACCCGTGTGATGCGCCTAGAGGCTCTGTTTTGTGATTGCTAGGACTAGAGGGTCCTCTTTGATGCCAGCCCCGGGGTCGGCCTCACTGCTCAGATGATAGCGCTGTGAAGTCGCAGGGAGGAGCTACGCGTGTGCCACACTCCAGGACAAACTGTCCTACAGCAGTGATAAGAAAGAGACTCTGTACCTTATGGGCACGCGGTACTGTGTTACTCATTTCATATTATTCTGTTATTATATATTCATATTTTATTGTGACTTAAACCATGTTCATTTTTATTTCGCGGTTTTATTCAAACCACTTTTGATTCACTGCTTTCTTTCGAGTTTGTATTACTCAGTCTGAACTGAGAGTCATTTCACTGGCTCTAGTGCTCTGAAAGGTGAGCTGAGCCTTTTACCTGCAGACAAACGTCGGTGTCAGCAGCGAGCGCTTAACGCACTGAGCTGCTTCCTTGTGACGCGTGCACGCGGCGCTTCAGAGCACCACTGGGCGCCTCCCCGCTCTACACGTGCCCATGCGTCACCATGACTCATGGGGGATGGAAATATCACTGTGGAGCCGCCACTAGCAACAGCTGTGCCCCCCCCGCCCCCCCCCTCCCCTCCAGTCTAAACTGGTGCCGCAGGAGTCCAAGACAGGGGGCACCACATGGGCGGCAGCTGCCACAGCACATGGCTCACCCTGCACCCAGAGGGCAGCGCTTCTAACTATAGGTGGGGGCCCAGCCTCGCCCCTCCCTCCCTCACCGTCCCTTCAGTGATCGATCCATCTGTCTATCTATCTGTCTATCTTCCCCACTCTTATCTATCTATCTATCTATCTATCTATCTATCTATCTTCCCCACTCTTATCTATCTATCTATCTATCTATCTTCCCCACTCTTATCTATCTATCTATCTATCTATCTATCTATCTATCTTCCCCACTCTTATCTATCTATCTATCTATCTATCAATCTCACTTCTATCTTTCTATCACACTCTAATATATCTATCTATCGAGCTATCTGTTCATCCATCCACCCACTCACTCACCCACCCCCCCACCATCCACCCACCGCTCCCACCCACATCCATCCATCCACCCACCAAATCCATCCATCCACCCCACCATCCACCCATCCCTTCCACCCACCCACATCCATCCATCCACCCACCAAATCCATCCACCCATCCAACCACATCCATCCATTCACCCACCCACCAAATCCATCCATCCATCCACCCACCGTCCACCCACCCAACCACATCCATCCATCCATCCATCCACCCCCACCATCCACCCACCCCTTCCACACACATCCATCCACCCATCCACCCACCAAATCCATCCATCCATCCATCCACCCACCATCCACCCATCCAACCACATCCATCCATCCGTCCATCCCATGATGCTACTCCCTCTGCCTGTGTCCATCCCTCCTAACACAGAAGAGGGGCCTAACAGAACCTGGGCCTATTATAAAACTAAAACATATGGTTCTCTCTGGGGATAAATTAGCAATGTAACCTATGATCACAATACTGTGATTGTATTGGACCAGACAAGCTATTTAGCTCAAATCATTCCTTCAACATGATGCTGCGGACAAACCTTCACCAACAACCATCATACCTTAGTAAGTATATAGAACACAATTCCAATAGTGTACACTGCATTAGATTCAAAGAAGTTTTAATAATTCATTCTACCAAAACATATATGCACTTTTTCAAAAGCCCAAGTCACACTGTACTCGTTGTTATTACATTCTATTGTGAGGTGCCCACCTTTTCCTTTGTGGTCCAAACGACTTGGAGGTATATCTATACCCCAAATAATGGTTCTATATCCTCCAGCAAAATGTCCTTTGTCGCTTTATCAGTAGGTGGGGGTGCTCCTGTTCTTGAATGTCGACACGTTTCGGCCTCTAGCAGGACCACTACAAGGTCAAATGCCCATCCATACACTAAAATAAGTGGTAAACAATAGTAAAACTATTTAAAAACAATTTTCCTACAGATCCCTTAACATGTTTTAAGACAGCTCATGTTGTCTTAAAACATGTTAATGATATATTAAGCAGAACCTACAGGGAGTAGGGCCTCCACCCATCTCTTTTTCATCTCTATTTCTCTTTCTGGCCAGCTCTCTCTTCCTCTGTCTCCACTTTCTCTCATTTTCTCCCTCATCTCTATTTGCATTAATCTCTTTTTCCTTCTTCCTGCGATCTCCTCGCTATACCTCTGAAACTCATCCAATCCTCTCTCTCTCTCTCCTATCTGTCCTTCCAGATGCTCTCGCTCCAACATTCTACCTTTGTATGCTGTTCTCCACAGAGTTTTCCCCTCTGTCTCTCTCAACGTCTATGTGGATGCTAACTCACTTTCTTCCCCACTGTTACCTTGTGTTATGTTAAAAAGTGCTGTGGACACGACTCTGTATTTTACAATTGCCTCTCATCTTCTGTGTTTCAAATAGGATTACAGGTAGGAACACTGTAGGTAATCTGCGAAGTTAAAACTATTCTGTGCCCCTGGCGGACATGCCGAGAGGATTGGTCATTTCACTCCCTCCCTGGAGAGTAGGGACAGCTTCGCCAAGAGAGTGAATCCGAGGATTCCGGGATGAGATGATCTGAACGAGGAAGAGTGAATGGTGAACAGGATTAGCATCAACAATCCCTACCTAAGGGACACTAGCAACAGGTATGCAAGAAAACAACAGATGTGCCAAGGGACGGACACCAGGCGCTAGAACGAGGAGCGAGGACGCCACGAACGAGCAGGCATAGTTACCAGGCGCAGTGCACCTATAAGAGCAGGCCTCGTATACTGCTTTGTACAATGTGACCCGGAAAAGGAATCCCGGAGGTATCTGAGGTAGTAATGACCCTTATTCCGACCACAGAGACCCTCCCCCATCTTAGATTGGCTAAAACACCAGTACCCACAGGCATGAATCCCCAACCTCCATCTCCCTGGTCGCTATAAGCACCATGTCGCCTTTCTCTTCCGTGATGTACCCCTTTTTCTGTTACACAACTGGAGGCGCAAATATGACAACTTCTTTACTGTAAACTATAGCAGTAACGAAAAGCAATACATAACAAAGAACACATTTCAACATGGCTTCCAAAAAGGCAATAAAGTGAAACCTTCCCACACTATGCATCCAGTCGTGATGACGTCACAATCAGACCTGTGACATCACAGGTAGCATTATAAATACTGCTCTCCCAGTCAGCACGTGCTCTTGTTTGCTGCTCAGGCAGGAGATAAGCGCTTCCTGTTATATTTCATTCATTAAGTTGAATAATGCTCTATTCTTTAAAGTCATTTCATGTTATTTTCCGATTTCCTACATCGTTTTCAGCTTTCGTTATAAGGTTACATTTAACTTCTGCAGTGTTGCTAAATTTGATTCCTCGTGATTAATGTTTTCGTTTCAGAGAAGGATCAATTATGCCTTTCTCTCTGACAGGTCACTGCGTCTTTAATGTCAGTTTATTTATCCAGCCAGGCTCTTCTCCAGATCTGGAGTCATTTGGGGTCGCACTTTGACCTTCTCAGGTCTCCAGATCACACCCTTTTTAAACTGAGTTGCACAACATTAATTCCTCATCACGGGGGTTTCTGAGTTGGAGTTTTCATGCCGCCCGGTTTCTCTGGGGAACTCTTGTTTTCCTTTTGGTGATATGATTTCCTGACTGCTTTAGGATAGATTAATTTATAGTGTGGGATTGAGGTTGGTTTATAGAAAAGAGAGAGCGAGATACTTAATATGACTGTATTTTTAGATTGCATTTTGTTCTCAGCAGCACTTCCTTTGACTGTGTGTTATTAGCCCCTTTTTCTCAGAAAAAACAAGGTGTTTAAATGTCCTTTTTTAGGTCTCGCCTAGCGTTGCAGCGCATGCGCTGCTCGCTCGGCGAGACTTATAGTGACAGAGGACATTTCAGAAGGGGGCTTGAAGCCCCGCCCCTCATTTCCATTGGCTGGCTTCACCGTTTATGCTAAACGGTGGCCTGCCATTGGAAATGAGGTATTTTTGTTGCTGCCCTTTCGCCTTTTTGTCCGGCCCATCCGGACTGGCTCGTCTGCTTTGCGGCTGTCGCGAAGCATTTTCTTATCTTTGTTGGGGCCATCTGTTTTCACTCAGCCGCGTGTTTATTTTTGCATCGCGCTTTCACTTAAAGTGAAAGTGAAAGCGCGATGCAAATATAAACACGGCTGAGTGAAAACAGATGGCCCCCTGACTACCCGCAATGGCGAGCGCTTGTTATATTTATCTTCAACATATGGCGACGCCGGGCAATGCTCATGGAATACTTTTGTAAGTCGATATTTCGACCACAGTATGGTGACGTAGACCCAGCTCTTGCCATTGGGTGGAACAGCTCTGTGCTACCACGCGCCTTTGTCATTAAAGAGCAGCCGTACGATTGTTGATGGGCAGAGCTTCCTAGCGCTTGAAAGAATACTTCTGAATTAAGGCGCTCTGATAGCGAACACCACACGTGCATTAGCTGCACGATCTGGTGTGATGTCTGCGGCACGTACACCCTTCCCAATCACTGCAGACACTGGTGCCAGACACGCACGTCCGCGGAGCCGTCCGTCAGCTCCAGCGCCCACCCACCCAGTGCCAGGCTGCAGGCGCTGCGGCTCATTCATGAGGCGCGTCAGCTGACTGCCTGCTGCCAATCCGGGGGCAATGGGGCAATGGCAGGCACTCATTTGCTGCCCGTGTGAGCTGGCAGAGAGGGAGCGGGGCTGGAGGGGCAAGGGGGCCCTGGCGCGAGCACCCTGCAGGGCTGGAGAGGGGCACCTACAGTGAGCCCTCGTGGCACCCTCAGTGAGAACCAGGCATGAGTGGAAAGAAGACCCCTAGGGTGAGAGTCGTGCAGGGGTGGAGAGGAGGTGCCTTCAGTGAGTGCCGTGCATTGATAAAAAGGAGGTAGTGACAGTGAGTACCGTTCGGGGATGGAAAGGAAGGTCCCTCAGTGAGTACCGTGCAGGGGTGAGCAGGAGACACCGCAGTGACTACCGTGCAGGGACGAGTAGTTGGTAGTTTCAGTGAGTACCGCGCAGGGATGAGAAAGAGGCAACTTCAGTGAGTCCCGTGCAGGGCTGGAGAGAAGGCGCCTTCAGTGAGTATCGTGCAGGGGTGGAAAGGAGACCCCCTCAGTGAGTACCGTTCAGGGGTGTAAAGGAGACCCCCTCAGTGAGTACCGTTCAGGGGTGAGCAGGACGCACCTCAGTAAGCTCCGCGCAGGACGGAGCGCTGGTCCTCGGAGTGACCCCCGTGCACTGCACGACTGGTGCACGACGCACCTTATGCACCAGGACTGAGAAGGCGGCGGGGAGCGGCGATGGATGAATGCAGCATCCTGAGGCGGCGGGGGCTTCAGGTGAGCACCCCATGACCTTGGGGGGGGGCATGAAAACAAACCAACACGTCACCTTTGTAGTTGTGCGGTTTCGACAGTAGGTGTCTGGGACACGCTATGATCATCTAATTTGTGCCACATGTAATGCTCAGCACCGGGTTATTTCACGTTGTCAGTTAGCTGCCTGTGTTAGGCATGTTTTTGTTCTGCTGTACTATTGTCAGGACCACTGGCATTATGCGGCAGGGTAGCACTGAATTATGTGGCATGGTTGACTAAATTATGCAGCAAGAAAATGCTAAATATGTGGCATAATGTAGCACATTGTATTTAGTATTACATATTTTGCAATCTTTACACACGGTAAAACCGCCTGGGCAAAGATTTCACCTCATTAGTACCAGTACCATGTAACAGTCAAATACAAAAATAAGCAACTGAAAGTTGGCCAGTTAACCTTTTTTTTCCAAGGGCCTTCCATTCTGCATGAACAGGTCGCAACTTTTAGTAACGTTTGAACCGTTTGAGCTAGAAACATTTTTTTTGTTGAAATCTGCAGATTATGCAGCAATTTATGGATTATGTGGCAAATGTGGCAAATCCATAATTATGCGAAAAAAGGCTTTGCCACATTATCCTATAATTCTAGTGGCTCTGACTGTACATGTGTCGGGTGTAGTGTTATGTCACTGGGTGTGATATGTGTCCTGCAGTTTTATCCCAGGCTAGATGTTAGGTGTTGTTCTGAAGTTTGTGATGTTAGGCCGCTTGGTTCGTGTTGTGTAATTGTGCATTCTCTTCTACACGTTATGTGTCTCACAGTGTTCTGCTGTGTTATCAGTGCTTAATTTGAGCCGGTGGGGCCACCAACACTCATTTTTGCGGACCAGTACTTACTTTTCCTCATCAGACATTTCACGAGAACAAGAGGGGGAAACGCGCACAAGGGACAGAAGGAGGGAGAGAAAGATGGAAAACCGCTACAGAGGGCGAAAGCAGGATCCTGCAGGAGTGAGAGAAAGGGAGGGAGTGTCTGAGCAGGATCCTGCAGGAGTGAGAGAAAGGGAGGGAGTGTCTGAGCAGGATCCTGCAGGAGTGAGAGAAAGGGGGAGGGAGTGTCTGAGCAGGATCCTGCAGGAGTGAGAGAAAGGGGGAGGGAGTGTCTGGTCATGGATTAAACAGGCCTGAGGTGAACTGAAGACCACACAGCATTGGTATTCAGTGCACTGACATTTAATAGCGCCGGCTTCTCATCAGAGCTTGAGGCACCAGCAGTCATTCTTTTACAAATTAAGTGCTGTTATACTATGCTGTCATGTGCTATATTACGACATGATAAGACATGAAACATCATGTTTTCTTATGCACCTCTATGGGTGAACCATGGTAACCTGCACCGTTTGTCAAACATTCACACTTGAATGTACATTTGTCTGTGTGCTTTCGATTACACGCAAAACTCATTGACTATATCTGTGGGGTAATATTATAAACATAGGACAGGAATTGGATGTATATTTTCTCTCTTTTTACAAGCTGGCGCTTACTAGTGAATGCTTTCAATTCCCCACAATAAGTTTTCAAACCAAGTATCCCGATTTTTTCTTTTTTATGTTCCCATTTCGTCTTTCCGGAATCCTGTCCTACAGCAAGTGTGTAGCTTATTCCTGTATTGGGTTTTCCCAAGCAGATGGGGTTTTACGGATTGAGTTTTCGTGTAGGACCAGAAACCTGGGTTCTATTATTTGCTTCACAGTACACACCATGACTAATTGTGTGATCTTGGATATAATAGTTTTTTTCGTGCCAGGAATTGGAAGCGCCAAGAAATTTGATTAAAAAAATTCTGCGGTGTATAAAAGGTATTACATTTATATAAAAATGCTGTATGTATGTGGTATGTCTGGTCCATACTTATATATACTATATGAACTCGTGTTTGGCAAATCTACAACAATTTATTTTGCATAATGTGTTTTGTATGTGTAGCAAGATTCTTCCACTAATTTCTTCTTGTGGCGCAATGAGCAATCCATTCACTGTTCATTGGGTTTCGAGGATAACATATACATGAAATATCTGCTAAAGAGATAAATGTAAATGTGTGTACTAAAACTAAGTGCAACGCCAATGCAAGGTTTTCCACCCAGCACTTACAATTTCCTTCCGTGGAACAAAGTAACGTTTCCAAAATGGCCCTACGCCTTTCTCGAACGCTAAAGATGTTTTTGTTCGATGGAATATTATACCTGTTAACTGCCTTCTAGGGCTAGTGGTAAAAGTGAGGGCAGTCCTGGGATTATATGAAGTGTGTATATGTTCGTGTGTTTAGTGTGTTTTGTCATGTGCTTATTGTGTTTGTGATCTGAATCGTGTGTGGCGTCTTTTTTAGTGTGGGGCCTTGGACAAGCTTTTTGCATTTTCTAAATAAATAGCACATTTCCGAAGCCAAGTAGTTCAGCCATTGTGGCTCAGCCATCCCTCATCAGGCACAGCCACAGCCACGTGCATTCTCACATAAGTACATTCTCACCACCCAAACCAAACACACACCACCACCTATCATACCACACAACCATACCAAACTATACACCCCAAACCAAAATATACGCAACTGTGCCTCCCCAAACTCGCCACACTCTTAGCAGAATACTGTCTTCTCCGTGCCTTATTTCCCCATCTCACATGTCTCGTCATTTCTTCTTCTCTCTCTGCCCCCCCCAACACACACTTTTTTTCACGGACACCGCGCTATGCAATGCAATAGGGGTTGCTTTTGGTATTGTAAATAACAATGCCTTTTAATTTTTTTAAAGGCATTGCCATTTACAATGTCAATAGCTCAAAATAATGTCATTGCGTGACCTATTGCATTGCAAATGCTTGTCCTTGCGTGCGTTCTAGTATGTACAGGGATGGAAAGAAGGCATGAGAGCAGCTGGCACAAACTAAAATGATCCAATCCTGGCGCTGCTCTCTTGCTGTTAACCAGCATGAGAGAAGCATCAGGATTGGAGGGAGTGGCCTCTCTCCACGCTCTTATGAGCGCTGGAGGCCTGTACTTTCTCTAACCCAGCTATCTAAGACAGCTAGCTTGGAGAAGTTTAAAATGTGCATGTCTGTCTGGCCGTCGCAAGACAGTCATTCAAAGGGACATGCGCACTTTAAACATAAGTGCACAGCTCGCTGCTGCCACTCAGCAGCAATTGCCCCGCCCCGTCCTGACACTCGGTTCAGGATGGGTTCCTGAAAAATAAAACGGTAATAAATACAATTTATGACCATTTTATTTTTCAGCTGCTCTGGGCCATTTTTTAAGCGAGACGATGCTCCTCCTCTCTCATGGAGGAGTCACTCCTGGCAAAAGGAAAGGGGTTTACATTGAGAACTCTGCGACAACTACAATGGGAAGCACCACCATTGACGAACGGCCTAGGGGGGAGCTTTACATTATTTAAAATTAAGAGACCTTCAGACGCAGATCTCCAGCTTAGGGGTGGCTAGAGAGGTCTCAGTTTCATCAAGTACATTTGTAATTTTATGTTTAGCCTTTGCATGTGTGTGAATTAAAATACTTTTTCTTTTGTTAAAAGTAAAAACACTGGACATTAATTTATTTAGTGTTCTTTGTTGAGGTATTTAACATTTATTTAACCCTTTTAGTTAGTTTAATTTACTCAACTGGAGTTACTCATTTTAACTACGCTGTTCATACTCAATTCATGATACAACAAGGTTCCCCCTTTGACTTTTCCCCTAAACTAAGGGTAAGTCTTGCCTGTTAGATGACCAATCACCATTTGAAGTTTAATCCAGATAAAACTGAGATGTGGGTTACTAGGAACCATCCTTAGATCTGGACTTCCGTTTGATAGTCAATGAGTTCAGCTCACCCTCTGCCCTCACTACTATGACCACAATGTTGGAATGACTATCAGTGGTGATCTTACCTGTTGCCCGTATGTCAAGATCCTTGGCACATTTTACACCCTTTTCAAGAGCTTAATGCAAATTCATCCTTGCCTTCAAGTTGAAGGAAGAAGGCTGGGGACCCAGTTAGCTATTTCACCCTGAATGGATTATAGGAACGTAGGATTGTTAACTTACCTAAAAAGCTTATCAGATTGCCCAAAACTCGTCTCCTATGTCTGTTACTGAATTTACCTCAGCGCGCTTCTGCTAACTCCCAGTTGGACCTCCTACAAGGTTACCAGTGAATAAATGCGTTTTTTAAGAGCACTTTTCATGGCGCAGAAGGCATGAGCCCTACGCGCCCTCTTATATGCTTTGATTCTCCTCTTATGCGCTCTTGGCCGGCCCATGTTCTGACGCACCAGAGCAGTCAGATGCACTTCCATGGTTCTGGCTTCTGTTCCCAGTACACTGGAGGGAAAAGACTGCCCATGTGAGTGAGGGTGAGCGGTGTGCCTGTGAGAGTGCAGGGTGCAGCACATTAAAGCCAGACCTATTGGTATTGCCAATGCTTGATGCTGTAGGAGGTGGCTTTCTCAGTTGGTCCAGTCTGCTGGCCATCTTTTGTGTCCTCTGCCTCGGGGTCCTGGCTAGCTCCTCATGGGTTCTGTGGCCCTGGCTCCCTGCTGGGCCTTGGAGCCTGAAGTGTGGATTGACCGGACATGCTTCTGGGCACCCTTTCCTGTTGGGCCTGTTAGCTCCCCTCTCCATGATGTGTGAGTTCTGGCTGTGGATGCCTCCTGTGCTCTTTGTTTGGTTTGGAGTTTGGCCCGCCCAAGGCCTGCTTTGCCTTCATGTTTAGGCCGTATGCTCTCTTAACATGTGCCTTACTCTTCTGTGCGGTCTTCTCACATATTCTGCCCTCTGTTCTTACTGGCACAATTGCCTCAAGACTTTAAAGTAGCACTTCTCAATTATTAGTTCTAAAAATAAACACTTAAAAAGAAACAGCGCTTGTTCAACGGATATATATTGAAGTAAGGGCGGTGTGAAATGGGGCTAAGGGTTTAGAGGGTAAGGATATGGAGATATCGATTCAGTGTTTGAGGTGTGGGGTTAGGCATTGAGGGGTCAAAGGTTAGGAGTTAAGGGTTAAGGGCATGGGGTCAAGAGTTGGAGCTGTAGAGTAAATGGTTTAGAAAGGGCATTTAGAGTATAGAGGTTAAGAATAATAGTATAGTCATTACGGGTTTGGGGCCTGGTGTAATGGTTTGGATAAGGCTTAGGCATTAAGGGGTCAAGGGTTAGGAGTCAAGGGTTAAAGCTATGGAGTTAATATTTGGGGCCACATGGTTATTGGTTTGGGTTATAGAGGATTTCATGGTATAGGGGTAAGGGTTGTTGGGAGAGGGCTAGGGATATACTGTTAATGTTCGAGGCATGTGTGCTGTAGATACACATGCTTTGCATACTCCTGCCATCTAGTGTTGGGTCCGGATATTTGCAAGTTGTTTTTCTTCAAAGAAGTCTTTCCTAGTCACGAGGTAAGGTGACTCCTCCTTTTGGTGATAGTGCGCATGGGCATCAACTCCATTGTTAGATTGTTTTTTTCCGCCATCGGGTTCGGATGTGTATTGCTGCGCTCCGGTTCGAAACCGTTTCTCGGGTTCCCCTCGATGCGCAATCCTCTCTACCTCGACGGTATTGTTTCCGTACGCGTTCCACTTCTCCGCGTATCGTTTTCGACATCAGAATCGACCTTTGATTGGGAAGCCTTGTGGACGGCCTTACCGCGCTCGATAGGTCTCCATCGATGGATTGGACTCCATTTAAATTCTGCCCTCGGTGCCATGTGAAGTTTCCGCGCACCGACTCACAAGTAGTGTGCAACTTGTGCTTATCACCCGAGCACAAGGAAGAAAATTGTGACGTGTGCAGATCATTTTGATCAAAGAAGACTCCTCGATCGTCGGGCTCGACGTTGGGAAATGCAGCGTCAAAGTATCGAGGACACGCCGAACATCTTTGGTGAAGACTCCGGCCAGGAAGATATCGAGGCATCGGCAGCAGAAGAGGAGGATGCCTTCTCCGAAGAAGATTCAGGCTCGGAACTTATGATCGACTTCAATGCTGAGGAGCTGCCGCAGGGTCAAGGTGACGTGAGTACCGAAGACCCCTTGCCCCCACAAACTGTCCTGAAGAAACATAAGGCTTCGGCACCACCTCTGCCTTCTGGCCAAGGTCGGCACCGAGACCACGTTTCAGACGCCCAGCACCGAAACAACCTGTCAAGCCTTCAGGCTCGGTACTGAGTTGACTAAAACCCTCCTCAGAGCCAAAAGCATCCGGTTCCAAGCATAAGTCCGGCTCAGAGCCGAAATCCACTGCACCCAAGACCAAGCAACCTTCGGAGCCGAAACCCTCCGCACCGAAAAGTCAGCCTCCCTCGACGCCGAAAGCACTGGCACTGAAAACTTCAGCACCGAAACATAAAGATGCCCCTACAGATCCGAAAATGGACATTATTTGCGGCACCCGGGAATATTTCCGGATCCCTAGCGGTAGTCACCAGAACGAGCTGTCGGAGCAGAGACTCCCCACGGAGGTATATTACCCTAACCAAGCGTCCTTTGATATCCCGACTTTGAATATGGAAGTGCAGCTCGACTAATACGGAATAAACAGTCTCTATAGGACAATTCCGTTTTTACCAAATACAGAAGAGTTTTAGCAAGTCTTTCTTCTACTACGATTGCGAAGTGACTTTTCCAGTTCATTGTGACGTATTATATTTTGGACCCCGATTCACTAAACAAGGAACATCTCTGATGAATCGACTCCTCCGTCCAGAGGATGTAACTTTATCAACTCACAGTGACCAGCACAATTTGAGAAGCTATTTGGAGGTGGCATTCCTGAGGAAGGCAGGTTCTGCCGAAACGCGCGTAGAGACGAACAGTTGCCACATCTCTTATTTGTGTGTTTTTCTATTCTTGTGTAACATAATACAATCATGTTGTCATAACTGGAAATTTGTTCTTTTCCGTTTGAAATTATCGTATACCAGAAACATTGATCATTATGAACAATTCAATCATGTTTGTGACATGTATGTATGGATAGATGGATGAATGTAGTGTGTACGTAGATTTAAATGGTGACTTCTCTGTTATAAAATTGTATATAATGAACAACACTTAGAGACATTATTTAATAAAATATATATTAGTATTTTTCTAATTATGAGTGATAGTTTTTCTTCTCATAGATATTTCTATTATGTGTATTTAAATATGTTTTGAAGTTGCCCTAGGAATTTCACAGCATTATTCCATTAACACCCGATCCAAAGCAAAAAAGACTACATATCAACCCTGATACTGGTCATATCCACATAAAACCACCTCACAAACGCAAGCTTCAAGAAGACGAGGACACTTCTTACAAGATCCCCTTGAAGAGAAAGACTGTGGCTACAAGTCCTTTTCACTTCCCTTCACCCCCACCTCCAGCACCCCTGTCACCTCCTGAGAATCCTTTGCAGATTACACCTCAAGATTCTCCTCAATCTCATCATGACGACCATGATGCAGATGATGGGGGAATGCCTATCCCACTAGATCCATGGATAGATTACACACTAGATCCCCCTGGGGACACTGATCCAGACCATCTCCTCCAGACGACAATGCATCACACCATGAGCTCATTGCCAGGGCTGCACATTACCATGGGGTAGAGCTCCATAAAGAATCACTGGAAAAAGATTTCTTATTTGAGACGCTAGCATCCACACATAGATCGTCACAATCACTCCCCATGCTTAAAGGCATGATGCAGCATGCTGGCGAAATCTTTAAAGACCGAGTCAGAGCCCGCATCTTAACTTAACTCCTAGGGTGTACAAAAAATATAAAGCTTCTCCCTCAGACCCTATCTTTATTAGAGGACAATTGCCCCTAGATTCCCTAGTGCTATCAAACGCTCGTAAGCGAGCAAATTCTCAATCATCAGGAGACGCTCCTCCACCGGATAAGGAGTCTAAACTAATTGACGCCTCTGGCAAGCACATAGCTGCTCAGGCAGCAAATAATTGGCGTATTGCAAATACCCAGGGCCTTTTAGCTAGGTATGACAGGGCACACTGGGGCGAAACGGAGCAACTTCTCCAATACCTCCCAGATGAGCATCAGGCTAAAGCTCAGGATTTAGTAAATGAGGGCAAGCTCCTCTCTAATTCCTCTATTCGTTGTGCTCTAGATGCTGCAGACACCTCAGCTAGAGAAATTAACACTGGCATCATAATCAGGAGGCACGCATGGTTAAGGAGCTCAGGTTTCAAACCTGAGGTCCAACAATCAATCATTAACACGCCCTTTGATAAGGAACACTTATTTGGCCCTAACGTTGACCAGGCGTTAGAAAAGATGAAAAAGGACACTGAAGTTGCTAAATCTATGGGAGCACTTCAGACTGCATCCAACAGAGGCTCCTTTCGTCGCTCCTTCTACAGAGGAGGGTGAAAAACAACATCCCCAGATCAGAATACCTAAACTTACAAAGGTAATCACCAATTCTCTCCCTCCAGAGGATTTTTTCGAGGAGGTTATAGAGGCAACAACTTTAAGGGTAGGAGTAAGGGCAACACACCTAGAAACTCCCCTTCCCCCAACAAACAGTGACTTGCCCACGCTTCCCTCCGATTACACCACACCTGTCGGGGGAAGACTTCACCAATTTCTCCCCATTTGGCAGTCGATAACATCAGACAAATGGGTTCTTGGAATTATCCAACATGGTTATTGCCTGGAGCTTACCACCAATCCCCCAAACATTTCGCCACGGCCTCACAAGTTATCTCAGGAGCACGTCCACTTGCTAAAACAAGAGGTCCACTTCCTTTTACAAACGGGGCAATAGAGCCAGTTTCCATACAGTACCAAGGCTCGGGGGTTTACTCTCTGTATTTTCTCATCCCCAAAAAGGACGGTTCCCTAAGACCTATTCTAGATCTCAGAGAGCTAAACCACTACATACGGTCAAAACATTTTCACATGGTCACACTTCAACAAGTGCTCCCGCTTTTACAAAGAGCAGACTTTATGTCTACTCTGGATTTAAAAGACGCATATTTCCATGTTCCAATTCATCCAGCTCATCACAAATACCTACAATTTGTGAAAGCGAACAAGCACTACCTGCTCAAAACACTTCCCTTTGGAATAACTACAGCGCCCAGAGTTTTACCAAATGCCTGGCAGTAGTTGCTGCTCTCATCAGAAGACAACAAATTCACGTCTTCCCCTATCTGGACGACTGGCTCATCAAAGCCAGTACTTACCACAACTGTCTCCAGCACACACAAACCACAATAGATCTGCTTCATCAACTGGGTTTCACCATCAATGCACAAAAATCACACCTGCAGCCATCACAGATGCAGACTTATCTAGGAGCTACTCTAGACACAGTCCAAGCTCTAGCCTCTCCCACTATAGCCAGAATACACAATATTCAAACTGCCACTCTACAGTTTCAACCCAACCAGGCATTAGCAGCCAGAGTGTTCATGCAATTATTGGGAATGATGGCGTCCTGCATCGCAATTGTACTCCATGCGAGGCTTCACATGCGACCCCTATAAGAATGCTTAGCACGCCAGTGGAATCAAGCACAGGGTCTATTGACCGATCTAGTGTTGGTAGACGGCCGTACACATCGCTCTCTCCAGTGGTGGAACCCACAAAACTTATTAGCAGGTCGGCCTTTCATCGACCCTGTTCCACAAATCGTGCTCACAGCAGATGCATCTCTAACAGGTTGGGGGGCTCATCTCAAACATTACACAATACAAGGCCTGTGGAGCAACAAGCACAAGACTCTCCACATCAAGTATCTAGAGCTCTTAGCTGTTTTTCTAGCACTAAAAGCTTTTCAGACTCAGCTCATAGCCAAAACTGTCCTAGTCCGAACGGACAATATGACAGCAATGTATTATGTGCAGAAGCAAGGGGGGGGGGACACACTCTCTCCAACAGTCAACAGTCAACAGTCGCTCAAGCCATTTGGAAGTGGGCGATACATCACAAGATTTATCTTCTGGCAGAACATCTCCCAGGAGCAAACAATCAAATTGCCGATCTCCTCAGCAGGAGAAGACAACAAATTCACGAGTGGGAACTTCACCCCCAGGTTCTAATTCCTTACTTCCAACAGTGGGGGTTTCCACAAATAGACCTATTTGCCACAGCCGAAAATGCAAAATGCCCAAACTTCGACTCCAGGTACCCACACCCGCTATCAAAGGGCAATGCCCTATGGATGAACTGGTCAGGGATATTTGCCTACGCTTTTCCGCCTCTCCCGCTCATTCCATGGGTGGTTCGGAAACTCAGGCAAACATCTCTCACACTAATTCTAGTAGCTCCCACATGGGCTCGTCAACCATGGTACATCACTCTGTTGGAGCTGTCTCTGGTTCCGCATCAAAAACTACATCTAAACTCCGGTCTCCTCACACAGAGCCATGGAGAAATCAGACATCCAGATCCCAAAGAGCTGAATTTAGCGACCTGGCTCCTGAAGTCATAGAGTTTGGTTATTTAAATTTACCACCAGACTGTATGAATATTCTAAAAAAGCAAGAAGACCTACCACCAGAGCGTGCTATGCAGCAAAATGGAAAAGATTTGCTGTATATTGCAATAACAACACAATCAATCCTTTAGATGCTTCTATACAAAACATTATTTGCTATCTGTTACATCTGCAACAATCAGGCCTCGCTTACACGTCTATTCGCTTGCACCTTGCCGCAGTAGCTGCATACTTACAAAATAGACATTTGTCATTATTCAGAGTCCCAGTAATCAAGGCCTTCATGGAAGGCTTAAAAAGAGTAATACCACCGAGGATTCACCCTGCCCCAGTGTGGAATCTCAACATTGTTCTCACAAGGCTCATGGGTCCACCTTTTAAACCATTACACAAGTGCCCCTTACAGTTCCTCTCATGGAAAGTTGCATTCCTCATTGCTATCACATCCCTGAGGGTAGTTGGTGAGCTACAGGCATTAACGTTGGAAGAACCTTTGTTTCAGCTACATAAAAATAGGATAGTTCTCCGTACCAACCCAAAATTCCTTCCCAAGGTAGTTTCTGCTTTTCCTATAAACCAATCGGTTTAGTTGCCAGCCTTCTTTCCTCAACCCGATTTTGTGGCAGAACCCGCTCTTCACATTCTTGATGTTAAAAAAGCTTTACTATACTACATAGATAGAACAAAAGACTTTCGCAGAACAATAAAACTGTTTGTTGCATTTGCTCCACCCCACAAAGGCAATCCTATTTCCATATCTGGTATTGTCAGATGGATTGTAAAATGCATTCAAACTTGCTATATTAAAGCTAAAAGGACTTTAACTATACCCCCTAGAGCGCATTCCACTTGCAAAATAGGGGCGTCAGTGGGCTTTTTAGGCAACATCCCTCTAGCTGACTTATGTAAGGCTGCTACATGGTCTACACCACACACATTTACCAAACACTACTGTGTAGATGTGTTAGCACGTCAACAGGCTAATGTAGGCCAAACAGTACTAAAAACACTATTCCAAACAACTGCAACATCTACAGGTTAGCCACAGCTTTGGGAGTATACTGATTTATAGTCTATGCAAAGCATGTGTATCTACAGCACACATGCCTCGAACAGATAATGTTACTTACCCAGTAAGCCTCTGTTCTTGGCATGTAGAGCTGTAGATTCACATGCGCCCATCCGCCTCCCCGGGTACCTGTAGTTGCTGCAGTTCTTACATTATACACTCATACGCATGGACATCTCTATACTACACTTATTTACTCCATTCTCACCCTCTTGCGGGAAAACAATCTAACAATGTAGTCGATGCTCATGCGCACTATCACCGAAAGGAGGAGTCACCTTACCTCGTGACTAGGAAAGACTTCTTCGAAGAAAAACAACTTGCAAACATCTGGACCCAACACTAGATGGCAGGAGTATGCAAAGCATATGAATCTACAGCTCTACATGCCGAACAGATGCTTACTGGGTAAGTAACATTATCCTTTTGGGGGATAGGCTTAAGGATTTGCACCACAGGGGTTAGGGTTAAGGGGTTGTTACTTAAGGGGAAGCAGTCAAGGGTATTGGTTATAGGTTTGGGATATAAGGGTGCGGGGTTACGGAATTAAGTGTTAAGAGATTAAGGATCAAAGGGTGCATGACATGGGGCTAAGATTCTAAGACTTAAGTTAATAGAGATTAGGGGTAAGTGTTATGGGTTAAGAATACAGAGTATATAGTTAAGGATGTAGGACTATCAGTACAGGGTTAATGATTTGGGATATAAGGTTAAGGGTTTGGGGTACAGAGTGAAGGGTTTGGATTATAGGGTTTTAAAAAAAAAATTTAACAAATTTTATTGATTTTACATACCGAAAAGTAAACCAAGAGACATTAGCTGGTAGTTGTACATGACAGCATAGGAAATCCCACAAGAAACATCAGTGCAGGCATATAGAAAACTATTGCCCCACATATGCAACAAATCAGCAGTGGACATATAACAAGGTAGGGTAGCCCATCACTACACTTCTTTTCGGTCGTTGTTCAATAGGATCACATCTCAATTGACCACGTAATGTTATCTATCTGACCAGAGTAACAATCCCTGGTAACCGTGTCTCTCCCATGAATAAAAACTAACCGCTATACCCCAACCCCCTCCCCCCTGCAGACTCAGCCTGAATCCTACACATCCAAATGACCCACACCAATACAATATAATCATGGAAATCCAATGCACAATAGGAACAGTAAGCATCCCTGTACAATAAAGACGTACATCAGCCCAGACTTTTTTCAGCATTCTGTCAAAAGGCTCGAGGGGGTGTATAAGGAATCCATCAGTACGGTTGCACAGCTACAGCAATAAACTCTTCCAACAGCACATTCCATTCCATAGAAATTGGTTTTTTACGCAATCCCCTGTGTTCTTCTCTCTTCAGCTCAGCACCCTCTGCTCTGCCCCATCTAACCATTTCGCTGTGCCATTCCTGTATTGATAGCGGTTTAGCGGTCTTCCACCTCATGGTAATATTCCGCTTAGCTAGTATTAATGCCAGGTTAGCGAATGTATTAACAGGGTTTCCCTTCGTCCCTCTTTGGCCCAACCCCAGTAGGCAGTACTCTAGCAAGTCATTATTCCGCACCGGGGCGATATCCTTCATTATCTTACACACAGATGCCCAATAGTGCCGTAATCATGGGCAGCTCCACAACATATGTATTAATTCCGCTTCCGATGAATGACAGCGTGGACAGCTATCCACTGTGTCTGGAAACATGGAACTCAGTCTGTATGGAGTCAAATAGGCCCTATGTATGATCATGAGCTGTATAAATTTAAATTTTGGGTTCCTGGATACTTTCTTTGGATATTCCAATATAGTGTCCCATTCTTTGTCAGTGAGCGCGCGGCCCACGTCCACATCCCATTTGCTACGGAGGGACTGGAGCGACACTGCTGCTATTGTGCGAATCCCTCGGTAGTGCCATTTCGTCAAATGGCTTCCATTTCCCATCAAATATTGCATAGTGAGTAGTGCGTGTGTTACTGGTTCTATCTCCTCCGGAGCCCAAGTGGTGCGTATGTAGCGAGAAACATTAGCATGAAGGATAAACAATGTATTTGACACCCCATGTTCTCGGACAAAGACATCATGGGGCATCAGGGCACCGTCCGAAAAGAACATGCCCACCGTATTCACTCCTGCATCCCCCCAGGCCAATATTCTCCGACTAGTAACAGTTCCCAACTGCGAGGGGATCCCTAAAAGGGGGTTAGTAGGGGTGTATGGAGCTACTGACTTCGTGTATCTCAAAGCACTCCTCCAGTATAATAACACAACTCTCAATAAGTGGGGCGTCGTCTGAGGAATCTTGCTATTGGGTAATAAGAGTTTATGTATGTCCCCTCTTTCCCATGACTGGCGAGTCATCCCAATCTCCTGAAAATTACGGCCCGCCACCCAGTATGCCAGCCATTGCAGCTGGCTCGCATAACAATAAGCTTTCAGGTCCGGGGCCCCCATTCCCCCATGTTTCGTGTCCAATTGTAGCTTCGCGATCCCGATACGCCTGCAGCCAGTTCCCCAGATCAGGTCAGTTAATAGGGAGTTCAATAATTTAAATACCTGTGCTGGGACGATGATGGGCAAGTTAGTGAAGTAATATAACAACCTAGGGAGCATCACCATCTTGGCAATAGCCACTTTACCCGCTACCGATAAGGGCAGGGAAGTCCAGAATTTTATTTGGGGTTTGAGCGCAGCTATAGTACGGTTTAAGTTACCATCTAGGATATCTACCGTTTCCCTGTATACCTGGATTCCTAGATATTTGAAGGTAACAGGTGCTATCTGAAACGTCCACTTCCCAAAGCACAGGGGACCGCCACGTGCTACGTCAGTGAAAAAGTATACATAGGACTTGTTCTCGTTTATAGAGAGACCTGAGAGCCGCTGGAAAGTATCAAAGGTAGTAGGTATGGGTTCATAGTTCTCATCCAGATTTTTGAAATATAAAATTAAATCATCCGCATATGCAGAGACGATATGTGTATTGGTTCCCACTTTGATCCCTTTGTGTCCCGCCATAGTTCGAAGTTTATGCAAGAGAGGCTCTAAAGCTAAGATGAATAATAAGGGTGACAGCGGGCAACCTTGTCTGGTACCCCGCGCTACACTATATTGCTGTGAAATATGTTGTCCCGTACGTGCGCGCGCCGTGGGGTTCATGTATAGCAGCCTCACCCAACTTATATATTCCTCTGGGATGTCAAATCTTGAAAGGGTATAGAACATATATTGCCAGTGTAGGGAATCAAAAGGCTTGACGTAGATCGAGCGAAATGCATCCCCCTGCATTAACTGTTGCCGGCGCATATGTCATTATTTGGTGCAGTCTCCTAATATTAAGCGCCGTGCTTTTGCCCGGGACAAAGCCGCATTGATCAATGTGTATCAACTGCGGGATAAACTGACAAAGTCTATTCGCCAATAACTTACTCAAGATTTTATAGTCCGTATTTAGAAGTGAGAGGGGTCTATATCCCGCCATATACACACTATCTCGCCCCGGTTTCAGGAGCGAGACCACTGTCGCCTGTAACGTGGTAAGGGGAAGTGTACCAGTATCTAACGATGCCTGGTACAACCGCTGTAAGTGAGGTACCAATAAGTCAGAGTATGTTGCATAAAATTCAATGGGCAGACCATCACTCCCTGGTGCTTTATTACGAGGCAAATCTTTAATCGCCCGTTTAATTTCCATGCTAGCCACCGGCTGTTTCAGCTCCTCCTTGTGGTTTTGTAATAATTGTGGGAGCTGTAGACCTTCGAAGAAGGGCTCAAAGTCTATATCATTAAAGTCAGCCGGTTTCTCATATAATTTCTCATAGTAATTTTTAAAGGCAGTGTTTATTTCTAATTGAGTACAGACAGTGTCACCTTCCATATTTCGGATCTCTAGAATAGGGGATACCGACGGGGCGTCCTTAATAATTTTAGCGAGAAGTGGGCCTGCCCTATCTGCTGTTGCATGTTGTTTCTGAGTATAAAGACGATAGTCTAAAATGCGCAGGTCTTCTAAGAGTTCCGCGTGTTTTATATGTGCTTCTTGTAACTGTGCCTGCTGTGCTCCGTTCAGTACAGCTTCCTGTTCCAACCTACCCATGCGATTTTCGACCTCTGTAAGTTGTTCGATTAGAGCAAGCCGTACTCCCGACTTCGTGCTAATTGCTACCCCCCTTATCACGGTTTTAAAGGCATCCCATTCTATTTGACGCGTGCTCGCTGTATCCGCATTTTCAGTAAAATAATTGTCTATTGCCGTGGATAGTGCACTACGAAAGACTGGGTCTTCTAATAGCAGGGGCTGTAGATTCCAAGTCGGTATCAGGGCAGGGATCCTGCCCCACATGAGTGTAAGTTCTATGGGGTTATTATCTGATAATGTTTTACCCAAATGTGTTGTGTCGCTGACGAGGCCAAGTATATTCAAGGAACAAAATATTCTGTCAATGCGGGTATGTAACCCATGAGGTGGTGAGTAGAAGGAGTATTCCCTGCTAGTATTCCATGCGTCTCCTATCCCCCACCCATCTGCCCATCCCTTGAGTGCTTCCGCCAACTTCCTACATCCCGTATTGTGCAATGGAGGGTGCGACCTGTCCAGATCAACATCTAACACCGTATTGAAATCGCCACCCAACACCCAGGGGTATTCTTCCCATCCCACCAATACCGTGCTAAGGACCTCTAGGAATTTGTCTTGATATGTGTTTGGAGCGTATATGCTTCCCATCACAATGTGTTCCCCATCTAGTAATCCATGTACTAAGACATACCTGCCATTTGAATCAATCTTCTGCTCTAATAACTTGAATGGGGTACCACTCCTAATCCATATCGCAGCCCCTCGTGCAAATGCTGAGTAGGACGTAAAGAACAGTTGACCCCTCCATTTATTTTTTTTGCAGTTATACTGCTTCATCATGCTTTAAGTGGGTTTCCTGAAGAAGCGCAATATTAGTTTTCCGTCTGTTTAGCTGCGCCAACAACCTATGTCTTTTATGAATGGAGCCCAGCCCCCTTACATTCCATGAGCTGTACGTATATTTGCTAGGATGTGTCATCAGGTCCCAAGTAGGGTGATCTGCCATGAACATATAGGACAATAGGCCAATCTGTCGCAATATAACCTGTAGCTGAGTCTGTATATCTATGAAAACTCCCCAATACTAGGTTCCCCCATAAAACATTAGAGGACCAAACCATGAAAAAAAGTTCAACAGGAACTCTAATTAAGAGATAACATAGTGCAGTCGCCAAAGGGGTGGCGGCAACCACCACGTTCCTGACATACATTACCCTGTATGCAGTTACATTGTTCCTATCGCTCCAGCACAAGCCCCATCATCATAAAATAAACATGGATAGTAGGACCATCAAGTATCATTGCATACAGCGATTCATACTTATCTATACAGTATACAATACCAACTTCTGGAGGGCCCAGCATACAACTTTAGTAGTCATTTGCAGTCTGTGGAGTAACTAATGGAAACAATGCCAGACTGGTTTCAGAGTGAACAGTGGCATCGTCCGAAGAGTGGACAGACACAGCGTGGGACTTGGCATCATGTTCCGCCAGGGCTGCCACTGTCAGGAGAGCATCTTTTTGGCTTTCCGAGATCTGTTCCAAAGATGGGCTTACACTAGAACCAGTTCTAAGGCGCTGATTTTCACCCACTCTGGCTTCATCTTCGCGCTGTGACAAGGACTGCGTGGATTGACTCGGCGGAAGCGAGTTCTGGGACACAGGAGGTGTGAAGGTAATTTCCATCCAGTCCGCCACCTCCTCGGGGTTGTCAAAAAAAAGAGATCTTTGGCCAAAAATGACTTTCAAACGGGCCGGAAAAAGTAGACCATATTTCAAATTGTGCGCCCGCAGTTTCTTTTTAACATCTTGGAAGGTAGCTCTCGCTTTCTGAACCGCCAGCGAAAAGTCCGGGTGCAGGGAGACCTTTTTGTTTTCAAAGTGGATGGGAGCATTCTCCCTCGCAGCACGCAGTATCGTGTCCTGGTCCCTATAGTTCAGTATGCGTGCTATCAGAGGTCTGGGCGGCGCCCCCGGGAGGGGAGGTCTGGGCGGCACCCTATGTGCCCTCTGCACACTATAGAGTTCCGTGAGGCCTTCCCTTGCTACATGCTCTCGCAGCCATTTTTCAACAAACTGAGTGGGATTAGACCCCTCACTCCTCTCCGGTATTCCCAGTATTCGGACATTATTTCGGCGGGATCTCCCTTCGGCATCATCCACCCTATCTTGCAACCCTTGTAGCTGTTGTTGTAGTTGTTCCAGTTGGGAAGTGTGTATTGTTTGTTGCGGAATCAAATCATCTAGAGCAAGTTTATTCGACCTTACTTTGTCCGCCAACTTTTTATGATCCGCTTGCAAGAGGTTAAGGCTAGTAGAGAGCGTTCCTATTTGTGTTTCAATCGCCACGCGTGAGTCCCTAATTTCTTTCAGTATCAAGTCCAGCTTATCAATGTTTTGTTCAGACCCCGTGGGCGCCACTACATCAATTTCAGGACTATGCGCTAACTCACTACGCGTTGCAGAATGCGTGTCATCAAAGGCAGGCGGGTCGGGTTGCTTAGTCTTGGTGCGACCCATGATGCAGAGGAGCCGAGACCCAGCACAACAACCCTTTCCAAGATCTCGAACGGATAAACCCACCTGCACGCTACTCACTGTAGCTTATGACTGGGTACTGTGAGAAGTTGGCCTGGTATATGCTGTCCACTAATTAAAGTGGGCACCTTGCACCAGTCCAAACGACCTTTATTGATGATTAGTGTGAGAAGTTGGCCTGGTATATGCTGTTCACTAATTAAAGTGGACACCTTGCACCAGAACAATTCGACTCTTATGGTAGATAGGTTTAAGACAACCTTTATAGAAAGCTATCCTAGTGGTAGCTGTGGAGAGCAGCCTTCAGGCTAAGTCTTGAAGGAATGTAAAGCAGCTTGTTTTACCACACAATCTCTTGAATCACCAAATGAAAAGACACCACACAGGTATATATATCAAATATATATGTATTTATTAATAAACACTCTCTACTAATCTCTTTATGAGATTAGAAGTCAGGAACATATGTACAAGTCAAATGTTATCAAAATAAGTTTAGCACAATCGAATATCACAATCTTAGTTTGGCTAGACCTCGGGCTAGGGCATCTAGAATCGAGGGACCCCCAAGAACCACCCCAGGTAGTTGTAGGAGACCCACAGGGGACGGACGCGGTGTCCTGGCACCGGTGCGAGTCCTGTACGAGTCTATGCGAACAGACGAGATTGAGATTTCAATGTTAAAGGTCCCTTGCGTGTTCGAGGCGAACACACTGATCGGTCCTTGTACGAGTCGAAGGACGCGGTTACAGATAGAGTTGCAAGGGAGATGGACGCGCTGTGTCTAACACAGACGCGAACCTTGTGCGAGTCAGCGCAATGGAGATCTCAATGTTACAGGCCCCTTGTGTGTTCGAGGCGAACACCGATCGGACTCAGTACGAGTCGAAGGACACAGTTCTAGATAGTGTTACAAGGGAGATGGACGCGATGTGTCTAACACAGACGCGAACCCTGTACGAGTCAGCGCAATTGTCGCACTTAGAAAATAAGAGTTTTAGGGCACTTCTAGGGTAGCTACAAGCAAGTCACTTACAGGGTAAGTAGTTCTAGGGCCCACACCCACAGGAGCACCGTAGTGCTGAAGTTACCTCACCCAGGGGAGCCGGGTGCATAGGTGTTCTTTGGTGTCGGGTCGCGGCGTCGTTTTCAATGGGAGCCAGTGAAGACTTGCTGCTTGCGGCGACAGGAGAAGTGTCCGGAGGAATCCAAGCCTGGATTCAGAAGATGGAAGACCTGAAAGCAAAGGGGACAGTGTTCAAAGTCACTTGGCAGTGACTCGGGGCAAGGAAGATGGATGCCCACCGTCGTCGCAAGATTCAGGTCGTTCGCGGGTGCCTTGACTCTTCAGCCACGAGGTCCAGGAGGCGTCGACGACAACCAGGAGCTGGATTCGGCGTGTCCCACGATGTCTGCAGCTTACTGCGGTGTCGGCGACTCGATTGGAGCCAACAAGCCTTAGTAACAGCAAGTCTTGGGGAAAGTGTAAAGAGGCAATGGCGCAGACCAGCAAGGTCTGTGGGACTCACCCAGCGAGGGTAAGTCAGGGCAGGCCTGGAGCAACCAGGGGAGCCCTTTGGTTTCTTTAGAAAGTCTTCTGGGGACCCACAAGCCGGCTGGCAAGGGATCGCGAAGACGCCTCGGGAGGATTCGCTCAACAAGGGCCCACAGTCACTCGAGACGTGGTAGGCCTCTAATCTTCGGAGGGATTCCTGCTGGAGGCTAGGACCACACGTGGTGCAAAGCACAAGTTCGTGGAACGTTGTAAAGGGGTTGCACTCGACAATAGTGCACGGTACCCAGGGGTCGCGGTTCCTCGTCACTCTTGAGGTCCACTGGCCTCAGCTTCGCTGGGGACTCATGATGGCCTTTGAAAAGTCAGGAAATCTACTTCTTAGGCTGCAGGGACTTCGGACTCCGGCGGGAGCGGCATAGTTTGCGACCATCATTTGTAGTTTTTGGTGCCTGCCAAGCAGGGCAGTCACTCCTTGACTCCAAGGGAGATTCTTCAGTCTTCCAAAGGTAGTGGAACGTCGAAGGTCCGGGATTCTTCTTCAGAGCGTCGTCCAGGGAAATCTAGTTTGGAATGCACAGGTTCCCCCTCTTATACTAGAAGAAAGGGAGGGACTAGCTCTAAGACCCTACATATGGGAGGGTCAGGGGAGTGGGTGGCTACACCCACTTCCCTTTGTCCAGTTTCGCGCCAGAGCAGGGGCAGGTAGCCCCTGAGCCGGTTTGAACTGGGGTATGCACAGAGGAGCCTTCTGCTCCCCCAGTGCAGGACTTCAAAGCACTCTAAGAGTGCACCCACCCAGCCCCAATACACTAAACCCTGTCTGGGAGGTGGTCACACCCCTTGGGACAGGATATCTATTGTTGGGCTTCCTCCACTGCGAGTGTTGGTCATCAGCAGGAGGGAAGCCCAGTGTCTGTGACTGGTGGCATCCATTTTGTGATGCCAGGGCTCTGCAGGATTCTACCGCGTTTCCACAGTAGGTACATGTCTATCCCTCTAGAAGGGTGGAATGCTACCCCCGCCGCCAGGACTGGCGGGGGGTAGTATTCCAAGATGTTTGACACCAAACACGACATGTTTCGATGCAGCCATTCCAAAGTTAGCATTCTACCGCGAGGATATAATGCACTTAAAAGTATATGGTTTAACCGCATCCACAAACAGCCCCAGAGAATGGACTCTGAGAGCTGCAGAGGGGCCCTGCTCAGGCAGAGGCACCCCCTCACATGGAAACTAAGCACCCTGCCCTCAGGATTGATAGGGCCTGCTTTAGGGGTGACTGATAAGTCTCAATGTGTGTGCAGGAGAGATATAGGGGACCTATATCTCAGTGAGGGGTGCTAGCACTTCCTCACCCAGGCTGCAGTAGCAGGCCTGTGGTGTCAGATTTAGTCTGCTTCCCAGGGGTGGCATAATACATGCTTCAGCCCCTGGTTGGCCTGTGAAGTACCTATGCCCTTGGTACCTAAGGTACCATATACTAGGGACTCATAAGGTACCACAGTATCCAATCACTAGTGCACCTAGAGTGCACTCCAAATCGTTTAGAGAGAACAGAGAAGCTGGGGCCCTGATTGGCAGGGTCCCAGCCAGACTATAGCCAGAAACCTGTGTAAACATCAGAAAAAAAGTGGGGGCAACATAAGAGGCAGATCCTACTCTCCTACACAACCCCCCCCCAAAACGCAGGGACACTAAACTAACCTTGACCAGTTGAGTCTTCGTGTTCAAAGTGGAAATACCTTGAGAGTCCATCTGCATTGGCATGTTGGGTCCCAGGTCTATGCTCCACTGTATAGTCCATCCCCTGTAGGGAAATGGACCACCTCAAAAGTTTTGGGTTTTCACCTTTCATCTGTTTAAGCCATAGGAGGGGCTTGTGGTCAGTCTGAACTATGAAGTGAGTGCCAAACAAGTATGGCCTCAGCTTCTTCAGGGCCCACACCACAGCAAAGGCCTCCCTCTCTATAGCTGACCAACGTTTCTCTCTAGGGGTCAGCCTTCTGCTAATAAAAGCTACTGGCTGGTCTTGACCTTCATCATTCAGTTGAGACAGTACAGCTCCCACACCCAGCTCAGAAGCATCTGTTTGGACAATGAACTTTTGGTGTAGTCTGGACTCTGTAAGATGGGGGCAGTGCACATGGCCTGCTTTAGGTCTTCAAATGCCTTCTGACAACTAGCTGTCCACTGAACCTTTTTGGCATTTTCTTTGAGGTCAGATCATTCAAGGGGGTCACTATAGATCCATATCCCTTGACAAACCTCCTATAGTACCCAGTCAGGCCTAAGAAGGCTCTCACCTGTGTCTGGGTGGTTGGAGCAACCCATTCCATTATGGTTTGGATTTTGCTCTGTAAAGGCTGAACCTGGCCTCCACCCACAAGGTGGCCCAGGTACACAACCTGACTCTGCCCTATCTGGCACTTAGTGGCCTTGATAGTGAGGCCTGCTTTCTGCAGAGCCTCCAAAACATTCCTGAGGTGGACCAGGTGATCCTGCCAGGAGGAACTAAAGACAGCAATATCATCTAGATAAGCTGAGCAATAAGTTTCCATCCCTGTCAGAACTTTATTCACCAACCTCTGAAAAGTGGCAGGTGCATTTTTCAATCCAAAGGGCATCACCACAAAGTGGTAGTGCCCACCAGGGGTCGAAAATGCTGTTTTGGCTTTTGCATCATCAGCTAACCTGATCTGCCAGTAGCCAGCTGTCAGGTCAAACGTGCTTAGATACTTGGCTGAGGCCAAAGTATCAATCAGCTCATCTGCCCTTGGTATGGGATAGGCATCAGTCCTAGTGACTGCATTGAGGCCTCTGTAGTCTACACAAAACCTCATTTCTTTCTTACCACCCTGGGTATGAGGCTTGGGTACCAGGACTACTGGGCTAGCCCAAGCGCTATCTGAAGACTCAATTGCACCTAGCTCCAACATTTTCTGGACTTCAGTCCTGATACAGTCCCTGACATGGACAGGTTGCCTGTAGATCTTTATTCTTGACAGGCAGACTGTCTCCAGTGTCCACCTCATGGGTGCACCAGGAAGTCTGACTAGGGGTCAGGCTAAACATATGTCTATACTGTTGCAGAACTTGTCTGCACTCAGTTTGCTGATGGTCAGTGAGGCTGCTTGCCAAAGCAACACCATCTACTGACCCATCATCAGGGTTCTGAGAGAGCAGGTCAGGGAGAGGGTCACTCTCCTCCTCCTGTTTCTCATCAGTTGCCATGAGCAAGCCCATGTCAGCCCTGTCAACATATGGCTTTAATCTGTTGACATGGAGCACCCTCAGGGGGCTCCTGGGAGTTCCAAGATTCACCAGGTAGGTGACTTCTCCCTTCTGTTCAACTATTGTATGGGGGCCACTCCACTTGTCCTGGAGGGCTGCTGGGGCCACAGGCTCCAATACCCACACCTTCTGTCCTGGCTGGTATACAGTCAGTACAGCCTTTGGTCATGCCAAGCTTTTTGTAATTCTTGGCTGGCCTCCAGGTTTTGGTTGCCTTTTCATGTACTCAGCCATCCGGGAGCGGAGACCAAGTACATAGTCCATCACATCTTGTTTGGGGGGCTTGAGAGGTAACTCCCAGCCCTCTTTTACCAAACACAATGGACCTCTCACAGGATGCCCAAACAGAAGCTCAAATGGGATGTACCCAACCCCCTTCTGTGGAACCTCTCTGTATGCAAACAACAGGCAAGGAAGAAGAAGGTCCCATTTCCGCCTAAGCTTCTCTGGGAGTCCTTTAATCATTCCTTTCAAGGTTTTGTTGAAGCGTTCAACTAAACCATTGCATTGTGGGTGATAGGGGGTGGTGAACTTATAAGTTACACCACACTCCTTCCACATTGCTTTCAGATATCCTGACATTAAGTTGGTACCTCTGTCAGAAATGACCTCCTTTGGGAAACCCACTCTGGAGAAAACTCCAATGAGGGCTCTTGCCACCACAGTGGCTGTGGTGGTCCTCAGGGGAATTGCTTCTGGGTACCTGGTGGCATGATCCACTAGCACCAGGATAAACCTGTGCCCAGATGCAGTTTGAGGGTCAAGGGGACCAACAATGTCAATCACTACCCTTTCAAAGGGTACCCCCACCACAGGTAGTGGTATCAGGGGTGCCTTTGTTGTGCCACCTCCCTTACCACTGGCTTGGCATGTGACACAGGAGCGACAAAACTCCTTTGTGTCCTCTGACATATGTGGCCAATGAAAATGTGGGACAAGCCTGTCCCAGGTCTTGTTTTGGCCCAAGTGACCTGCCAAGGGATATCATGTGCTAGGGTCAAGAGGAACCCCTAAACTTCTGAGGTATTACCATCCTCCTGGTGGCTCCAGGGGCTGGATCTCTACCCTCAGAATATAGGAGTCTCTCATCCCAATAAACTTTATGGGACCCACTAGCACTCCCAGCAGCCTCAGCAGCAGCCTGCTGTCTGAGGGGTTCAAGAGAGGGGCAGCACTGTTGCTCCTTACTCAGATCTTCCCTAGAAGGGCCCCCTGCCCCCAAGAACTCAACCTGATCAGGCTCAAGTCCCTCTGGGGCAGTTCCTTCTTCAGGATCTGCTTCACCTCCCTCTGGGGGTGAATCTGTGATCTGAGACAGAGGGAAGGCACTGCCTTTACCCTACTGCTCCTCCTCTTGGGAAGCATCTGGTCCATTGTTCCAGGATTCAGAGCTGGTTCAGTGTTATGCATTCTTGCTTGTGACCTGGTCACAGCAAATACCTCTGCAGGGATGCCCAACATCTCAGCATGAGTCCATAACTCTACTGCAGACCAGGCTGAAGTCTCTAGATCATTGCCCAATAGACATTCGACAGGGAGGTCTGCACTGACTATAACCTTCTTGAGGCCAGTTACCCCTCCCCAGGAGAAATTCACAACTGCCAGACTATGGTTGGTCCTGATATTGCTTGCATTGGTCACCTGGTACATTTCGCCCAGGATGATCTGTCCAGGGTCCACAAGATCCTCTGCCACCATGGTGACACTAGCACCTGTGTCCCTAAATGCCAAAGCCTGTTTGCCATTTGTTACAGGCTGCTGTTTGTATTTGCCCAGATTACTGGGACTTACTAGGAAGGACATATTAAGGTCTCCCTCACAAATCAGCATTGCCTGAGTGGGCACTCTGACTAGGTCAGAGTCCACTTCAGAACCCAGGGTCAACCCTACTACACCCTTATTCTGAGTACCACCTCCACCAGTAGCTGAGCTAGGGGGAACAGTTGCCTTAGGGGCAGGAGTGGTGGTGGTTTGGTCTTTTGACTTGTTACAATCAGAAGTCCAGTGCCCTTTCTGTTTACAGAATTTGCACCAGGGCTTCTTTTGGCCTTTTCCCTTGTTGGATTGTGACTCCCCACCAGATGCAGATTTTTGGGGCCCTTGTGAAGACTTCTGGTCTTTTGACTTATCCCCACCTTTCTCAGAGCCCTTAGGATCTTGCTTCTTAGTGTCACCCCCTTGGTTCTGGGGTTTCTGCCTTACCCTGGTTCTGACCCATTTGTCTGCCTTCTTTCCCAATTCTTGGGGAGAGGTCAGATCTGAGTCCACCAGGTATTGATGCAACAACTGGTTCTGGCAATTATTAAGGATCTGTTCTCTCATCATCAGATTATACAATCCCTTGAAATCAGTAACCCTACTGCCAACTAGCCAACCCTCCAGAGCCTTGGTTGCACAATCTACAAAGTCAGTCCAGTCCTGAGTCTGTGCCTTCTGGGTGTCTCTGAACTTTAACCTGTACTGCTCAGTGGTTAAGCCAAACCCATCTATCAGTGCACTCTTCAGGACTTCATAATTATCAGCATCCTCTTCTCTAACAGTGAGGAGCTTGTCTCTACCTTTGTCTGAAAAGGAGAGCCACAAGATTGCTGCCCACTGCTTTTGGGGGACCTGCTGTACTCTACAGGCCCTCTCCATAGCAGTTATCCACTTGTGGATATCATCCCCACTCTGGTAGGGAGGAACAACCTTGCTCAGGTTCCTATGGTCTGGAATAGATTCTCTGCCTCTAGGGACACTGTTGCTGCCACCAAGGGGTTCTAACCCCTCTCTTCTAGAAGCTCTCTGGATCTCCAGGGCTTCTCTATCCAGTGCCAACTGCTTGGTTCTGAGGGCAACTCTTGCTTCCTCATACTGCAGCAGTTTGCACATTCTTTCAGAGGAGCTCTCTCTTATTGGAAAGTATGAGTTCCTCTGCTGGACAAATTCTCTGCCAGAGTGATAAGAGTGGTCAGATTCCCTGGAAGGGGACCTATGCCTCTCCTCCACTCTGTCAGTTCTCTTAGGGAGAATTCCTATGACCTTTTCAGGCCCGTTGGAGCCTGGCCCTTCAATCACAGAGTCTTGGTCATTCTGATTTTCATCATCTGACCCAGACACTGTAATTGACCCACCCCCTGATTCAGACCCATTAGCTCCTAGAGCCAATCTAAGATCATCTGCTATCAGCAGATCTATCAGGTGTAGTGTGGAGGGACTCTGTCCGAGCTTCAGGTGTCTTTCAACACACATGGCTCTCAAGTCAGAGAAAGCCATGTCCTTATACTGAGGCTGAGTGGATCCACTGGTTCCACCCTTTAAGGACATTCTAGTGTTGTGCAGTGCTGTACTACCTACACTAGTTTGTGGCCTACTGATACTAGCTTGAGCTGTAGAAAGGGTGTGCTATCCCTTGGCACACAGCTCTAAGTTCAGTAGAACTTATTGATACTAACCTTGACTTTATATGTACCTTAAGTACCTATAGTGGTTTTCAGTTAGTAATTCAAATAGAGATTTTCTGGTAAAACAATAGCAAGCTGGAATCCCACACGCTGCCCACCAATGTGAGAAGTTGGCCTGGTATATGCTGTTCACTAATTAAAGTGGACACCTTGCCCAGAACAATTCGACTCTTATGGTAGATAGGTTTAAGACAACCTTTATAGAAAGCTATCCTAGTGGTAGCTGTGGAGAGCAGCCTTCAGGCTAAGTCTTGAAGGAATGTAAAGCAGCTTGTTTTACCACACAATCTCTTGAATCACCAAATGAAAAGACACCACACAGGTATATATATCAAATATATATGTATTTATTAATAAACACTCTCTACTAATCTCTTTATGAGATTAGAAGTCAGGAACATATGTACAAGTCAAATGTTATCAAAATAAGTTTAGCACAATCGAATATCACAATCTTAGTTTGGCTAGACCTAGGTCTAGGGCATCTAGAATCGAGGGACCACCAAGAACCACCCCAGGTAGTTGTAGGAGACCCACAGGGGACGGACGCGGTGACCTGCCACCGGTGCGAGTCCTGTGCGAGTCTATGCGCTCAGACGCGATTGGGATATCAATGTTAAAGGTCCCTTGCGTGTTCGAGGCGAACACACCGATCGGTCCTTGTACGAGTCGAAGGACGCGGTTATGGATAGATTTGCAAGGGAGATGGACGCGCTGTGTCTAACACAGACGCGAACCTTGTGCGAGTCAGTGCAATGGAGATCTCAGTGCTACAGGCCCTTTGTGTGTTCGAGGCGAACACCGATCGGACTCAGTACGAGTCGAAGGATACAGTTCTAGATAGTGCTGCAAAGGAGATGGACGCGGTGTGTCTAACACAGACGCGAACCCTGTACGAGTCAGCGCAATTGTCGCACTTAGAAAGTTAGAGTTTTAGGACACTTCGAGGGAAGCTACAAGCAAGTCACTTACAGGGTAAGTTGTTCTGGGGCCCACACCCACAGGAGCACCGTAGTGCTGAAGTTACCTCACCCAGGGGAGCCGGGTGCATAGGTGTTCTTTGGTGTCGGGTCGCGGCGTCGTTTTCAATGGGAGCCAGTGAAGACTTGCTGCTTGCGGTGACAGGAGAAGTGTCCGGAGGAATCCAAGCCTGGATTCAGAAGATGGAAGACCTGAAAGCAGAGGGGACAGTGTTCAAAGTCACTTGGCAGTGACTCGGGGCAAGGAAGATGGATGCCCACCGTCGTCGCAAGATTCAGGTCGTTCGCGGTTGCCTTGACTCTTCAGCCACGAGGTCCAGGAGGCGTCGACGATGACCAGGAGCTGGATTCGGCGTGTCCCACGATGTCTGCAGCTTACTGCTGTGTCCGGCGACTCGATCGAAGCCAACAAGCCTTGGTAACAGCAAGTCTCGGGGAAAGTGTGAAGAGACAATGGCGCAGACCAGCAAGGTCTGTGGGACTCACCCAGCAAGGAAAAGTCAGGGCAGGCCTGGGGCAACCAGGAGAGCCCTTTGGTTTCTTTAGAAAGTCTTCTGGGGACCCACAAGCCGGCTGGCAAGGGATCGCGAAGACGCCTCGGGAGGATTCGCTCACAGGGGCCCCCGGTCACTCAGGACGGGGTAGGCCTCTGATCTTAAAAGAGATTCCTGCTGGAGGCCGGGACCATACGTGGGCCAAAGCACAAGTTCGTGGAACGTTGCGAAGGGGTTGCACTCGACAATAGTGCACAGTACCCAGGGGTCGCGGTTCCTTATCACTCTTGGGGTCCACTGGCCTCAGCTTCGCTGGGGACTCACGATGGCCTTTGAGAAGTCAGGAAATCCACTTCTTGGGCTTCAGGGACTTCGGACTCCAGCGGGAGCGGCGTAGTTTGTGACCGTTGTTTGTAGTTTTTGGTGCCTGCCAAGCAGGGGAGTCACTCCTTGACTCCAAGGGAGATTCTTCAGTCTTCCAAAGGTAGTAGAACATCGAAGGTCCGGGATTCGTCTTCAGAGCATCGTCCAGGGAAATCTAGGGTGCAATGCACAGGTTCCCCCTCTTATACTAAAAGAGAGGGAGGGACTAGCTCTATGACCCTACCTATGGGAGGGTCAGGGGAGTGGGTGGCTACACCCACTTCCCTTTGTCCAGTTTCGTGCCAGAGCAGGGGCAGGTAGCCCCTGAGCCGGTTTGAACTGGCATATGCACAGAGGAGCCTTCTGCTCCCCCCAGTGCAGGACTTCAAAGCACTCTAAGAGTGCACCCACCCAGCCCTAATACACTAAACCCTGTCTGGAAGGTGGTCACACCCCCTTGGGACAGGATATCTATTGTTGGGCTTCCTCCACTGCGATTGTTGGTCATCAGCAGGAGGGCAGCCCAGTGTCTGTGACTGGTGGCATCCCTTTTGTGATGCCAGGGCTCTGCAGGATTCTACCGCGTTTCCATAGTAGGTACATGTCTATCCCTCTAGAAGGGTGGAATGCTACCCCCGCCGCCAGGACTGGCGGGGGGGTAGTATTCCGAGATGTTTGACACCAAACACGACATGTTTCGATGCAGCCATTCCAAAGTTAGCATTTTACCGCGAGGATATAATGCACTTAAAAGTATATGGTTTAACCGCATCCACAAACAGCACCAGAGAATGGACTCTGAGAGCTGCAGAGGGGCCCTGCTCAGGCAGAGGCACCCCCTCACAGAGAAGCCAAGCACCCTGCCCTCAGGATTGATAGGGCCTGCCTTAGGGGTGACTGATAGGTTTATATGTGTGTGCAGGAGAGATATAGGGAACCTATATCTCAGTGAGGAGTGCTAGCACCACCTCACCCAGGCTGCAGTAGCAGGCCTGTGGTGTCAGATTTAGTCTGCTTCCCAGGGGTGGCATAATACATGCTGCAGCCCATGGTAGGCCTGTGAAGTACCTATGCCCTTGGTACCTAAGGTACCATATACTAGGGACTCATAAGGTACCACAGTATCCAATCACTAGTGCACCTAGAGTGCACTCCAAATCGTTTAGAGAGAACAGAGAGGCTGGGGCCCTGATTAGCAGGGGCCCAGCCAGACTATAGCCAGAAACCAGTGTAAACATCAGAAAAAAGTGGGGGCAACATAAGAGGCAGATCCTACTCTCCTACACAACCCCCCAAACGCAGGGACACTAAACTAACCTTGACCAGTTGAGTCTTCGTGTTCAAAGTGGAAATACCTTGAGAGTCCATCTGCATTGGCATGTTGGGTCCCAGGTCTATGTTCCACTGTATAGTCCATCCCCTGTAGGGAAATGGACCACCTCAAAAGTTTTGGGTTTTCTCCTTTCATTTGTTTAAGCCATAGGAGGGGCTTGTGGTCAGTCTGAACTATGAAGTGAGTGCCAAACAAGTATGGCCTCAGCTTCTTCAGGGCCCACACCACAGCAAAGGCCTCCCTCTCTATAGCTGACCAACGTTTCTCTCTAGGGGTCAGCCTTCTGCTAATAAAAGCTACTGGCTGGTCTTGACCTTCATCATTCAGTTGAGACAGTACAGCTCCCACACCCAGCTCAGAAGCATCTGTTTGGACAATGAACTTTTTGGTGTAGTCTGGACTCTGTAAGATGGGGGCAGTGCACATGGCCTGCTTTAGGTCTTCAAATGCCTTCTGACAACTAGCTGTCCACTGAACCTTTTTTGGCATTTTCTTTGAGGTCAGATCATTCAAGGGGGTCACTATAGATCCGTATCCCTTGACAAACCTCCTATAGTACCCCGACAGGCCTAAGAAGGCTCTCACCTGTGTCTGGGTGGTTGGAGCAACCCATTCCATTATGGTTTGGATTTTGCTCTGTAAAGGCTGAACCTGGCCTCCACCTACAAGGTGGCCCAGGTACACAACCTGACTCTGCCCTATCTGGCACTTAGTGGCCTTGATAGTGAGGCCTGCTTTCTGCAGGGCCTCCAAAACATTCCTGAGGTGGACCAGGTGATCCTGCCAGGAGGAACTAAAGACAGCAATATCATCTAGATAAGCTGAGCAATAAGTTTCCATCCCTGTCAGAACTTTATTCACCAACCTCTGAAAAGTGGCAGGTGCATTTTTCAATCCAAAGGGCATCACCACAAAGTGGTAGTGCCCACCAGGGATCGAAAATGCTGTCTTGGCTTTTGCATCATCAGCTAATCTGATCTGCCAGTAGCCAGCTGTTAGGTCAAACGTGCTTAGATACTTGGCTGAGGCCAAAGTATCAATCAGCTCATCTGCCCTTGGTATGGGATAGGCATCAGTCCTAGTGACTGCATTGAGGCCTCTGTAGTCTACACAAAACCTCATTTCTTTCTTACCACCCTGGGTATGAGGCTTGGGTACCAGGACTACTGGGCTAGCCCAAGGGCTATCTGAAGGCTCAATTACACCTAGCTCCAACATTTTCTGGACTTCAGTCCTGATACAGTCACTGACATGGTCAGGTTGCCTGTAGATCTTATTCTTGACAGGCAGACTGTCTCCAGTGTCCACCTCATGGGTGCACCAGGAAGTCTGACTAGGGGTCAGGCTAAACATATGTCAGTACTGTTGCAGAACTTGTCTGCACTCAGTTTGCTGATGGTCAGTGAGGCTGCTTGCCAAAGCAACACCATCTACTGACCCATCATCAGGGTTCTGAGAGAGCAGGTCAGGGAGAGGGTCACTCTCCTCCTCCTGGTCCTCATCAGTTGCCATGAGCAAGCCCATGTCAGCCCTGTCAACATATGGCTTTAATCTGTTGACGTGGAGCACCCTCAGGGGCTCCTGGGAGTTCCAAGATTCACCAGGTAGGTGACTTCTCCCTTCTGTTCAACTATTGTATGGGGGCCACTCCACTTGTCCTGGAGGGCTGCTGGGGCCACAGGCTCCAACACCCACACTTTCTGTCCTGGCTGGTATACAGTCAGTACAGCCTTTGGTCATGCCAAGCTTTTTGTAATTCTTGGCTGGCCTCTAGGTTTTTGGTTGCCTTTTTCATGTACTCAGCCATCCGGGAGCGGAGACCAAGTACATAGTCCATCACATCTTGTTTGGGGGGCTTGAGAGGTAACTCCCAGTCCTCTTTTACCAAACACAATGGACCTCTCACAGGATGCCCAAACAGAAGCTCAAATGGGCTGTAACCAACCCCCTTCTGTGGAACCTCTCTGTATGCAAACAACAGGCAAAGAAGAAGAAGGTCCCATTTCCGCCTAAGCTTCTCTGGGAGTCCTTTAATCATTCCTTTCAAGGTTTTGTTGAAGCGTTCAACTAAACCATTGCATTGTGGGTGATAGGGGGTGGTGAACTTGTAAGTTACACCACACTCCTTCCACATTGCTTTTAGATATCCTGACATGAAGTTGGTACCTCTGTCAGAAATGACCTCCTTTGGGAAACCCACTCTGGAGAAGACTCCAATGAGGGCTCTTGCCACCACAGGGGCTGTGGTGGTCCTCAGGGGAATTGCTTCTGGGTACCTGGTGGCATGATCCACTACCACCAGGATAAACCTGTGCCCATTTGCAGTTTGAGGGTCAAGGGGACCAACAATGTCAATCCCTACCCTTTCAAAGGGTACCCCAACCACCAGTAGTGGTATCAGGGGGGCCTTTGTTGTGCCACCTGCCTTACCACTGGCTTGGCATGTGACACAGGAGCGACAAAACTCCTTTGTGTCCTCTGACATATGTGGCCAATGAAAATGGGGAACAAGCCTGTCCCAGGTCTTGTTTTGGCCCAAGTGTCCTGCTAAAGGGATGTCATGTGCTAGGGTCAAGAGGAACCCCTAAACTTCTGAGGTATTACCAACCTCCTGGTGGCTCCAGGGGCTGGGTCTCTACCCTCAGATTATAGGAGTCCCTCATCCCAATAAACTTTATGGGACCCACTAGCACTCCCAGCAGCCTCAGCAGCAGCCTGCTGTCTGAGGGGTTCAAGAGAGGGGCAGCACTGTTGCTCCTTACTCAGATCCTCCCGAGAAGGGCCCCCTGCCCCCAAGAACTCAACCTGATCAGGCTCAAGTTCCTCTGGGGCAGTTCCTTCTTCAGGATTTGCTTCACCTCCCTCTGGGGGTGAACCTGTGATCTGAGACAGAGGGGAAGGCACTGCCTTTACCCTACTGCTCCTCCTCTTGGGAAGCATCTGGTCCTTTGTTCCAGGATCCAGAGCTGGTTCAGTGTCATGCATTCTTGCTTGTGACCTGGTCACAGCAAATACCTCTGCAGGGATGCCCAACATCTCAGCATGAGTCCATAACTCTACTTCAGACCAGGCTGAAGTCTCTAGATCATTGCCCAATAGACATTCGACAGGGAGGTCTGCACTGACTACAACCTTCTTGAGGCCAGTTACCCCTCCCCAGGAGAAATTCACAACTGCCAGACTATGGTTGTGTTGGAACCGGGTTTACCGAGTCCGCCACGGTAGCATGGCGCGAAGCGGGAAAGCACGCGAAGGCAATGTGTAAGGCAGTTGTGCAGCACACTCTTACTTTGACTCAGAAATGCGAACGCAATAACATGACACCACACCAGGCTTTTGTATTTAAAATCAAGATCTTTTATATATAAATTAAGTTGGCATCAGATGAGGCAGATTAATTCAGATCTACATTCAAATTCATTGCATTACTCAACTGGTGCACATTTTAAATAAAGCATCATAGCTCATCAACATTGTAGGCCACTAAGAAGCCGCAGGAATTATCTCCTACACGTAGCACTTAATAATGATCTCAAGGTACGTTAATAAAATAGGGGCCTAGACATGCAAGTCACTTTAGCATATTCAATTACTTAAAAGAAGGCTTTTCACTTTACATTTAAATAGGCCTGCATTAATCTAGGCGCGCCCACATTCAGTACAGTGGGCGTCGCAATTCCAGTACACCTGTAACATAAAACACTTCAACTCTTGGCGGTGTACACTTCAGCTCAATTCAATTAAATACTTTCCCCTTGTGGTAAAAGACTTCGCAGTTAAAAGCATGGCCTAGGCAGTAATTACAATAGGCATCTGCAATAAGTTATTAAATACTGTAGGGAACCCCTCCACATGTCCAGTATCCTGGGGCTTCTATGACCCTTAGGGGTTAACTCTAGGCTAGGCCCACTCCTCTCCGGGGCCTCGCCTCATGGGGAAAGTGTACCCAATTAATTATATGGTTAATGGTGGCCCCCGGCCCCCAGTGGCATTTTGTGGGCCCTAGGGGCCTCCTGGGCTCACCTGTCGCTGGTTTGTTGGTCGCGCTTCCTTTGCGACTGGCACTCCCCCAGGCCCGGCCCGTGTTCTGGAGGGCGGGGCCCGGTCGGGGTGCTTCGGCCTTCAGGCCGGACTGTCGGGACGTTGCGGGGGCCGGTATCACCTTCCTCCGGCCCCCGGGATCAAGGGGATGCAGCTGCGGCACTTTGCGGGGGCCGGGATCACCTTCCTCCGGCCCCCGGGTTCAGGTAAGGTCTGTGCGCAGGCTCAGGGTCTTGGGGAAGGGAGCGGGAGCCGGCAGTCCTCTCCGGCCGGCTCCCCGTCTCCCTCTGCACTGCCGGGGCTCTTCGCGGGCTTCCGTCGGCGCTGGGGGCGTGACCGGGGCCGGCGCCCAACCGTTGCGCGGCCTTCCTGGGGTCACGCCCGGCGACCCCGGTTGCCTGGAGATGGCGTCGGCGGGGCCTGGAGGCCTCGTTGATCGCGCTGGCGATTTCTTGGGCCGCGACGGCGGCGGGGCAATTCTTCGGCCGCGACGGCGGCGGGGACACTTCTTCGGCCGCGACGGCGGCGATGAGGGCCAAGGGCCCAGTGGCAATTTCTTCGGCCGCGACGGCAGCGATGGGGGCAATCTGTGGAGGCTTCGGTGCGGGCGCGGACGGCGCACCTCACCACAGAAACTCGAGGGGCTTCCCTCACCTCAGCGCTCCCTTCGGTGAGGGCGCGACGGCGCACCTCACCTCACGGCACTTCTCCTCAGGCGGCGACGGCCGCGGCGGTGATCTCTACACAAGGTCAGTGACCTGAGGGGTGACAGAAAGAAGGACGCACCAGCAGCCTGTGGGCAGTGCTGACTGGAAAAGTACTTGGGGGCAGCCCAGTAGTAGGCAGGAATAGTGAGGGGGTGAAGGTCTAGCGCTTCAGGGTACGGCGCTTTACCTGGTGATCCCCAGTTGGGCAGTTTAGGCTTCAGGCCTGGCTGGACGGTCAGGCCTCCTCAAATTAAGGCGTCTTGCGACTGCTCCAGCTTGGTTGCTTCTTAGGCGCTTCTGGTTATGAGTTTCTTGTCAGAAGTTCCTTAGTATAAGTTTCTTGTCAGAGTTTCTTGTCAGAAGTTTCTTGTCATGAGGGGAGGGGAATGAGTTGGTGGTCTGGGAGTGCTTGATGTTTCTCCCCGCACGCTGAAGGTGGTTCCCTGGGTCCCCTCACACTGGGCAAGGTCAGTGGGTGCTGGGCGTTCCTCAGCTATCTTACTCCAGCAGGGCCTCAGCCCTGTCAGCAGCAGTAGTGTAGGCCTCCCCCCTAGGCCCTAAAGCCTATACTCCGGCGGAGGTTCTCCTAGGTTCAGTGGTGCCTCATCAACTGACTAAACCCAACTGACTAAAAGTTTTCCCTCCAAGCCTTTTATACCCCTAGGTCAGGTGACTCTCCCAAAGGCGGCAAAACATAACTCCTCCCACAGCCCGGAAGGTTCTGGAACCTTCTACATGCCTGGCTATGTGGCCCAGAGGCGTGGACGGAATGGATACTGTATCCCTATGTCCCAGCCTGACCCTGGCTACTAGTGTGTATGCGTGTAAGGCCCCTCTGCAGTAGCAGGGGCCTGTGGCAGCCATCTTGAGTGAGTTTCATACATGGTAAAACGGCTAGGGGAAAACGAAAAATTTCGGGGAAAAAGGGCCACGTCCAACAGGTTGGTCCTGACATTGCTTGCATTGGTCACCTGGTACATTTCGCCCAGGATGATCTGTCCAGGGTCCACAAGATCCTCTGCCACCATGGTGACACTAGCACCTGTGTCCCTAAATGCCAAAGCCTGTTTGCCATTTATTACAGGCTGCTGTTTGTATTTGCCCAGATTACTGGGACTCACTAGGAAGAAAATATTAAGGTCTCCCTCACAAATCAGCATTGCCTGAGTGGGCACTCTGACTAGGTCAGAGTCCACTTCAGAACCCAGGGTCAACCCTACTACACCCTTATTCTGTGTACCACCTCCACCAGTAGCTGAGCTAGGGGGAACAGTTGCCTTAGGGGCAGGAGTGGTGGTGGTTTGGTCTTTGGACTTGTTACAGTCAGAAGTCCAGTGCCCTTTCTGTTTACAGAATTTGCACCAGGGCTTCTTTTGGCCTTTTCCCTTGTTGGATTGTGACTCCCCACCAGATGCAGATTTTTGGGGCCCTTGTGAAGACTTCTGGTCTTTTGACTTATCCCCACCTTTCTCAGAGCCCTTAGGATCTTGCTTCTTAGTGTCACCCCCTTGGTTCTGGGGTTTCTGCCTCACCCTGGTTCTGACCCATTTGTCTGCCTTCTTTCCCAATTCTTGGGGAGAGGTCAGGTCTGAGTCCACCAGGTATTGATGCAACAACTGGTTCTGGCAATTCTTAAGGATCTGTTCTCTCATCATCAGATTATACAATCCCTTGAAATCAGTAACCCTACTGCCAACCAGCCAACCCTCCAGAGCCTTGATTGCACAATCAACAAAGTCAGTCCAGTCCTGAGTCTGTGCCTTCTGGGTGTCTCTGAACTTCAACCTGTACTGTTCAGTGGTTAAGCCAAACCCATCTATCAGTGCACTCTTCAGGACTTCGTAATCGTCAGCATCCTCTTCTCTAACAGTGAGGAGCTTGTCTCTACCTTTATCTGAAAAGGAGAGCCACAAGATTGCTGCCCACTGCTTTTGGGGGACCTGCTGTACTCTACAGGCCCTCTCCATAGCAGTTATCCACTTGTGGATATCATCCCCACTCTGGTAGGGAGGAACAACCTTGCTCAGGTTCCTATGGTCTGGAATAGATTCTCTGCCTCTAGGGACACTGTTGCTGCCACCAAGGGGTTCTAACCCCTCTCTTCTGGAAGCTGTCTGGATCTCCAGGGCTTCTCTATCCAGTGCCAACTGCTTGGTTCTGAGGGCAACTCTTGCTTCCTCATACTGCAGCAGTTTGCACATTCTTTCAGAGGAGGTCTCTCTTATGGGAAAGTATGAGTTCCTCTGGTGGACAAATTCTCTGCCAAAGTGATAAGAGTGGTCAGATTCCCTGGAAGGGGACCTATGCCTCTCATCCACTCTGTCAGTTCTCTTAGGGAGAATTCCTCTGTCCTTTTCAGGCCCCTTGAGGCCTGGCCCTTCAATCACAGAGTCCTGGTCATTCTGATTTTCATCATCTGACCCGGATACTGTAATTGACCCACCCACTGATTCAGACCCATTAGCTCCTAGAGCCAATCTAAGATCATCTGCTGTCAGCAGATCTATCAGGTGTAGGGTTGAGGGACTCTGTCCTAGCCTCAGGTGTCTTTCAACACACATGGCTCTCAAGTCAGAGAAAGCCATATCCTTATACTGAGGCTGAGTGGATCCACTGGTTCCACCCTTTAAGGACATTCTAGTGTTGTGCAGTGTTGTACTACCTACACTAATTTGTGGCCTACTGATACTAGCTTGAGCTGTAGAAAGGGTGTGCTATCCCTTGGCACACAGCTCTAAGTTCAGTAGAACTTATTGATACTAAGCTTGACTTTATATGTACCTTAAGTACCTATAGTGGTTTTCAGTTAGTAATTCAAATAGAGATTTTCTGGTAAAACAATAGCAAGCTGGAATCCCACCGCTGCCACCAATGTGAGAAGTTGGCCTGGCATATGCTGTTCACTAATTAAAGTGGACACCTTGCACCAGAACAATTCGACTCTTATGGTAGATAGGTTTAAGACAACCTTTATAGAAAGCTATCCTAGTGGTAGCTGTGGAGAGCAGCCTTCAGGCTAAGTCTTGAAGGAATGTAAAGCAGCTTGTTTTACCACACAATCTCTTGAATCACCAAATGAAAAGACACCACACAGGTATATATATCAAATATATATGTATTTATTAATAAACACTCTCTACTAATCTCTTTATGAGATTAGAGGTCAGGAACATATGTACAAGTCAAATGTTATCAAAATAAGTTTAGCACAATCGAATATCACAATCTTAGTTTGCTAGACCTAGGTCTAGGGCATCTAGAATCGAGGGACCCCCAAGAACCACCCCAGGTAGTTGTAGGAGACCCACAGGGGACGGACGCGGTGACCTGGCACCGGTGCGAGTCCTGTGCGAGTCTATGCGCTCAGACGCGATTGGGATATCAATGTTAAAGGTCCCTTGCGTGTTCGAGGCGAACACACCGATCGGTCCTTGTACGAGTCGAAGGACGCGGTTATGGATAGATTTGCAAGGGAGATGGACGCGCTGTGTCTAACACAGACGCGAACCTTGTGCGAGTCAGTGCAATGGAGATCTCAGTGCTACAGGCCCTTTGTGTGTTCGAGGCGAACACCGATCGGACTCAGTACGAGTCGAAGGATACAGTTCTAGATAGTGTTGCAAAGGAGATGGACGCGGTGTGTCTAACACAGACGTGAACCCTGTACGAGTCAGCGCAATTGTCGCACTTAGAAAGTTAGAGTTTTAGGACACTTCGAGGGAAGCTACAAGCAAGTCACTTACAGGGTAAGTTGTTCTAGGGCCCACACCCACAGGAGCACCGTAGTGCTGAAGTTACCTCACCCAGGCGAGCCGGGTGCATAGGTGTTCTTTGGTGTCGGGTCGCAGCGTCGTTTTCAATGGGAGCCAGTGAAGACTTGCTGCTTGCGGCGACAGGAGAAGTGTCCGGAGGAATCCAAGCCTGGATTCGGAAGATGGAAGACCTGAAAGCAGAGGGGACAGTGTTCAAAGTCACTTGGCAGTGACTCGGGGCAAGGAAGATGGATGCCCACCGTCGTCGCAAGATTCAGGTCGTTCGCAGTTGCCTTGACTTTTCAGCCACGAGGTCCAGGAGGCGTCGACGACGACCAGGAGCTGGATTCGGCGTGTCCCACCATGTCTGCAGCTTACTGCGGTGTCGGCGACTCGATCGGAGCCAACAAGCCTTGGTAACAGCAAGTCTCGGGGAAAGTGTGAAGAGACAATGGCGCAGACCAGCAAGGTCTGTGGGACTTACCCAGCGAGGGTAAGTCAGGGCAGGCCTGGGGCAACCAGGGGAGCCCTTTGGTTTCTTTAGAAAGTCTTCTGGGGACCCACAAGCCGGCTGGCAAGGGATTGCGAAGACGCCTCGGGAGGATTCGCTCACAGGGGCCCACGGTCACTCGGGACGGGGTAGGCCTCTGATCTTAGGAGGGATTCCTGCTGGAGGCCGGGACCACACGTGGTCCAAAGTAGAAGTTCGTGGAACGTTGTGGAGGGGTTGCACTCGACAATAGTGCACAGTACCCAGGGGTCGCGGTTCCTCGTTACTCTTGGGGTCCACTGGCCTCAGCTTCGCTGGGGACTCACGATGGCCTTTGAGAAGTCAGGAAATCTACTTCTTGGGCTTCAGGGACTTCGGACTCTGGCGGGAGCGGCGTAGTTTGTGACCGTCATTTGTAGTTTTTGGTGCCTGCCAAGCAGGGGAGTCACTCCTTGACTCCAAGGGAGATTCTTCAGTCTTCCAAAGGTAGTGGAACGTCGAAGGTTCGGGATTCGTCTTCAGAGCGTCGTCCAGGGAAATCTAGGGTGCAATGCACAGGTTCCCCCTCTTATACTAAAAGAGAGGGAGGGACTAGCGCTATGACCCTACCTATGGGAGGGTCAGGGGAGTGGGTGGCTACACCCACTTCCCTTTGTCCAGTTTCGCGCCAGAGCAGGGGCAGGTAGCCCCTGACCCAGTTTGAACTGGCATATGCACAGAGGAGCCTTCTGCTCCCCCCAGTGCAGGACTTCAAAGCACTCTAAGAGTGCACCCACCCAGCCCCAATACACTAAACCCTGTCTGGAAGGTGGTCACACCCCTTGGGACAGGATATCTATTGTTGGGCTTCCTCCACTGCGAGTGTTGGTCATCAGCAGGAGGGCAGCCCAGTGTCTGTGACTGGTGGCATCCATTTTGTGATGCCAGGGCTCTGCAGGATTCTACTGCGTTTCCACAGTAGGTACATGTCTATCCCTCTAGAAGGGTGGAATGCTACCCCCGCCGCCAGGACTGGCGGGGGTAGTATTCCAAGATGTTTGACACCAAACACGACATGTTTCGATGCAGCCTTTCCAAAGTTAGCATTTTACCGCGAGGATATAATGCACTTAAAAGTATATGGTTTAACCGCATCCACAAACAGCACCAGAGAATGGACTCTGAGAGCTGCAGAGGGGCCCTGCTCAGGCAGAGGCACCCCTCACTTAGAAGCCAAGCACCCTGCCCTCAGGATTGATAGGGCCTGCCTTAGGGGTGACTGATAGGTTTATATGTGTGTGTGCAGGAGAGATATAGGGAACCTATATCTCAGTGAGGAGTGCTAGCACCACCTCACCCAGGCTGCAGTAGCAGGCCTGTGGTGTCAGATTTAGTCTGCTTCCCAGGGGTGGCATAATACATGCTGCAGCCCCTGGTAGGCCTGTGAAGTACCTATGCCCTTGGTACCTAAGGTACCATATACTAGGGACTCATAAGGTACCACAGTATCCAATCACTAGTGCACCTAGAGTGCACTCCAAATCGTTTAGAGAGAACAGAGAGGCTGGGGCCCTGATTAGCAGGGGCCCAGCCAGACTATAGCCAGAAACCAGTGTAAACATCAGAAAAAAGTGGGGGCAACATAAGAGGCAGATCCTACTCTCCTACACCTACAGACCCTCCTTTTAGCGTTATAAGCTAAATATAGAAGTACAGAGGCCATCAGGCAGGGTCTTTATCAGTCGTCAACATGAGGAAACCAGGGGGGGGGGATATGCAACTGTGCAGAACTAAGGCGAGATTCTGTTGAATTCGAATCTTTAGTCCTCGAAAATGCCTTCGTCGATATCCATCAGTTCTTGAAGTTCTTTCAGCATCATAATCGCATCCCTGGCTTTAGACTCACTTATTGGAACAGAGGGGGTGAGTTTAGCCATGCAATAAGTGCAACAAGATGGAAGACAATTCACACAAAGGCAACAAGTGAAGATGATCCCTGCAACTACTGCTAAACCCATGAGAATCTTCCATCCCCATGCGGACATTAGGCCCCAGAACCACTGTGTCAGAGACCCTGTACCGTTATCTTCATGTATTTCAGAGGCTAACCTATGGAGTTTCTGAATAGCTGAATAAACGGTAGGGGCGTGGTCTGGTATGTAAACGCAGCAGCTGCTACCAATCACACGACAGGCTCCACCCCTGTCTGCAAGAATGACGTCAAGGACAATCCGGTTTTGAAGAGCAACGAGCCTGGTCGCCTGAAGTTCAGCTGTAATATTCGTGAGTATACCAGCAGTAGTGTTAATGACCGCTTCCACTACTCTAGTAAGATGGCAAATTCGCCTACTATTATACATAGGTCCCCATAGAGGCAACAATCCTTTCATAGCATCAGCAAATTGCTGCATCGTGGTATCTGTCTGATCAACATCTTCAGTGTTGATAATCCTCTTTACTCGTGACAATGAGGTACCCCTTTGCTGCAACTTATGATCCTTATGATAATTGGATGGGGCTAAGTAAACTGGGGTAGAAGGAAAGAAACATAACAGGGTCCTGCCCACCCCCTAGGGAGCCATACATGAGCATGTGTCCCACAGACAAAATATACATTTGGGGGTGTAAGCAAAGGTGGACTACTTGTGGTCAATGTAAACGTATAATTACAATGACTCTTCCCCACAGGAACACTCCCAAACCCTTCTACACAAAATGGGGCTGGCGTATCAATTATTGGAATGGGTAGGACCTCACTATCTGGGATATTTCTCTCATGAAAGGATCTAAAATACTCTGTTATATTAAACCCTTGGAACTCCATCATCTCATCTTTTACCCAAGAAATGTTTGCACTTTGCTCATAAACATTCATACAGGCATCTGGATGCAAAGTACCTGCCTTCCCTCCTTTTCCGGAAGTGTATCCCTGGTGCATCACTATGTATTCCAGCACTGCTTCATAATCTTCTTTAGTCAGTTGGGCAGTATCTGCATGTGAGTGGGTATACACTACAGTAAGGAGCTGGAACCATGCTTCACAACTCCCTAGATGTGACAGAGGCAAGGATATAAGAAGATCATTCTTATGAGTCATAGAAGGAAGTAAACCACCGATTCAACACTTTGTCGCATTAGTCGTTTGGTGTACTTCATGGAGCATTTGAAGAAAAGCATTTCCAAAATACGTCTGCCTATGTCTTTCTTTATGTGGAGCTAGGGAAACAAACGAATGCTCAGGCGGATCAGGAGTAGTCCCTATCAGAACATGCATTGGATGCTTAATTTCTAAATAAAATATCACACCAAACAATATAATCATAACAACAAAAATGCAGAATAAAACCACAACTTTGGTTTTAGTGGTCCAACTAGGCCATCCAGGATCATTTTGACCTAAGGGCGGGGCCGCCAGAGGCTGCTCCTCTTGCGCGCCAACTCGCCCAAACGGGAACATATCTAACACCCACTTTCTACAATAATGATGGAGTCACTTGCGACCTTCTTCAATCAATGATCAACTACGCCAAAGTCCGTTCTGGTAGGCTTCTATTGTCCATCATACTGTAACAGGTGACTTCCTCCGCGTGGGGCCTCACAGTCTAGGCCTACTCAGTAATCCAATACTTCCTTGTGTCGGTTGGGGTGCCCTCTCGGCAACACCCACAGCTCACTCGAAAGTCTAAATGTTCAAAGCAGTGCACCAGTGTCTCTCTTTTGTGGCAGGCACTACAGATATTGTGCTCTTACCATAAACTCAAATCCATAACTCTCTATTTCCCTCTGGTGCTCTTCTTTTGGCGTAGATCATATCTTACAGACCCAGGCACTGTTTGATCAGAGAAAAGCAACAAAGGCTCAGGCTCAACAAAGCTCCCAGACTCCAACACTCATTGTTCAGTGTCAGAGGACTCTCGTGCTGCCCTTATTTCGGGAGGGACAGCTTCCAATAACACATCTTCGTTCTCTTTTTCTGTCTCTGTCCAAGTTAGCCGAGCATCCGAAAACGGGATGAACCTTGGTACGTGCTCACATTCATGATCTCCGATTCCTTCTTGGACCCATCGGTCATAAGGGAGTGGCAGCGGTATTCTTTTGGTATGGTGGTCATGTATCCAATTCTTTCTCCCATCCACCTTCACCGCAGTCCTCGTTGCAAGGAGGACTTGCTTCGGTTCATGCCAACGAGGCTCCAGAGCCTTTGTCCTTTCAAAGTTTCGGATCAGAACCCAGTCACCGGGCTGCAACTTATGTCCGGGACTCTCTGGAAGTGGTCGCAGTGACTCTCCGATCTGCTGATGAATAGAACGAAGATTTTTAGTTAACTCATACAGGTAATCTATCATCATCGGATACTCGATCTCACTAAATCGTTTTGGCCTAGGGACACCTCATATATTGGCAGGGCGCCCGAAAACTACCTCATAGGGAGATAGACCAGTCCTCGTGTGTGCAGTCATTCTTGTGGACAAAAGGGCTAATAGTAACACATCCGGCCACTTCAGGCCTGTGCTCTCCTGGATCTTAGCTAGCTTCAACTTGAGCGTTCCATTATATTTCTCCACAAGACCTGCAGATTGGGGGTGATTTGCTGCATGAAACTTCTGATTTATGTGCAACCCTTCACACACCAACTGCGTGACTCGGGCATTAAAATGGCTGCCGTTGTCACTCCTGATCACCCGAGGCAAACCGAAACGAGGGAAGAACTCTTTTATGAGTGCTTTCGCCGTTGCGTTAGCAGTATTTTCCTTCACAGGGTACGCCTCCACCCACTTACTGAAAGCACACACGACCACTAGAACGTACGTCAAATTATTCACTCGTTCTAGCTCAATGAAGTCCATTTGGAGAACCTCAAAGAGAAATGAGGGTGGTGCGAAATTCCCAGAAGGCACAAGAGTACCTTTCCCAGGATTATGCTTTAAGCAAATCATACAATGTTTCACTAAATGGGCAGCTACCTTGGGAATGAGATCATTTCGCCACACCGGGTCTAACAATTTACAGATCCCTTTTGCGCTAATATGAGCGGGACCATGAGCCATAGTGACAACTGGGAAAACATATGCATTGGGCAACAGCCATCTCCGGCTGTCAGACAAATCAGTCCAGCACCCATCCTCATCTAGAGTCCTTTCCTGCCATACAGCCACTTCATCTGTTGTGGCCTCATTCTGTATGTCCTTAACACTACTTACAGTGTTCTCATATATCGCATTATCAGGTACCCACCTAGCATGTCCTGCCACAAACATCTTACTCATCTTCGATCTAGCAGTTTCTCTAGCTGTTTGATCCGCAAATGCATTGCCCCTACCCACGTCATCTGTAACTACCTTGTGGGCACTGCATTTTATTATTGCCAGCTTTTTGGGTAACATCAAAGTTGACAGCAATCTATGGATCAACGGGCCATGCTGTATCTTCAACCCATGGGATGTCAGGAACCCCCTTTCCGCCCAGAGCCGCCCAAAATTATGAGCGACTCCAAACGCGTACTGGCTGTCGGTATGAATATTAACAGCCATCTTCTCACTTAACTCACAAGCTCTCAACAAGGCTACCAACTCAGCAGCCTGGGCAGATTGATATGGGACGCGGGAAGTCTCTACGACTGTGCGCAATGTGGTGATCGCATATGCGGCAGAAGTAGTGCCATCTGGTAGCTTAAGGCAGGAGCCATCGACATATAGTTCCCTTGGGGGTCAGATAAGGGAACATCAGTCAGGTCTACACGTCCCTTCGTTTCTTCCTCTGTTCTGTACATACAGTCATGTGCATCTGCATAATGACTCGTCGAAGGGAGGGGTAGTAATGTGGCTGGATTCAGAGTGACACATCGTTTAATGGTGACATGTGGAGCAAACAAAGTTAGCTCATATCCAGTCAGACGCGCACTAGTAAGGTGCTGCGTCTGCGTTCTATTCAATAGAGTGTCTACAGAATGGGGTACCATGACCGTTAGGTCAGTGTCAAGAACGAGCCCTGCCGATTGTCTGATTGCAATTGCCACCGCAGCAGCGGCTCTCAGACAGCTCAGGAGCGCTCTAGCCACATTGTCAAGGACTGCAGAAAAATAAGCACAGGGCCGATACTTACCACCGAAAGCCTGTGTCAAGACACTCAACGCACAACCATCCACTTCATGTACATACAATACAAAGGGCTTCCTATAGTCAGGAGTACCAAGGACAGGAGCAGAACAAAGCGCATGCTTCAGTTGCTCGAAGGCATGCTGACACTCAAGCGTCCACGGCAAGGGTTCACACACATCTTTCGTAGTTAAATAAAGGAGGGGTTTCACAATCAGAGAATAGTTGGGGATCCAATGTCGACAGTATGAGGTAATTCCAATGAAACCTCGCACTTCTCTCTGTGTCCTTGGCACGCCCATTTTATTGATACAGAAATACGTTCAGGTGTCAATCTTCTACCCTCCTTCGATAGGAGGTGACCTAAATAGGTAACCTCCTGTCGACAATACTGAAACTTAGAAAGGGACGCTTTATGTCCATTTTGTGCCAGATGCATTAACAATTTGACCGTGGCTTCCTTACATCCTTCTTCAGTATCAGAAGCCACGAGGAGATCGTCAACATATTGCAACAATACATTACCAACCGGAAGCACTAGCGACCCCAATTGCGCTTTCAAGGCTTGACTATATATATTAGGACTTTCAGTATACCCTTGAGGAGCGCGACAGAACACAAAGCTTCTGCCAGATAAATTGAACCCGAAAAGATACCTGGAATCTGGATGAATCGGAATACTAAAGAACGCATCCTTCAAATCAATCACAGAGAAATACTGTGCTGTAGGAGGGATCATAGTCAAAATCGAAGTGATATCAGGAACAACAGGAAATTGTGGTACCACTATTTTATTAATTTCCCTAAGATCAATAATAAATCGGTACACATCAGAATGGGCATCAGGTGAATCTGTCGGGGCCTTTTTAAGAATCGGAAGAATAGGACTGTTGCACACATTAAAAACTGTTTCCTCAACCACACCAGACGCAATTAAATCATTTATGATTTTCAACAAGGCAGTCTCTCCTGCCTGCGATATTTTATACTGTGGAATACGAGGCAGAGAAACATTGTCCTTAACCTGAATAGACACTGGCGGTACCTGCAACAGTCCTATGTCCGTGTCACCTGTAGCCCACAGCATACTAGGCACGTCCTTGAACTCATCGGGGAGAGGGGCGTCTTTGGCAAAGTGTTGCTTCGCCCGTGCCACATCAGGTCCAATCGTCATGTAAACACCGTCTGGGGAACAGAAAATGGTTGCATGCAGCCGTTTCAACAGATCAAGCCCCATTAAATTTTCCCCACAGTTTGAAGTAAAAAGGAACGAGGATTTCACTGAAAACGGACCAATTGTCAAAGCAAGGGGCTTAGAGATGGGACTAACAACCGGCGTACCTGAAAATCCCACCGAAACATTATTCTTGCCAGACAGAGCTGCCCCAGGGACCCGCGAACGGGAAACGGAGCTGTTCATAGCACCCGTGTCAATCAAAAACTTTTGAAAGGTACCAAGCAAACCCGCAGCAACATAGGGTCCGCGTTGATCTACATTCACCGAAACTGGTCCCCCACCCTGTCCGTCGCTGTCCTAGCTGTGGATGGACATCCCTGTTCCTTCATCTACATCATAATCCTCGCGACAATACTGTCGTCCTCTAGGATCATCAAAGTAATTCTGATCCTTTTCAACATTTTCAGTTCGTTCTGGTCTTCTCTCACCCTGACTTCCTGTTCCTCTACCACGTCCCCGAAAACTCCCTCTTCTAGGGATCCCACCAGCCTGTAGCAATTCAGGGCACTCATTTCGCCAATGCCCCTCCTTCCGACAATATGCACATTGATTAGGTCCCACAGGTACTTATGGAGCACTCGTTCCACCACCTCGCGGTACGGACCATCGCTGCTGCACTTGCGGCTGACCCCTTCCTCTTCCACTACTTCCTGCACCTGCTGCAACAACACCTTTGTCTTCAATTCCTTCCCTTTCTTCTCTACAACCTGCCTCTGTTCGTTCTCTCGATGTTCATAATATTGCGCCATACTCAATATTCCCGAGGGAGTGGACGTGGACCAGGTACTTTCCGCTGCCTTCATCCGGGCTGCAATCTCAGGAAGCAAATTATTAACAAACCTGTCGACAAACAGCCGGACTCCACCATCCACTGACAAATCCTGACCACTGAAATCCAAAAACACCCCCTTGTACCTAGTAAAGAAATCTGACACACTCTCCTCTTTCTTTTGACAACATGCTGTAAGTTTATCCCAATCCACTTTCTTGGGAGCAATAAACGAATGCATGTACGTAATAATTCGGCCAGGTAAAGCTAACACTTTTGTTCTTGGCTTCTCACCTGGCTTACGTTCTTGATCCCACAGCTTTATCTGATCCCATGTTGCTCCTAACTCTACCACGTGATCCACCAAGTGCACCTGCCTCCATATATCAATCAGCACCAGGAACCCAAAAAACAACATAATGTCAGCTAACGTCATAACTGTCGAATCGGCCGCTTCTGTCAGTTCTTTATAATAAGCAGTCGGATTCTTTCTGGGATCTGGCAACTGAGAAAGTACTTTGCTTCTCTTCCAGGGGGTATAAACCCGTTGTTCTTGAAACCGTACCCCCTCCTGGGGCCGAACAATGTCACCACTGCATTTATTTCTGCTGGTATCTCGGGATGATATATGGGGTGAACTTCTCTCATAGGGAACTGCGCTAATGCTGTGGAACCCTCTTTAAGCATCCTACCTCGATATTTTAACAAAGTAGTAACTTTATTCAACACAGCAGCAGGATCCATACCGGAACCATACACTTCATCTCGTATCTCAGAAACCTCGCTTGGGACCGCGGCATTAAAGCGCTGCTCCCACAAACTCATCAGCACTGTACACATATGCTTAAGCGCAAGTTGTTGCATAAGTGGTTCATACTGTCTCGTCACACTCCATACATCTCGTATCTCAGAAACCTCCCTTGGGACCGCGGCATCGAAGCGCTGCTCCCACAAACTCATCAGCATTGTACACATATGCTTAAGCGCAAGTTGTTGCATAAGCGGTTCATACTGTCTCGTCACACTCCATACATCTCGTATCTCAGAAACCTCCCTTGGGACCGCGGCATTAAAGCGCTGCTCCCACAAACTCATCAGCATTGTACACATATGCTTAAGCGCAAGTTGTTGCATAAGCGGTTCATACTGTCTCGTCACACTCCATACATCTCGTATCTCAGAAACCTCCCTTGGGACCGCGGCATTAAAGCGCTGCTCCCACAAACTCATCAGCATTGTACACATATGCTTAAGCGCAAGTTGTTGCATAAGCGGATCATACTGTCTCATCACACTCCATACATCTCGTATCTCAGAAACCTCCCTTGGGACCTCAGCATTAAAGCGCTGCTCCCACAAACTCATCAGCATTGTACACATATGCTTAAGCGCAAGTTGTTGCATAAGCGGTTCATACTGTCTCATCACACTCCATACATCCTCAACCATATAAATCGGATTTCGAATCCACTGCGCAGCCTGATTCGCCACCATCTCCTTTTCTTGATTACTTACTGCAGAACGCACCAACACCCTACTCACGCGTTCTTGCACTTTCGCTCGACTTCCCGGGACATTCCACTCACAGGCGTTCTGTCAAATTGCATCATGGGAAGTGAAACATCCGCCGGTGAGAGAGTGGATGAAGAGACAGGTACCATCAATGAACGATCTTGACTAGAGGGAGTAAAGAAAGTCGAACCAGAAAATGCAGAAACAGGTGCCACAGACGGAGAGCTATTACCCTCCAACCCGGACATCGATAAAGCAGTATAATACCCAGAAGGCGTCAAATGTAGACCCGGAATGTTAGGAGGAGGAGGAGGAGGAGGACTGGTGGGGCCAAGAACCGAAGCCAGAGCCCTTGAAGCCCGGGCCTGGGAAGCTGGAACAATAGGATATATCTGTAGAGGAGCATAAGGTGGTGGGGGTTGGGTGTCTAACAAATCTTCAACAAAAGCATCACCTTCATTTTGAACGACATAACTCTTCTCAGCTTGCAGCCGAAACGCCCTATCTGCGCACTCAACACCTTTGTTTACTGTCGCTTTATCATAAGCCATGGCTTTCTGCGCGATCGTCAGCGCCTGTCTTTTCCTCGTATGTTTTTCCTCTCTAATTCGCCGCTGCTTTGCCTCCTTCTGCCAAACCCTCAACATATCAAACATTGACTGCTTACTCTTCTTAGCGAACAGCTTTCCTTCTAGAAAATTCAACTTTTGTTCATCGAACGAGCCAATAAGTGGCCACTGCAAATCAGAATTGTCCTTCGTATATTTATGCCATAAGGTGCTAAACATAATAAGGCCAATACCGTGCTTTATGTACATATCAAAATTCGGGGTACCCTCTGGAGGAGCAGGTTGTCTTTCCTACAGTCGATCACTTGAACAACAACATCGACATACAAAACATCCAAGTTTACTAAAACACGGCATCTTAATATAAGGTACTTACACAATTCCCACTGCGCAAGCGCAAAGCAACTCCACTTCTCTGTCCGAAAATCGTACACAAAATACACTCAAAAATCAACACGAACAGACCTCTTAAGGTATGCGATACAACACGGCCCAAACAGCCTTTCACTAACACCACCTAAGAATCTCTGTTACGTGTATGGATAGCCCAGCTCGACCCTGTTGTGATTAGACATGATCTAAAGCCTATCCCGTATCTTGTAGCTCGTAGAGCCGTTAACGACTCTCAGACCACCACGAGATTCAGCCCCAGCACTCGTTCACACAATACAGTTCAAACTCGCTATTAAAGCACAGCCCAAGTAGCTTGTCCACAATACTTATGGGTACAACTCAAGGTTCTGCCTTGTCAAACGCGGTCCGGCACTGCCCGTGAGGTTCGCCACTAAGGCTCATCTCATCTGTGGCTCAAGACCACTGAGATACAGCTCGACGGGCGACCTCACCCTCACAGTCCGGTACCACTTATGGAGCACAGGCCAATCGGTTCTGTCTCCCTCAAGTCGGTAGTGTGGCTCCGTCCACGAAACACGCCCCGAAGGCCCTGCCCCTCCCGGTGCTACCCGAGGACCACTATGAGACGGGTCTCAAATACCCAAATCACCCGGAGCAGTTCAAGTTCACACCGAAAGGCGGTCAACGGTCTGCCTCGCACGGTTCAGTCCAACACCACCTCAGGACTAGCGCCAGTACATTTTCAAGTACTAAAACGTACACAAAGTCACACACCTGTCAAATGCAGGTTTCACACGTGATTATCTACCGCCGACTCTCCAGACCAATCTGGTCAGCTCCAAGGTCTCGCCGTCTCTGGACCCCGGCGTATCACCACTAGGCAGGGCACCCTCGATCAGACGGGCGGGGCAAGCCACAGAAACAGAGCTCTATCTTGTGGGGGCCCCCGATCCGCCCGCTAGACCAGCCTGCCCCCCGACCTCACGACCCGTTTACGGGTGTGATGGGAGATTAATCGCGGGGTCTCTGTTCGGGCGCCAACTGAAGGAAGCGACCCGTATAGGGTCACTCGGGTTACTACACCACCTCTCGGCGTTACCTATACCAATGAAGAGTCGGTCAACCAGTAGAGAATGCAAACAAGCAGTTTATTACCTATACTCTGCAGAGGAGCCCAAATACAACATGCACCATGCAATGCTTGCTAATGGACTTCCTCAATAATCATGCGCAGCATAGTATGAAACATCAAACACGTCATAAACATCTAGAGCACGCCTACAAGGGAAAGTTACAGGTTTAGGGATGCGTACTTTAGGGAGGCAGAGGGGCGTACATCACCAGCCCGAGGCAGGCACACGGTATCTCTTAGCCAAGGTCAGCCAGCTGCATCCCTGGTCCTCCCAACGTAGGAGAGGTGCTGCAAATAGAATATTACTTACGCACACAGAAAGGCTTATTCATAAGCGAGGCAGCACCCCTTATTGGATAAAGAAACTAAACTGGGCGTATACTTATCAGGTGAACAACAAGTGTCATGGCGCAGCTGTCTGGGCCTACCTCGTTCGCAGTTTAGAGCTCACCGCGTGCTTAAACATAGCCATAATGTAAGATGGCGGCCAGTATACAAAATGGCTGCCACCTATCCAAGACTAACCTATTCTGTAAAACATTATCTTTCTTAATATAGCTCAGTGGGTTGTCAATATAAATGACTACCACTGCTATATTTAGCTATATAAGGCTAATCTAATAGCGTAACATAAGGGGCATAGCCCTATGATTATTTTGAAACCTACACTAGGGACTTATAAGGGTACCCCAGAATCCAATCTGGAGTGTACCTAAAGTACATGCAATCAATTTAGAGGAGAAAGCAGATAGACGGGGGTCCTGATTAGCAGGATCCCAGTCAGACTAAGTTAAAAACAGTGAAACATCAGCAAAAAGTGGGGGTAACTATAAGAAGCAGATCCTACTCTCCTACAGGTACTACCGCAAATAGTCTAAATCTGCCCTCACAGGAGCGCGTGCAGCTGGATAGGCCGCTGCAGTGGTTATGTTCAAGGCCAACGCACCTGGGAGGCGTCAGAGGTTCCGTGGTTGTGCGTGTAGAGGTCGTGCCACGTCCCTGTGTATACACACTTTTCAATATAGCTTCCTCGCAGTGTTGGTACGTTGGCAGGCACTCAAGGGACAACAGGGCAGCTCACCTCTCTCCGATCAGCCAGTCCACTCCCGCTACAGTCAGACTCCCCAGGTCCCCCTTGTCGCCGGTGAGCGGGCTCCTTACCCCGTCTTTGAATGAACACAGGTATTGATTCGTGCCTTTGTATGAATGCGGTAATAGTTGCCCCTTATAGCGCCATCACAGGGGTCCGTGGCATATGCTCTCGATCACTCCACCTCACTGAGACTCACTTTTGCCAGCTGGGCAGTAGCACACCATGCAGCCGCCGTGGCGTGTTCGACCGGTTTCTGCGCAGCGCGCTAGTGCGTTAGCTCCGCGCACATCGACCTCCGTTGCACAGCCGTGTTCACTGGGGTAGTCAGGCGCCTACCGTGTAAACATATGATCTTTCTTCCAGGTAATAGAGCAGCGTCCATTGAGAGGATGCCTCCACGAGCCCGCCTCCCCGTGCCTGCACGTTAAGTTCTTGAGCCCATGACGCAGTAGGAAATAGCACTGCAGTGCGTCTTCAATACCCGCCGATGCTCGGCTATATTCACTGTAATAGTCTGCACCAGGTGCCCTTTGTAGCACTGCTAATGAGGGTGGGGATCCTTGCACTATGCTATCGTTACTCCAGAGTCAGGCATCGATCCGTCGCTCTCAAGCGCCGCCCTCCGCCATCTTGTTGCTCACGAGCTGCGCATACACCCCCAACTCCAATATTGGCACACACCGCGTTCCGTAGTGTGGGAAATTCAGTCCAGCCAACGGCTCCGTGAGCAGGCCGATTACTTCTCACTCCATTTGCAATGCGACTCTTGATCCAGCACCTTCCGGCGCCCTGCCCGCTCCCACTCCGCTGACTCACGGCTCCCAGGATCGGCGGCATGGATATACCTTAAACCGGCATCAGGACCCTCAGTTTCGGAGTCGCAGTTGGCCTCAGGGTCTCCGCTGCACAGGGCGTTGTTTTTAAGCCCAGATGGTCCCAGGTCTTACAGGATTATTGGCATAGTATCGGGGCTCGGCTCGGAGCTCCTTCAGCTCACATCCGCCATGCTCGGCAGTTGGCCACACCCCCTGGATTATAGGGTTAAAGGTTTGTGGGGCAGGATTTAAGTGTAGAGGCTTAACCCCTTCGATTACATTGATTTGGTTCGACCACAGTTGGAAATGTGTTTAACTAAAGGTGTGTTGATGAGTGCCATGGTTATTTTTAGGCTGTCTGCGAGATAAACAGGAAGTGTTGCTTTCTACAATAACTTTGAACTTGCTTAATTTCATAGATACACACTTTATTTTCACTTCCCTTCAGTTTCACTTCCCTTCGGTTTCATTTCTCTTCAGTTTCACTTCCCTTCGGTTTCACTTCCCTTCAATTTCACTTCCCTTCAGTTTCACTTTGTAGGAAAGTGGGTTTCTGTTGCAGTAACCCCCCACTTTTTGCCAGACTACTGATGCACTTTTTCTTGGTGTGCCCTGGGTCCCTGCCAATCAGGTTCCCAGGGCCTGTGTTCTTTCCCCAAAACAAACCCAATTGGCATCTCTGGCCACAGGTCAGCCCCTGGTAAATGGTACCACAGGTACCCAGGGCACTGTGACCAGGGAAGACCTCTAAGGACTGCAGCACTTATTGTGCCACCCTTAGAGGCCCTGTACCTTTACACACACACACTGCCTTTGCAGGCTGCGGGGCAGATCTACAAGAAAGTGCCGCAGCGTGGCGCTGCAAGCCCTTTGCCTGCGCCACGCTGCGGCACTTTCAGAGCACAGGAATGCGACATATTTACAAGAATATGTCGCATTCCTGTGCTTTCCCCTGCGCTGGCGCACAAACAGCTGCCAAGCGCCGGCGCAGGCACCCTTGCACCATGGTGCAAGGATGCCTGCGCCATGGGGAGATTGTTTTTGTGCAGGAAGGGGCACCTTTCTGCACAAAAACAATCAGTACAGGCTTTTCCTCTTTCAATGCGTGCTGTAGAATGCAGCACGCATTGAAAGAGGAAAAACGAGGAGAAATGAAAACATTTCTCCTCGGTGCGCTTGCTACGCCACCTCTAGGGTGGCGTAGCTTTCAGACGCATCTCCAGATTTACGATTTCTCGTAAATCTGGAGATGTGTCTTGTTCCATGGGTGTTGCGTGGGAACACCCACAGCAACACCCATGGAACGCCCCTTCAACGCAAAGTGCTGCGTGTGAAGGGACGGTATTTACAAGGAGAGGAAAAGTCACGCATGGTGGCTTTTCCTCTCCTTGTAAATATCGAGGAGCCCCCTACGCCACCAGTACGTCACGAAAAGTGACGTACTGGTGGCGCAGAGGGCTTGTAAATCTGCCCCTGCGTGTTTTGGTGCAGAACAAAGTGAAGAGTCGACATGGCACACATCCCTGTGTGCCATGCCCATAAACCACTGCCCTGGCATACATCATTCACCCCTCTAGCTGGGTGCCCTATGCCAGTGGTGAGGGTACAGGTGCATGAGCCCTGTACCTCTACAGTGCCCAAGTCCATTCCTGGGCACTGTAAGTGCAGTGCTGCCATTAAGAGTATATGGTGCTAGGAGTTTGTCATTACGAACTCCACAGCACCATGATGGCTACACTGAAGACTGAGAAGTTTGGTATCAAACTTCTCAGCACATTAAACCCACACTGATGCCAGTGTGGGATTTAATGTAAAATGCACCACAGAGGGCATCTTAGAGATGCCCCCTGAAACTCGACCAACTTCTAGTGACCTGACTGAGTGGCTGCTTAGGCTGCCACCAACAGACATGTTTCTGGACCCCTGGGTCGAGAGCCTGCTGCTCTCGGGGCCTGAAACAATGCACATCCTGGGATGAGGTGCCAAGCCTCCTCCCCCAGGATGGGCAGGGTTCACGAAGGAGAAGCTTCAAAGGCATGCCGCCTTTGTGAGCCTCTCCAGACCATTTGCTGCTTTCAGCAACTGGTCCCCACTGGTTCTACCCCCACTTTGGGCGGGAGAACCGGCAGGAAAAACAAGTGAGGAAGGGAGGTGTGCCCACATCTGCCAACTCCACCCCTCAGGTGGGGGAGGCGAGGTGAAGCACAACCTCGAGTCCCCGCCATCTTGAGGACGGGGGGACCCAACCAACCAGGGACAGGCTCCTGCCCCCCTCCCACTGGAGAGTGGCAGAACAGGGGGTGTACCCACCCCAGGGAAGGGACCCATTGGTCCCTGCCCTTTACCTACCTGTAACGCCCCTAAATTTAGTATTTAGGGGGCACCCTGAACCTTGCTTCCTCAGATTCCCGCAACCTATGAAGAAGAAGGACGAAAGAAGATGCCCAGCAGAGAAGACTGCAGAGAACAACTGACTTTTTTTTTTAACACTTTATTTTCCATTTTTCAAAATACGAAGATATTATACATATGAAGTCGTTCACCAACATTTCAGAATATATTGTCAACCACATTTCTGTCAATGAGTATCCTAATTGGCAATCCGTGAGATAATTACCAGGCAATATTAAACCACAACATTTACAGTTTGACATGCAAAGAGAAAGAGAACAATAGTTGGATCCCAATGGAAAAACCCACTCCCAATCCGGAACAGCCGTACTCGTGGTCTGCACCTGCTAGACATCTGTACATAGTAATGACACACAGCAGCAATAAGGCCTTGTAACAGAGCCAGTTGCGGAACAGCTCATCCCACTCCTTCTGGGACAAAGCCTTTCTCCACTTGTGAATTCGCGTCTTGGCGCTGTTTCTCAATGTAGAATCGATACGGGCCCCATATATCTTTGGGGCGGGAAGTGCTAGGCATAACACTTATGTATACTTCACTATTGACGTTACAGTACGCCAGACTGTGTAGCCAGGTCTGGACAGTTGGGGCTGACTTGTGCCCCCAATGGATGGCCACTTCTCGCTTTGCCAACAGAAGGCACAGTGATGCAAATCGCCGAATCTTTTTAGGGAAGTTTACTGTATAACCCAGCAAGGCTACTTCGGGGGTAGGGATCAGAGAAAGATCAGTCATTTCCCCTAGCATGTGGTGTATGCCTTCCCAATATTGTTGCAGTTTCGGACACGTCCAAGTGAGATGTGCAAAATCGGCATGGGGGGCCGAGCATTTGCGACAGTTGTGTGGTTTGGAGGGGTCTATCCTATGTGCCAATGTCGGGGTGAAATACGTACGGCGTAAGAATTTAAAGTGTGTGAGTTTGTGTCTGCTATTGAGTGAGATGTCACGTGTAACCGAACAACAGTCGGCCCATTGCTCATCTGTTATTGTCGTGCCCAGATCCATTTCCCATGCCCTACGGATCTTGCTGTCATCAACCGGCCTCAGTGTTGCACATGCTTTGTAGAGTTTGGAAGTGAGATGTATGCTGTCTGCGTTTTCTATCACCATAGTAAGGGGGTGAAAGGAGGTGGGCTCAATTGGAAAAGTGGAGAAGGTAGAGCGTAGGGCGGAGCGGATGCGGCCCATGATGAACCTATCCATTATGGTGCTTGTGTGGAACCGTGCGTCTTCCATTAAGGAAAATATGTGGCCATCTGGGTAGAGGTCCCCTATCCGTGAAATTTCAAATTTGGCAAGTGTGCGCTGGACCAATCGTTCCTCTGTGATTGGAATCAAGCGAGGGTTCACGATGGGCAGGGCCGACGAATAAAGTATGTCAGTACCCATGGCCCGGCAAAGCTTCTTCCACGCCCAGCTTGTTGAGGAAACAGTTTGGATATCCCTTGGGTCTCTAGGGAACCCTACTGGTAGAATGGCCGAAAGCTGGCCAGGCAAGACGAGATCGGACTCCGGCCGTAGATATGGGATTCGAGCGTCAGGGTGGTACCATGAATGAGCATAGCTACATTGGGCAACTAAGTAGTACAATTTTAAATCTGGAACACTGTATCCCCCTCTTTCATAAGGTAGCGTGAGGACATCCCAGCGGACTCGTGCGGGCTTCCCACCCCAAATCAATCTAGATAATAGAGTACGCACTGTTTGAAAAAGCCATTGGTAAGAGGAATGGGTATATTATTAAAAAGGTACAAAAATCTGGGGAGTACCACCATTTTTAGAATTGACACTCGACCGCAAGTGACAAAGGGAGTCTCAGCCATCTCTCAATCTGAATCGTAAGCGCGTGGACTGCTTGTCCATAATTCAGACGTAGGATTTGGGCGGTATCTAAGTGAATATGTATTCCTAAATATTTAACTGAGTCTGTGCATCATTCTAAGGGAAATTCGCAATCCCATTGTTGAGTTGAGTCTGTCAGCGGAAATATGATGGATTTGTGCCAATTTATGCCCAGTCCCGAGAAACAACCAAAGCGGAGGATTTCTCTGATTAGTGCATGCAAGTTAGTGTGAGGGTGTCTAACATAAAGGATCGTGTCGTCAGCATACAAGGAGACCAGGAGGGGGCCAGTGTTCAATTGTAGGCCCCTGTGTAGGTGACGCTCCTGAAAGTGACGAATCAAGGGGTCCATAGCCAGAATGAATAGTAATGGAGACAGTGGGCAACCCTGCCTGGTTCCTCGGGATAAAGAGAAAGGACCCGAGAGTGTACCGTTGAGGCGCAGCCGAGCGGTCGGTTTGTTATATAATAGTGTGGTCGCAGCAATGAAACCCAAAGGCATACCCATGCGCCGCATCACAGACAAAAAGAAAGGCCACTCTAAGGAATCGAAGGCTTTCTCCGTGTCGAGAAGAATGGCGGCTGCTGGGGTGTTTGGGTTTATCCGATGAATGACCGAAAAAGTGTTCTGAGGTTCAGCGAGGTGGAACGATGTGGTACAAAACCGGATTGAGCCGGTGAGATGACGAATTCCATCAGTTGGGACAATCGATTTGAGAGAATTTTAGCTAGGATTTTGTAATCTAAGTTGAGGAGGGACAGCGGTCGGTATGAACCGCAGTGTGCGGGATCCTTACCAGGTTTGGGCAGGAGAATTATGACTGCCTCTCTAAAGGTGGGGGTAGAATTTGTGACTCCAATGCCTCTGCATATACCTCTATGAGTCGCAGAGCTAATAGTTCTTTATATTCCTTATAGAAATCGCCGGAAAATCCGTCGAGCCCAGGTGCCGATGAGCCACGAATGGTCTTAATGGCCAACAAAATATCTGCAACCGAGATGGGCTCCGCCAAGAAATCCTGCATGTGCTTCTCAAGGTACACTAAGGCTATCTCGTCTAGATATCCTTCTTGGGCTGTACAGTACGCTCCCTATAGTGGTGGAGTATAGAATAGAGAAATATTCCAAAAATGTGTTTCGAATGTCTACAGTGGAGGTGTATGTGTGCGCGTCCGGAGAATGTATTTCAGTGATGTAGGTTTTGTGATATGGGGGCCGGAGTAGCTGGGCCAGAACCCTGCCCGGTCGTTCACCCTCACCATAACGTCGGGCCGTCTGGTATTTCCCTAGGTATAGAATTTCCCGGTCCGCTGCTTCCCTGTAGTCCTCCAGGAGCACCAGTCTCCTCCCCTCATAGGTGGATTGGGTGTGTTCTGTGGAGGCTTCGTCCAAAGTCCTAAGGTCACGTTCTAGGTGCGAGAGTGTGTTACGCAGATCCCTAAGGACACCTGCGTGTTTAGCTATGCATGTGCCCCTGATGACTGCCTTAAAGCCCTCCCACAATACCGCCCAAGTGTCCACCGAACCAGTATTGACAGCAAAATATTCCTCTATGGCGTCTCGTATTTCCTCTTTGAACACCTCATCATGTAAGGCACGACTAGGGAAACGCCACTGACGTTCAAAGCCCTCTGGGCGTGGTACCCTAAGATGTAGCGTCACTGGGGAGTGGTCTGAATAAGTCCTAGGGAGGGTCCCTACTGATGTGCACCAACCATAAATGTCGGGGGAAAGTAGCCAGTAGTCTATCCTCGTCCGAGTGTTGTGCTGGCCTGAATAATGGGTATATTCTGTGGTGTGCGGGTTACGCTTGCGCCAAACATCCAACAACGCGAATCGGTGTAACGTTCCGGCCCAGTATAGTCCCGGTGACCGCTAGGTATCGTCCCTCTTCATCACTAAGCATGGAGCCAAATCGGAAGGGGACTCTTTTGTGTATTAAAATGGCAGTTCCCCTTGCGTAGTTACTGTAATTAGCAAAGTATCTATGTGTTCCCCAGCTGGAGCCGAAGTGTGCCTTGTCTGTTTTGGGAAGGTGAGTCTCTTGTAAATAAGCGACATCTACTTTGTGTCGTAGCAAATAATGAAGCACTTGTCTACGCTTTCTATTATCATTAAGGCCCCGTACATTCCAAGAGATTAGGGAAAGGTCCAAGGGACCCTCTATGTTACCAACTCTTGCCATCTATCCAGGAGATCAATGCCAACTGCGCGATGTGGTGACTGTTAACTAATAGCATTAACTGTGAACGACCAAACATGTCCCTGGAGACAAAATGCTTGAAGTTAAGCCCCCCCCCTCCCAGCCGCACCCCGTCCGAGACGCGGCCAATCCCAACAAAAAGAATAACGTGAGGTACCATATCATTGCACAGCAAAATGAAAAGCTCAAACAACAGTACCCCAGAGTTAACCAAACCATTCTCAAAGGATACACCATGAGGGGCGGCAACGCCCCGGTGAGCAACCAGCTAAATGCAATGCCAATGTAAGGAGAGCTGAGAACATATTCCTAGAGTCACAGTGAAATTAGTCCCATGAAAGTGGATGCAGAGTCAACCTGTGCCTGCACTCGAAAACAGTTCGGCGCTCGCTTCAGATCCGCTGTGTGGGGGGGAAGGGCCCGATCTCGCCCTGCCAGAGGGATGATTGTTCTGTTTATAAACACAGCAAAATTCCTGTGCCTCCGTCGGGTTTTCGAAGATCCGAGCTCTGCCATCCACGTCGACCTTTAATCTTGCAGGGTACAACATGCCATACCGTAGTCCCAAGGTTCGTAAAGCAGCCTTGACTCCATTAAATTTACGCCGTGCGTCCTGTACCATGGCCGTGAAATCTGGGTAGAAGGACAGTTTTGCGCCCTGCCAGGAGATGTCCCCTTTGTCTCTAGCCAGGCGGAGCGCCGTGTCCCGGTCCCGAAAGTTCATGACTCGTGCCACAATAGGCCTGGGAGGAAGGCCTGGGTTGGGGCGAGGGCCCAAAGACCTGTGCGCTCTTTCTATGACGAAACCAGCGGTGAAGGAGTCTTTGCCAAATAGCTCGATTAACAAGGTTTCCACGAAGAGGTCCATCCGGCCAGCGGGGGTCGTCTCCGGAACGCCAAGAATGCGTATATTGTTGCGGCGGCTGCGGGCTTCGAGATCCTCATTTTTGATGGCCACGTCCTTCAAAATACGCTCGACTCTTTCTAGACGCTTGGCGGATTGCGCAGTCCCATCCTCAATGTCTGAGATGCGTGCCTCAGCCACATCAAGCCGTCTGTCGTGTACTTGGATCTTGGCACCCAGATTCGAAATGGTTTTGTCCAAGGAATCAAAGCGAGTGTCTAATGCCTTAAAGCCCGCGCGCATCTCTCGGAGCAGGGAAGCCGCCGTGTCCGATAAGGTATCGTCTTGCCCCGCTGTTTGTACAGATTCAGCCATAGTAGGGTCTTGTTGCGGAGCTGTTGCACCCAGTTTCTCGAATGGCAAAGTCCTTTGCTTCGGGTCTTTACGGCCCATGCCGTGCCAGAGAGTCTTTATCTCGGCTTCCCAAGCCTTAGAAGGTGTAGCACGTATCGGCCACCCTCTCCCTTGGTGCTATATGCTGAGGCACTCAAGAAGAAGATGTAGGTTAGAGAGGGACCCCAGTGTCGCTCAGCGGGATGTGACGCAGGTAGGAGAATTGTCTAGCCGTATGGGGGGTCATCAGGCATTGCGGGCAATAGCTGCGATGGCAATAATTTTGTGGAGACGGCGTGGGGCCCCACGCATGAAGCCAGCCGCCATCAGTGCAGATCAAGGACAGATTGTGCTGCAATGTAGAGGGGACTGCCCTCGCGGAGGCAGCAGACCCCCAATATTGTCATAAAGTTTTGCCTCCATACATGAGGATATTGGATTTTCCAGGCCCCTCTAGCAGCGCCCCCAGGCCGATGCGATCCAGAAGGCGGGCCGCGGGAGTCCCGCCGCAGCAGGAAGAGTGCCGCGAGGCCCAGCGCGCCCGGCTCGGACCCCGACACGCGCTGCAGCGCGTCGCGGCCGGCCCTCCAGGTACGAGCCAGTCCACGGCTGATGGCGCGCCGCAGAGGGAGGCTGTCGTCAATCAGGGCTGAGCACAGGTCCCGGGAGGGGTGCAGCGCCGCTTGCCTCATTTGCGGCCGACGCGAGTCGCAGGCCCCAACAGCATCCCCAGCCTCAGGTGGTTTTTCGAGTCCCGCCCGTCCGGAGGGGGGCCGGTCCAGCCGTCGCCCCACGCCGCCACTCCCGAACGCGGGCACCCAGCGGGGTCGGAGTCAGCCCCGGGGACTCAGCGTGTCCTCCGCCGCAGCGTGCAGTAAAGTTCTGGGCTCATTGATGGTGTTTAGTGCAGGAATATGCCAGTGGGCCGGAAAGCTCAACGGAGCTTCAGAGCCAGGCGGCCATGTTCGTCGCCGGCTTGGCCACGCCCCCAGAGAACAACTGACTTGGCTCCAGCCCTACCAGCCCGTCTGCAGTTTTCAGAGATCCTGCGCCAAAAGTCGCCTTGTCCTGCAGTCAGCAACCTCCAGAACCCCTGGGAGGACTGGCTGCCTTCAACAAAGACCGGATCTCCTGTGAACAGCAGTTCTGTTCAAAAGAAACTCCAAAGCAAGACTCGGAGCCTGCTGAGGACAAAGAAACTCGACGCCTGGAAACACCACTGCACCCGTCGCCTACAGCCCGAGTTCAAGTGGCCCACCGGTTCCAGCGAGGTCCCCCAGCGCCCCAGAGTCCGAGTCCACCGTGGGTTGACCCCTCCAGGACTCCCCGAGCGTCGCCTGCAGCCTCTGCACGGAGACCCCCAACCGCGAGTGGCCCGGTAAGGTGAAATCCGACCTCAAAAGACACCCCTGCATCCAGCCGCCCTGCGCCCTGGAGAAAAGAACCTGAGGTGCACCTACGTCCCCGAGCCCTCCAACTTACCTGCCCAGCTGTTGGTTCCTCCCGGAAGTCTTCCTGGACCGAGCCTGCAGCTAAAAACCAAACCTGAAAATCCCCATTGAAAATAACAGGGCACACGATGCCAAAACAGCACTCTGCACCCGGCCGCCCCAGTGCAGCTGAGGGTGCACCTTTGGTGCTAATTTGGTTCCCAATTTGCCCTGACCTAAACCCTAGGAGCTTTGCTCCCACAACCTAGTGGCCTGCTTGCCAGCAGCCACCAACCGGAGACCCCCTATCCTCCATAGGATAACATTGGGCCTCAACACACTGCACCCGGCCGCCCTAGTGCCGCTGAGGGTGAAACAAAAGTGCATCACTGACCCTGGGGGACGCCTGAGTCTAACCCCATAACCTTAACTCCCACAGTCGATAACTTACCTATGAACCGATAACCTACTTTCCTCCATAGGATAACATTGACACTTTTTCTTCCAAAAAACGACTAAGTGTGGAGTTTTGAAAACTAAAGATATTCTTTAAAAATCATACAAGTAACCAAAACGTAATTACTTACCTGTTTGCAGGAAATGTCCCAGTGCTGAATCTATGTATCCAGCACTGAGTTAGAAAAGTAACGTAAAAAGTAACTTACCTGCAATTTACAGAAAAAGCCTATTCATTTCAATGCACTGTTTTTCTTCCAAAAAACGACTGTGTGGAGTTTTGAAATCTGAGAATATTCTTTAAAAATAGTACAAATAACCAAAACGTAATTGCTTACCTGTTTGCAGGAAATGTCCCAGTGCTGAATCTAGGTATCCAGCACTGAGTTAGAAAAGTAACGTGAAAAGTAACTTACCTGCAATTTACAGAAAAAGCCTATTCATTTCAATGCACTGTTTTTCTCCCAAAACGACTGTGTGGAGTTTTGAAATCTGAAAATATTCTTTAAAAATCATATGATTAACCAAAACATATTTACTTACCTGTTTGCAGGAAATGTCCCAGTGCTGAATCTAGGTATCCAGCACTGAGTTAGAAAAGTAACTTAAAAAGTAACTTACCTGTGATTTACTGAAAAAGCCTATTCATTCCAATGAACTGCATTTGCTAAGTGTTACAACCTACTGCATCCCCTGTAAATCAAACAAAGTACAATTCCTATTGCATTTACAAACTGTTCTAGATCCAGTAACTTATTACTGTAAAGTATTTTATGCTTACCTGTGCCAGGCTTGCTTGGTTCTAAAAATAAAACAGTATATTTTTTATACAAAAACAATTGGCCTAGAGTTCAGTTCTTGAGTGTGTGAATTCATTTGCTGACTGAGTGTGTACATCAAATGCTTAACACTGTCCTCTGATACTGCCTTACTGCTCGACCAAGCTACCACAAGTAGAGAGTAAGGTTCTATCTAACTTTAACCTCTGCCTACCTTTGGAGTCACTTGGACCCTATACACACTATACCTCATTTTGGTGTAGTATATATAGAGCCAGTTTCTTACACATTTCCCTTCAGGTTCACTTCCCTTCAGGTTCACGTCCCTTCAGTTTCACTTCCCTTCAGGTTCACTTCCCTTCAGTTTCACTTCCCTTCAATTTCACTTCCCTTCAGTTTCACCACTTCCCTTCAGTTTCACTTCCCTTCAGTTTCACTTCCCTTCAGGTTCACTTCCCTTCAATTTCACTTCCCTTCAGTTTCACCACTTCCCTTCAGTTTCACTTCCCTTCACTTTAACTTCCCTTCAGGTTCACTTCCCTTCGGTTTCACTTCCCTTCAGGTTCACTTCCCTTCAGGTTCACTTCCCTTCAGTTTCACTTCCCTTCAGGTTCACTTCCCTTCAGATTCCCTTCCCTTCAGATTCCCTTCCCTTCAGTTTCACTTCCCTTCAGTTTCACTTCCCTTCAGGTTCACAATGCTGCAACTACGGGGACTGAGGCCATTACTCAGTGAACATTTTGAATTAATAAGGCACAGGCCTTGCTCACAGAGTAGCTGCTGCACCTGCTTGTGGCTGGGGCTCTTTTATTCCTTGCTCCAGGTTCTCCGGTTGTTTCTCTGCTATGTTGGGCTTGTGTTTTGCCGGTTCTGCCTTTGACTGGTGGCAGGACAGGATTATAGTCTGTGTGTGGGTTGTGCTTCCCTGTGGGTCTGTCTTACCATTTTCCCCTTTGGTGCTTGATCCGCTGGATGGGGCATCCCCTCTGTGGCTTGGGCCATGTACTGTTGCCTTGTATGTGACAGTTGTCCCCACTTCCGGCTTTCCCCTTTCATACCTAGTTTGATCTGGTCATGCTTATGTTTCATCTCAGTACTTATGAAGCTGTGTGCCTCGGCCTGGGGTCATCCTCTGTCTGCTTTGACTCCAGTACTTCTTCGTCTGTCTCAGTACTTATAAAGCTGTGCCCCCTCGCCTGGGGTCATCCTCTGTTGGGCTGCCTGTGCTCCAGTACTTCGTCTGTCTCAGTGCTTATGAAGCTGTGCCCCCGGCCTGGAGTCATCCTCTGTCTGCTTTGGCTCCAGTACTTCTTCGTCTGTCTCCGTACTTATAAAGCTGTGCCCCCTCGCCTGGGGTCATCCTCTGTTGGGCTGCTTATGCTCCAGTACTTCTTCGTCTCAGTACTTATGAAGCTGGGCCCCCGGCCTGGGGTCATCCTCTGTCTGCTTTGGCTCCAGTACTTCTTCATCTCAGTACTTATAAAGCTGTGCCCCCGGCCTGGGGTCATCCTCTGTCTGCTTTGGCTCCAGTACTTCTTCGTCTCAGTACTTATGAAGCTTTGGCTCCAGTACTTCTTCGTCTCAGTACTAATGAAGCTTTGGCTCCAGTACTTCTTCGTCTCAGTACTTATGAAGCTTTGGCTCCAGTACTTCTTCGTCTCAGTACTAATGAAGCTTTGGCTCCAGTACTTCTTCGTCTCAGTACTAATGAAGCTTTGGCTCCAGTACTTCTTCGTCTCAGTACTAATGAAGCTTTGGCTCCAGTACTTCTTCGTCTCAGTACTTATGAAGCTTTGGCTCCAGTACTTCTTCGTCTCAGTACTTATGAAGCTTTGGCTCCAGTACTTCTTCGTCTCAGTACTAATGAAGCTTTGGCTCCAGTACTTCTGAGTCTGTCTCAGTACTTATGAAGCTGTGCCCGGCCTGGGGTCATCCTCTGTCTGCTTTGGCTCCAGTACTTCTTCGTCTGTCTCAGTACTTATAAAGCTGTGCCCGCTCGCCTGGGGTCATCCTCTGTTGGGCTGCCTGTGCTCCAGTACTTCGTCTGTCTCAGTGCTTATGAAGCTGTGCCCCCGGCCTGGTGTCACCCTCTGTGGGGCTGCTTTGGCTCCAGTACTTCTTCGTCTCAGTACTAATGAAGCTTTGGCTCCAGTACTTCTGAGTCTGTCTCAGTACTTATGAAGCTGTGCCTGGCCTGGGGTCAAACTCTGTCTGCTTTGACTCCAGTACGTCTTTGTCTCAGTACTTATGAAGCGGTGTCCCCAGCCTGGGGTCAACCTCTGTCTGCTTTGGCTCCAGTACGTCTTTGTCTCAGTACTTATGAAGCTGTGTCCGGCCTGGGGTCACCCTCTGTCTGCTTTGGCTCCAGTACTTCTTCGTCTCAGTACTTATGAAGCTGTGTGCCCCGGCCTGGGGTCATCCTCTGTCTGCTTTGGCTCCAGTACTTCTTCGTCTGTCTCAGTACTTATAAAGCTGTGCCCGCTCGCCTGGGGTCATCTTCTGTTGGGCTGCCTGTGCTCCAGTACTTCGTCTGTCTCAGTGCTTATGAAGCTGTGCCCCCGGCCTGGGGTCACCCTCTGTGGGGCTGCTTTGGCTCCAGTACTTCTTCGTCTCAGTACTTATGAAGCTGTGCCCGGCCTGGGATCATCTTCTGTCTGCTTTGGCTCCAGTACTTCTTCGTCTCAGTACTTATGAAGCTGTGTGCCACGGCCTTGGGTCATCCTCTGTCTGCTTTGGCTGCAGTACTTTTTTGCCTCAGTACTTATGATGCTATGCCCCGGCCTGGGGTCATCCTCTGTTGCGCTGCTTTAGCTCCAGTACTTCTTCGTCTCAGTACTTATGAAGCTTTGGCTTAAGTACTTCGTCATCTCAGTACTTATGAAGCTTTGGCTCCAGTACTTCTTCGTCTCAGTACTAATGAAGCTGTGTGCCCCGGCCTGGGGTCACCCTCTGTCTGCTTTGTCTCCAGTACTTCTTCGTCTCAGTACTTATGAAGCTTTGGCTCCAGTACTTCTTCGTCTCAGTACTAATGAAGCTTTGGCTCCAGTACTTCTTCGTCTCAGTACTAATGAAGCTTTGGCTCCAGTACTTCTTAGTCTGTCTCAGTACTTATGAAGCTGTGCCCGGCCTGGGGTCACCCTCTGTCTGCTTTGGCTCCAGTACTACTTTGTTTCAGTACTTATGAAGCTCTGCCCGGCCTGGGGTCATCCTCTGTCTGCTTTGACTCCAGTACTTCTTCTTCGTCTCAGTACTTATGAAGCTTTGGCTTAAGTACTTCTTCGTCTCAGTACCTATGAAGCTTTGGCTCCAGTACTTCTTCGTCTCAGTACCTATGAAGCTGTGTGCCCCGGCCTGGGGTCACCCTCTGTCTGCTTTGGCTCCAGTACTTCTTCGTCTCAGTACTTATGAAGCTTTGGCTCCAGTACTTCTTCGTCTCAGTACTTATGAAGCTTTGGCTCCAGTACTTCTTCGTCTCAGTACTAATGAAGCTTTGGCTCCAGTACTTCTAAGTCTGTCTCAGTACTTATGAAGCTGTGCCCGGCCTGGGGTCACCCTCTGTCTGCTTTGGCTCCAGTACTACTTTGTCTCAGTACTTATGAAGCTGTGCCCGGCCTGGGGTCATCCTCTGTCTGCTTTAGCTCCAGTACTTCTTCGTCTCAGTACTTATGAAGCTGTATGCCCCGGCCTGGGGTCATCCTCTGTCTGCTTTGGCTCCAGTACTTCTTCGTCTGTCTCAGTACTTATAAAGCTGTGCCCGCTCGCCTGGGGTCATCCTCTGTTGGGCTGCCTGTGCTCCAGTACTTCGTCTGTCTCAGTGCTCATGAAGCTGTGCCCCCGGCCTGGTGTCACCCTCTGTGGGGCTGCTTTGGCTCCAGTACTTCTTCGTCTCAGTACTAATGAAGCTTTGGCTCCAGTACTTCTGAGTCTGTCTCAGTACTTATGAAGCTGTGCCCGGCCTGGGGTCAACCTCTGTCTGCTTTGGCTCCAGTACGTCTTTGTCTCAGTACTTATGAAGCGGTGTCCCCAGCCTGGGGTCAACCTCTGTCTGCTTTGGCTCCAGTACGTCTTTGTCTCAGTACTTATGAAGCTGTGCCCGGCCTGGGGTCATCCTCTGTCTGCTTTAGCTCCAGTACTTCTTCGTCTCAGTACTTATGAAGCTGAGTGCCCCGGCCTGGGGTCATCCTCTGTCTGCTTTGGCTCCAGTACTTCTTCGTCTGTCTCAGTACTTATAAAGCTGTGCCCGCTCGCCTGGGGTCATCCTCTGTTGGGCTGCCTGTGCTCCAGTACTTCGTCTGTCTCAGTGCTTATGAAGCGGTGTGCCCCGGCCTTGGGTCATCCTCTGTATGCTTTGGGTCCAGTACTTCTTCGTCTCAGTACTTATGAAGCTGTGCCCGGCCTGGGATCATCCTCTGTCTGCTTTGGCTCCAGTACTTCTTCGTCTCAGTACTTATGAAGCTGTGTGCCCCGGCCTTGGGTCATCCTCTGTCTGCTTTGGCTGCAGTACTTTTTTGCCTCAGTACTTATGAAGCTGTGCCCCGGCCTGGGGTCATCCTCTGTTGCGCTGCTTTAGCTCCAGTACTTCTTCGTCTCAGTACTTATGAAGCTTTGGCTTAAGTACTTCGTCATCTCAGTACTTATGAAGCTTTGGCTCCAGTACTTCTTCGTCTCAGTACTAATGAAGCTGTGTGCCCCGGCCTGGGGTCACCCTCTGTCTGCTTTGTCTCCAGTACTTCTTCGTCTCAGTACTTATGAAGCTTTGGCTCCAGTACTTCTTCGTCTCAGTACTAATGAAGCTTTGGCTCCAGTACTTCTTCGTCTCAGTACTAATGAAGCTTTGGCTCCAGTACTTCTTCGTCTCAGTACTAATGAAGCTTTGGCTCCAGTACTTCTTAGTCTGTCTCAGTACTTATGAAGCTGTGCCCGGCCTGGGGTCACCCTCTGTCTGCTTTGGCTCCAGTACTACTTTGTCTCAGTACTTATGAAGCTCTGCCCGGCCTGGGGTCACCCTCTGTCTGCTTTGGCTCCAGTACTTCTTAGTCTGTCTTAGTACTTATGAAGCTGTGTGCCCCGGCCTTGGGTCATCCTCTGTCTGCTTTGGCTCCAGTACTTCTTCGTCTCAGTACTTATGAAGCTGTGTGCCCCGACCTGGGGTCATCCTCTGTCTGCTTTGGCTCCAGTACTTCTTCGTCTGTCTCAGTACTTATAAAGCTGTGCCCCCTCGCCTGGGGTCATCCTCTGTTGGGCTGCCTGTGCTCCAGTAATTCGTCTGTCTCAGTGCTTATGAAGCTGTGCCCCGGCCTGGGATCATCCTCTGTCTGCTTTGGCTCCAGTACTTCTTCATCTCAGTACTTATGAAGCTGTGCCCGGCCTGGGGTCATCCTCTGTCTGCTTTGGTTCCAGTACTTCTTCGTCTGTCTCAGTACTTATGAAGCTGTCCCCAACCTGGGGTCAACCTCTGTCTGCTTTGGCTCCAGTACGTCTTTGTCTCAGTACTTATGAAGCGGTGTCCCCAGCCTGGGGTCAACCTCTGTCTGCTTTGGCTCCAGTACGTCTTTGTCTCAGTACTTATGAAGCTGTGCCCCCGGCCTGAGGTCATCCTCTGTCTGCTTTGGTTCCAGTACTTCTTCGTCTGCCTCAGTACTTATGAAGCGGTGTCCCCGGCCTGGGGTCAACCTCTGTCTGCTTTGGCTCCAGTACGTCTTTGTCTCAGTACTTATGAAGCTGTGCCCCGGCCTGGGGTCACCCTCTGTCTGCTTTGGCTCCAGTACTTCTTCGTCTGCCTCAGTACTTATGAAGCTGTGTCCCCGGCCTGGGGTCAACCTCTGTCTGCTTTGGCTGCAGTACTACTTTGTCTCAGTACTTATGAAGCTGTGCCCGGCCTGGGGTCACCCTCTGTCTGCTTTGGCTCCAGTACTTCTTCGTTTCAGTACTTATGAAGCTTTGGCTTAAGTACTTCTTCGTCTCAGTACTAATGAAGCTTTGGCTCCAGTACTTCTTTGTCTCAGTACTTATGAAGCTGTGCCCGGCCTGGGTTCACCCTCTGTCTGCTTTGGCTCCAGTACTTCTTCGTTTCAGTACTTATGAAGCTTTGGCTTAAGTACTTCTTCGTCTCAGTACTAATGAAGCTTTGGCTCCAGTACGTCTTTGTCTCAGTACTTATGAAGCTGTGCCCGGCCTGGGGTCACCCTCTGTCTGCTTTGGCTCCAGTACTTCTTCGTTTCAGTACTTATGAAGCTTTGGCTTAAGTACTTCTTCGTCTCAGTACTAATGAAGCTTTGCCTCCAGTACTTCTTTGTCTCAGTACTAATAAAGCTTTGGCTCCAGTACTTCTTAGTCTGTCTCAGTACTTATGAAGCTGTGCCCGGCCTGGGGTCACCCTCTGTCTGCTTTGGCTCCAGAACTACTTTGTCTCAGTACTTATGAAGCTCTGCCCGGCCTGGGGTCATCCTCTGTCTGCTTTGACTCCAGTACTTCTTCGTCTCAGTACTTATGAAGCTGTGCCCAGCCTGGGATCATCCTCTGTCTGCTTTGGCTCCAGTACTACTTTGTCTCAGTACTTATGAAGCTCTGACCGGCCTGGGGTCATCCTCTGTCTGCTTTGACTCCAGTACTTCTTCTTCGTCTCAGTACTTATGAAGCTGTGTGCCCCGGCCTTGGGTCATCCTCTGTCTGCTTTGGCTCCAGTACTTCTTAGTCTGTCTTAGTACTTATGAAGCTGTGTGCCCCGGCCTTGGGTCATCCTCTGTCTGCTTTGGCTCCAGTACTTCTTAGTCTGTCTTAGTACTTATGAAGCTGTGTGCCCCGGCCTTGGGTCATCCTCTGTCTGCTTTGGCTCCAGTACTTCTTCGTCTCAGTACTTATGAAGCTGTGTGCCCCGGCCTGGGGTCATCCTCTGTCTGCTTTGGTTCCAGTACTTCTTCGTCTCAGTACTTATGAAGCTGTGTGCCCCGGCCTGGGGTCATCCTCTGTCTGCTTTGGCTCCAGTACTTCTTCGTCTCAGTACTTATGAAGCTGTGTGCCCCGGCCTGGGGTCATCCTCTGTCTGCTTTGGTTCCAGTACTTCTTCGTCTCAGTACTTATGAAGCTGTGTGCCCCTGCCTGGGGTCATCCTCTGTCTGCTTTGACTCCAGTACTTCTTCGTCTGTCTCAGTACTTATAAAGCTGTGCCCCCTCACCTGGGGTCATCCTCTGTTGGGCTGCCTGTGCTCCAGTACTTCGTCTGTCTCAGTGCTTATGAAGCTGTGCCCCCGGCACTGTGGGGCTGCTTTGGCTCCAGTACTTCTTCGTCTCAGTACTTATGAAGCTTTGGCTCCAGTACTTCTGAAGCTGTGCCCCGGTCACCCTCTGTCTGCTTTGGCTCCAGTACTACTTTGTCTCAGTACTTATGAAGCTCTGCCCGGCCTGGGGTCATCCTCTGTCTGCTTTGGCTGCAGTACTTCTTCGTCTCAGTACTTATGAAGCTGTGTGCCCCAGGCCTGGGATCATCCTCTGTCTGCTTTGGCTCCAGTACTTCTTCATCTCAGTACTTATGAAGCTGTGCCCCCGGTCTGCGGCCATCCTCTGTCTGCTTTGACTCCAGTACTTCTTCGTCTCAGTACTTATGAAGCTTTGGCTCCAGTACTTCTTCGTCTCAGTACTTATGAAGCTTTGGCTCCAGTACTTCTGAAGCTGTGCCCCGGCCTGGTGTCACCCTCTGTGGGGCAGCTTTGGTAGTCAGCCCCGGAGGTTTCTGGGCAGATGTGCTCCTTTGCACCTGAAGCAGTGAGGGGTTGTTCTGTTAGGTAGGCAGCAGGGCGCCTGTCTCGAGGGTGGAGGCAGACCTACTTAGACTCGGAGTAGTGCGATTAGTGGCAAGTAATCAGATCGTTCCTTATTTCCACACGTACATGTGCAACCCGTCAAGGCCCCAGGCCTTGAGTGACACCCCACGGTAGCCAGGACAGGCCACGCCCTGCTGCTGAGGTGACCTTGAGTAACACCAGGTAGCCAGGACAGGCCACGCTCTGCTGCTGCTCAGGTGGCCCCGGCCCCTGCCTTTGGGTAAGGCCTGGGCAGTGAACTCCACTCCGTTCGCAGAGTTTGAGGAGATTTTTCCCTGCTCGCGCTCGCCAACGGTAAGTTGGCGAACTTGGGCTGCCACTCGGGTAGAATTTGTTGCCAAGCGGCAGGAAGAGCAGTGCGGATGGCACTTCGCGCTGCACTCCGCTGCTTACGGAACTCCGCTGAGTGTCTTTTGTCATTCCGCCCAGGCCTAGGTAACACCAGGTAGCCAGGACAGGCCACGTCCTGCTGCTGAGGTGGCCCCATGCCTCGAGTGACACCCTGCAGTAGCCTGGACAGGCCGCACCCTTCTGCTGAGGTGGCCCCCAGGCCTTGAGTAACACCAGGCAGGCAGGACAGGCCGCGCACTGCTGCTGCAGAGGTGGCTACGGCCCCAACCTTTGGGTAACACCAGGCAGCCAGGACAGGCCATGCCCTGCTGCTGAGGTGGCCTTGAGTGACGCCCCGCGGTAGCCAGGACAGGTTGCGCCCAGCTACAGAGGCGGCCTCCAATCTAGGCCTAGAGTGACACCCCACGGTAGCCAGGACAGGCTGTGCCCTGCTGCTGATGTGTCCTTGCGTAACACAAGGTAGCCAGGATAGGCCGCGCCCTGAGGTGGCCACAGGCCTTGAGTGACACCCTGTGGAAGCCAAGACAGGCCGCCCCCTACTGCTGAGGTGGCCCCCAGCCCAGGACTTGAGCAACACCAGGAAGCCAGGACAGGCAGCGCCCTGCTGCTGAGATGGCCCCCAGCCCAGGCCTTGAGTAACACCAGGCAGACACGACAGGCAGCGCCCTGCTGCTGAGATGGCCCCCAGCCCAGGCCTTAAGTAACACCAGGCAGAACACGACAGGCCGTGCCCTGCTGCTGAGGTGGCCCCCATCCCAGGCCTTGAGTAACACCAGGCAGCCAGAACTGGCCGCGCCTTGCAGCTGAGGTGGCCCGCAGCCCAGGCCTTGAGTAACACCCAGGCAGCCAGGACTGGCCGCGCCCTGCTGCTGAGGTGGCCCCCAGCCCAGGCCTTGAGTAACACCAGGCAGCCAGGACTGGCCGCGCCCTGCTGCTGAGGTGGCCCCCAGCCCAGGCCTTGAGTAACACCAGGCAGCCGGGACTGGCCGCGCCCTGCTGCTTAGGTGGCCCCCAGCCCAGGCCTTGAGTAACACCAGGCAGCCAGGACAGGCCACGCCCTGCGGCTAAGGTGGCCCCCAGCCCAGGTGGCCTTGAGTGACGCCCAGCAGTAGCCAGGACAGGCCGCGCCCTGTTGCTGAGGTGGCCTTGAGTGACGCCCTGCAGTAGCGAGGACAGGCCGTGTCCTGCTTCTGAGGTGGCCTTGAGTGACGCCCCGCGGTAGCCAGGACAGGCTGTGCCCTGCTGCTGAGGTGTCCTTGAGTAACACCAGGTAGCCAGGATAGGCCGCGCCCTGAGGTGGCCCCAGGTCTTAAGTGACACCCTGTGGTAGCCAAGACAAGCCGTCCCCTGCTGCTGAGGTGGCCCCCACCCCAGGCCTTAAGTAACACCAGGCAGCCAGGACTGGCCGCACCCTGCTGCTGAGGTGGCCCCCAGCCCAGGCCTTGTGTAACACCAGGCAGCCAGGACAGGCCGCGCCCTGCTGCTGAGTGGCCCCCAGCCCAGGTGGCCTTGAGTGACGCCCTGCTGTAGCCAGGACAGGCCGCGTCCTGCTGCTGAGGTGGTCTTGAGTGACGCCCGCGGTTGCCAGTACAGGCCGCGCCCTGTTGGGAAACATCGTTTACAACGCACGCGTTACAACGCGTGTCATTACAACAAATGTTTTACAACTCGAAATCCATTACAACGCATGTCATTACATCGCATAATCCATTACAACGCATTCCCCAAAGTAACACCCCGGCGGAGTTAGAATAGTAATTGCGTTGTAATGGATTATGCGTTGTAATGACATGCGTTGTAATGACATGCGTTGTAATGGATTTTGCGATGTAAAAAATTTGTTGAAATGACACGCGTTGTAACGCGTGCGTTGTAAAGTGTCATATTCGCCCTGTTGCTGAGTTGGCCTTGAGTGACGCCCCACGGTAGCCAGGACAGGCTCTGCCCTGCTGCTGAGGTGTCCTTGAGTAACACCAGGTAGCCAGGATAGGCCGCGCCCTGAGGTGCCCCCAGGTCTTGAGTGACACCCTGTGGTAGCCAAGACAGGCCGCCCCCTGCTGCTGAGGTGGCCCCCAGCCCAGGCCTTGAGTAACACCAGGCAGCCAGGACCGGCCGCACCCTGCTGCTGAGGTGGCCCTCAGCCCAAGCCTTGAGTAACACCAGGCAGCCAGGACTCCGCGCCCTGCTGCTGAGGTGGCCCCCATCCCAGGTGGCCTTGAGTGACGCCCCGCAGTAGCCAGGACAGGCCGCGCCCTGCTGCTGAGGTAGCCTTGAGTGACACCCCACGGTAGCCAGGACAGGCTGTGCCCTGCTGCTGAGGTGTCCTTGAGTAACACAAGGTAGCCAGGATAGGCCGCGCCCTGAGGTGGCCCCAGGCCTTGAGTGACACCCTGTGGAAGCCAAGGCAGGCCGCCCCTGCTGCTGAGGTGCCCCCAGCCCAGGCCTTGAGTAACACCAGGAACCCAGGACAGGCCGCGCCCTGCTGCTGAGGTGGCCCCCAGCCCAGGCCTTGAGTAACGCCAGGCAGCCAGGCCTGGCCGCGCCTGCTGCTGAGGTGGCCCCCAGCCCAGGCCTTGAGTAACGCCAGGCAGCCAGGCCTGGCCGCGCCCTGCTGCTGAGGTGGCCCTCAGCCCAGGCCTAGAGTAACACCAGGCAGCCAGGACTCGGCGCCCTGCTGCTGAGGTGGCCCCCAGCCCAGGTGGCCTTGAGTGACGCCCCGCAGTAGCCAGGACAGGCCGCGCCCTGCTGCTGAGGTGGCCTTGAGTGACACCCCACGGTAGCCAGGACAGGCTGTGCCCTGCTGCTGAGGTGTCCTTGAGTAACACAAGGTAGCCAGGATAGGCCGCACCCTGAGGTAGCCCCAGGCCTTGAGTGACACCCTGTGGAAGCCAAGGCAGGCCGCCCCCTGCTGCTGAGGTGGCCCCCAGCTCAGGCCTTGAGTAACACCAGGAACCGAGGACAGGCCGCGCCCTGTTGCTGAGGTGGCCCCCAGCCCAGGCCTTGAGTAACGCCAGGCAACCAGGACAGGCAGCGCCCTGCTGCTGAGGTAGCCCTCAGCCCAGGCCTAGAGTAACACCAGGCAGCCACGACAGGCCGCGCCCTGCTGCTGAGGTGGCCCCCAGCCCAGGCCTTGAGTAACACCAGGCAGACACGACAGGCAGCGCCCTGCTGCTGAGATGGCCCCCAGCCCAGGCCTTAAGTAACACCAGGCAGACACGACAGGCCGTGCCCTGCTGCTGAGGTGGCCCCCATCCCAGGCCTTGAGTAACACCAGGCAGCCAGAACTGGCCGCGCCTTGCAGCTGAGGTGGCCCGCAGCCCAGGCCTTGAGTAACACCAGGCAGCCAGGACTGGCCGCGCCCTGCTGCTGAGATGGCCCCCAGCCCAGGCCTTGAGTAACACCAGGCAGCCAGGACTGGCCGCGCCCTGCTGCTGAGGTGGCCCCCAGCCCAGGCCTTGAGTAACACCAGGCAGCCGGGACTGGCCGCGCCCTGCTGCTTAGGTGGCCCCCAGCCCAGGCCTTGAGTAACACCAGGCAGCCAGGACAGGCCACGCCCTGCGGCTAAGGTGGCCCCCAGCCCAGGTGGCCTTGAGTGACGCCCAGCAGTAGCCAGGACAGGCCGCGCCCTGTTGCTGAGGTGGCCTTGAGTGACGCCCTGCAGTAGCCAGGACAGGCCGTGTCCTGCTTCTGAGGTGGCCTTGAGTGACGCCCCGCGGTAGCCAGGACAGGCTGTGCCCTGCTGCTGAGGTGTCCTTGAGTAACACCAGGTAGCCAGGATAGGCCGCGCCCTGAGGTGGCCCCAGGTCTTAAGTGACACCCTGTGGTAGCCAAGACAAGCCGTCCCCTGCTGCTGAGGTGGCCCCCACCCCAGGCCTTAAGTAACACCAGGCAGCCAGGACTGGCCGCACCCTGCTGCTGAGGTGGCCCCCAGCCCAGGCCTTGTGTAACACCAGGCAGCCAGGACAGGCCGCGCCCTGCTGCTGAGTGGCCCCCAGCCCAGGTGGCCTTGAGTGACGCCCTGCTGTAGCCAGGACAGGCCGCGTCCTGCTGCTGAGGTGGTCTTGAGTGACGCCCCGCGGTTGCCAGTACAGGCCGCGCCCTGTTGGGGAAACATCGTTTACAACGCACGCGTTACAACGCGTGTCATTACAACAAATGTTTTACAACTCGAAATCCATTACAACGCATGTCATTACATCGCATAATCCATTACAACGCATTCCCCAAAGTAACGCCCCGGCGGAGTTAGAATAGTAATTGCGTTGTAATGGATTATGCGTTGTAATGACATGCGTTGTAATGACATGCGTTGTAATGGATTTTGCAATGTAAAAAATTTGTTGAAATGACACGCGTTGTAACGCTTGCGTTGTAAAGTGTCATATTCGCCCTGTTGCTGAGTTGGCCTTGAGTGACGCCCCACGGTAGCCAGGACAGGCTCTGCCCTGCTTCTGAGGTGTCCTTGAGTAACACCAGGTAGCCAGGATAGGCCGCGCCCTGAGGTGCCCCCAGGTCTTGAGTGACACCCTGTGGTAGCCAAGACAGGCCGCCCCCTGCTGCTGAGGTGGCCCCCAGCCCAGGCCTTGAGTAACACCAGGCAGCCAGGACCGGCCGCACCCTGCTGCTGAGGTGGCCCTCAGCCCAAGCCTTGAGTAACACCAGGCAGCCAGGACTCCGCGCCCTGCTGCTGAGGTGGCCCCCATCCCAGGTGGCCTTGAGTGACGCCCCGCAGTAGCCAGGACAGGCCGCGCCCTGCTGCTGAGGTAGCCTTGAGTGACACCCCACGGTAGCCAGGACAGGCTGTGCCCTGCTGATGAGGTGTCCTTGAGTAACACAAGGTAGCCAGGATAGGCCGCGCCCTGAGGTGGCCCCAGGCCTTGAGTGACACCCTGTGGAAGCCAAGGCAGGCCGCCCCCTGCTGCTGAGGTGCCCCCAGCCCAGGCCTTGAGTAACACCAGGAACCCAGGACAGGCCGCGCCCTGCTGCTGAGGTGGCCCCCAGCCCAGGCCTTGAGTAACGCCAGGCAGCCAGGCCTGGCCGCGCCCTGCTGCTGAGGTGGCCCCCAGCCCAGGCCTTGAGTAACGCCAGGCAGCCAGGCCTGGCCGCGCCCTGCTGCTGAGGTGGCCCTCAGCCCAGGCCTAGAGTAACACCAGGCAGCCAGGACTCGGCGCCCTGCTGCTGAGGTGGCCCCCAGCCCAGGTGGCCTTGAGTGACGCCCGCAGTAGCCAGGACAGGCCGCGCCCTGCTGCTGAGGTGGCCTTGAGTGACACCCCACGGTAGCCAGGACAGGCTGTGCCCTGCTGCTGAGGTGTCCTTGAGTAACACAAGGTAGCCAGGATAGGCCGCACCCTGAGGTAGCCCCAGGCCTTGAGTGACACCCTGTGGAAGCCAAGGCAGGCCGCCCCTGCTGCTGAGGTGGCCCCCAGCTCAGGCCTTGAGTAACACCAGGAACCGAGGACAGGCCGCGCCCTGTTGCTGAGGTGGCCCCCAGCACAGGCCTTGAGTAACGCCAGGCAACCAGGACAGGCAGCGCCCTGCTGCTGAGGTAGCCCTCAGCCCAGGCCTAGAGTAACACCAGGCAGCCACGACAGGCCGCGCCCTGCTGCTGAGGTGGCCCCCAGCCCAGGCCTTGAGTAACACCAGGCAGCCAGGACTGGCCGCGCCCTGCTGCTGAGGTGGCCCCAGGCCTTGAGCGACACCCTGCAGTAGCCAGGACAGGCCGCACCCTGCTGCTGAGGTGGCCCCCAGCCCAGGCCTTGAGTAACACCAGGCAGCCAGGAAAGGCCGCGCCCTACTGCTGTGGTGGCCCCCAGCCCAGGGGCCTTGAGTGACGCCACACAGTAGCCAGGACAGGCCACGCCCTGCTGCGGAGTTGGCCTTGAGTGACGCCCCGCAGTAGCCAGGACAGGCTGTGCCCTGCTGCTGAGGTGTTCTTGAGTAACACCAGCTAGCCAGGATAGGCCGTGCCTTGAGGTGGCCCCAGGTCTTGAGTGACACCCTGTGGTAGCCAAGACAGGCCGCCCCCTGCTGCCGAGGTGGCCCCCAGCCCAGGTGGCCTTGAGTGACACCCCGCAGTAGCCAGGACAGGCCGCGCCCTGCTGCTGAGGTGGCCCTCAGCCCAGATGGCCTTGAGTGACGCCCCGCAGTAGCCAGGACAGGCCGCGCCCTGCTGCTGAGGTGGCCTTGAGTGACGCCCCGCGGTAGCCAGTACAGGCCTTGCTGAGCGGAATATTGGCTGCGAGGGGAACGGTCACTGCATACCCTTCTTAGCCGTGAGGGGAACGGCCCGAAGGAACCACAACTCCTGGCAGGCCAAAGCTGGGCGCCTGCTCCTGCTACCACGCAAGCGCCAGGAGGCGCTTTTAACCCTGCTGAGTCCCCCGCTGCGCGGGACGCGCGCGGGCCAAGGGCGGGCCCGTCCTTGCCCGTCATAGTCTGGAAGAGGCTGGGCTGGGCCACCTCTCTTTCCCCCACAGTAGACCGTGATAGTTCCCCTAAAGCGTATAGGATGCCGATTGAGTTCACCCCTCGCCAGGTACAGGCGTAGCTGTGTGTTTATTTTTTCCTTAATTGGAACCATTGTATTTTACTTCTCTCCCCAAGTGGTGTTGTTTTTTTGGACTATTAGGATCTATTTGTGTTGGACAGTTTCACTTTTCTTGGACATATTTTACCTTGAACATTGTTGGCTTTTTTTTTTGCATAAACCTATGATAGTTGTTAGGTTTTATTTTTCGCAGGGACCATAAAAGCGTTGTATGCTGTTTGCTATACTTTGCTTATTTTGTACAATTCGTTGGTCGCTCGAACTGCTGCTAGCTCTGTTTTTCCATAAGGATTGTATGTTTGTTATACATATCGTATATACTGCTTATTTTGCACATTGAAATTTTACTGGTACAAGTCCTAATTGCTGCTAAACTCTATTTTTCCCCTGGGACTGTATTATTATGCTTATTGTATATTAGGTGTTCGAATTTGTTTTTAATAGTGTTTTTAATAGTGTTTTAACCAGGCTTTTTACTTCCTGACATTTTATAATCCTGTAGTCTTGTCAAGTTTTATCAAGTGCTAATCCTTTGCTGCTTCGCCCCTTCTCCTGCCTTACATCTTGCATTAGTTTTACTATCTGAAAAATGAGCAAACGGAAAATGACCCCCGGTAAGAGTGTGATTGGGACTCTGGACGCATTTTTTTCAAGAGCTGAATCAGTTCTCATTCATGAAATTAAGCTTACGGAAAGGAGATTATCATTAGAGCCTCTGTCTTTAGAAGATAGAACGCCTATTAAATTGGTAGCTCCCGTAGCAGAAGGGATCAGGAATACCGATCCCTCTCGGCTTAGTCTTCCCCCCACCCTGGAACTAGCCCCAGTCTCGCCGCAAATTTTACCTAGCCCCGGCATAGAGCTGATAACTACTTCTAGCCCATCAAAAGCCAAGACAAGAGGTCAAAAGGCCAAATTAGGCCAGCCTAATAGTAATGACCCCCAGGCAAGGAAAAGAAAAGGGAAGAATGGTGGGTTTTCGAAAAGCAGTAGATTAGCCCACAAGACAGATAGCGGTATTGAGGCGTCTTCTTCTCCCCTAGTAACAAATAGTTTGAACGACTTACCCTTACTCATCCCCAATACATGCACGCTGCCTGGGTCTTGTTCTATTACAGACCACGAGGTCCATTTTGGGGGAAAATGGAAATGCTGTTGTCTTCTTCTCTTGATCCAATAAGGCAGAAAATTGGGGCCATCGAGGATGCTTTATCCAAACTCGAGGGACAGACCGGTTGCAATTGCAATTGTTTAACATCGGAAGTTGCAAATACTAACAGGACATGTGTTACACAGATTGTTGGGGATGTAGTAGTGGGAAATGCACTGCAGGGGGATGTTGAGGCGGTCATAGACTCAAAGGAATCAAATAATGATAAAGTTACCACTAGTAGTCATGGTGGAGTGATTTCTCGTCATCCACCCAGGGCAGTGACGCCTGGATTGAAGGATATGACAGGGTTAGCACTCAGGGATTCCCAACCAACTTGTCTTCCCGTAATTAACCTCCCACCTGAATCTACCCCCTATGTTGTTGCTTTAGGGGATGTTCCACCTCTTGAAATAGGGGCTACAGAGGATTTTAACCAACTCAAAAACAAATTAATACATTGGTTTGCCCATAATATAGCCACTGGTGTGAGTATTGCTAATAACATCATCATGGCGCGTAGGGTGAGTTGGGTGGGGCCATCTGCTAAAGTGGGTAATAAAGATTGCATTATTGTGAATTTTAATAACCCTAATTTAGTGGCTAGAATCCTGCATAAGGGCGCTAACCGCAATCCCCCTCAGGTGCTATCAGAACTCTCCCCTTGGGTTTTCTTATAAGCCCAGGGTTTCCATAAGTCCTATTGATTATAATGTAAGGACAAATACTGGACCAGGAAGGCTGAATAGTTCCGCACCCGTTGCACAGTCAGCAGTTAGAATGTATCAACCACTCTTCTCGCAGGTTCAGCCGGCCACCACTCCTTTTTGGAAGTACAAAACAGATTTTCTACATTAAGTGGACTAGAAGACTGTGACTGACTATTGCCTATTGAAACACAGGAGCCAGGGGTGGACACAGTGTAGTGCCCATAGCTGATGCCGTGAGGAGGCCAAGCGTAGTGATCTCTCGCAATTTTATTTCTTGGAATATCGCTGGGCTGGCAACTAAATTTCGAGATCCTTCCTTAGTTAATTTTTTAAAAGAGTTTAAGATAATCAGTCTTCAAGAAACCTGGCTGGTTGAAAGTAATTTGTTTTTAGAAGGATATAAGGCCTATTTTGTCCCTGCTACCCCGTCTTCCAGTGGGAGAGCTAAAGGGGGCTTAGTCACATATGTGTCTGTGGCCTTAGATAGCCAGATTCAGGTTGTTCCTATTTGGTGTGGAGGGATATTGGTGTTATTATTTAACACTAGAGGCATTAGATGGGGACTGGTTAATTTTTACAACGCAGTATCCAGTCCCGCCCGTGATTGTAATATAGTTGCTTTATGCTCTTTTTTTAGACGTCCCAACAGATTATCAGTTTCTGATTTTTTGGTCTCAGGGGATTTTAACGCTCACCCATGTGGTAACCCTGCATTGTCCTGTGTATCTGAACTGGGATGCCCGCGAATTAGTGGATTCCATTTTGATCACCATACACAAGGGGAATTGATTAATAACATGATCCAGGAGTTTAATATGGTGTGTTTGATGGCTCTTGTGGCCCCATACATTAAATTTTCAACTCCAACTTACAAAGGGGTCAGGACAGGATCTTTTATTGACTATATATTAATTTCCTCCCCTTTGCAGTTGTGGATCACAGGTTTCTCTATTGATGAGAGTATATTTAGTGATCATAATCCGCTTTGTGCTCATATAGCCGGACCACTTATTAGTCACATCGAAGGAGTAGCCACGAGGGGCGTTACGACTCTGACTGACAATAAACGCAGATTGAAATGGACACAGATTGACCCCAAGTTGTTTTATGATAAGGTTAATAGGTTATGTGCCCCTGAACTTTCAACATGTCAAAATCCCTGTTCGCCCCCAGATTATCTGTTGGCAGCTTTTGTGACCTTAGCAGGGAAGGTGGGAGATCTCTTAAGTGTTCCGGCCGTAAGGGCTAGAAATTTTGGGCCTAAATGGTTCGACTCTGATTGTACCCGAGCAGCTGGTAAGTTGAAGGCAGCTCTTTCATCCATACCTAGAATACAATCAGTGGTCTGTAACTACCGCAGAGAATATAAGGCCGCTCTAGCAGGGCGCAAGACAAAACTAAAAGATGAAGCCTGGCGGGACCTTATTGAGGCAAGTGTATTGAAAAATAGTTCCAAATTTTGGCAAGTGGTGAACCGCCCAGCCATTGGTATGGATAGGGATCCCGTTCTAGGAGCCTTTATTACAGAAGAGGACTGGGTGTCCCATTTTAAAACTATTTTTGACTGTCCCCCGATTGTTGTGGCCCAGTGATAATAGACTTAAATGCTCCAGCTTTATCTTTTAGTATTGTTGAGGTTATTGCAGGGATTGAAGGGCTTTCTGCTAAAAGGCCCCAGGACCAGATGGGATTCCCCCAGATCTATTTAAATCTGACCCTTTTTTTGGGCTCCTATCTTGGTTAACGTTTTTAACGCTGCAGCAAAAATTGGATGCCCCTCTTCCTGGGCTATTTCTACTATTGTTCCCGTTTTTAAAAAGGGCGACCGGGGTAGCCCCCATTGTTATAGACCCATCTCCCTTTTAGATTCAACTGTTAAGGTGGTGGGTCGGATATTATTACAGCGGCTGCAAACTTGGGCAGAGGAAACCGAAATACTGTCAGATGTCCAATATGGTTTTCGCCCCGGACGTTCCACAATTGCCCAGTGTTTAAATATTCTTATGATTTTCAGTAAATATACTATTGCACACTCGGGGTCCATATTTTGTGCCTTTATGGATCTGTCATCAGCTTTTGATCGTGTTAATAGAACTAAACTGTGGCAGATCCTGAGGCAAACAGGTGTGGATCCTAGTCTAGTGAACTTCCTGGTGGATCTTCATAATTCTACCCAGGCAAATGTTAGGTTCGCTCAGGATTTGCGTATTACTGAGAATTTTGATATCAAAAGGGGCGTCCGTCAAGGTTGCATTTTAGCCCCTTTTTTGTTTAATTACTATCTTAACGACTTGGAACAGGAATTATTGGAAACTGGGGTTGATTACCCGTATGTTGGATGTCGCGGCATCCCGATACTGCTTTATGCAGATGATGCCGTTCTTCTATCTAGAACAGAGGTTGGTCTACAATCTCTTTTAAAGGCTTTGCGGGGTACATGGGTAAACGGGACTTGTCAATTAACAATTCCAAGTCTTATGTACTGAGAATAGGTAAGCAAACTGTGAAGCCCTTTAAATTTGCAATTGACTCAACTGTGGTCCCTCCTACGAATGTTTTCTCATATTTGGGGGTTCTTATCGACAACAAATTAAAATGGGGACCCCAAATTGAGAAGAAGAAGGGGAAGTGGTTCGGGCCAATGCGGCCATTTTTAAATTTTCATCAAGAATAGGGAAGAAACCTACTGGGGCCATGTTACAAGTTTATAAGGCTAAAAGTCTTTCCATTGCCACGTATGGAAGTGAGATATGGGGATATACAGCCGCAGATTCTCTGCAAGTGGTGGAAAATAATTTTTAAAACGCCTTCTGTGTGTCCCTCAGGGGACCCCTAATTTAGCAGTGCATGAGGAACTGGGGGTCTCCTATATTAGTGACATCCTTGCATTACGTCCACTGATTTTTTGGTTGAAATGTTGGTTAAATACAGATCTGTCTTTTAACCATTTATTATTAAGAGAGTGTATGCTGCTAGAACAAGCCTCATGTATCCCTTGGCTAAATTATATTCAAAAGAGTTTTAAAGGGATAGGGCGTGGCGAGCTGTACAGCAAGCCAGAATGCATAGTTAAGCAGGATGTCGTATCAAGCAGAATAGCTTTTATGAGTTTGTGGAGGATGGAAAGAGAAGCGAAGGAGTTGCTGAAACCCAGTGTACGCAATTTTATATTAACGAAAACCACCTTGTCAACCGAACCCTACCTCATGGGGTGTCTGTCCTCTCACGAGAAATATCTTTTAACAAGGTTTAGGATGAATCTATACCATCTTTTGTTGGTTAGACCAAAAGACCATAAGAGGGCAAGTGTGACACTATCCTGCGGCTGCGACGGTGAGTCTCCGCAGGATTTGTTGCACTTCATGTTTGCTTGTAGATTTTATGAAGTTCCTCGTAGGATTTTTTTGGTCCCTTATTTAAAACGACTGAATTTTAGACAGGTTCGCCCTGCACTCTTGCATCTACAGATGTTGTCTACGGAGTCATTGTTTTTTACACTTGGCTATTTAAAAGCTTGTGTTAAATCGCGATCCTTTATGGATGTTTAACTTGTTATTGTATTAATGCATTTTTACTGTTCGAATGTTATACACCCATGTTTGCACTCATATAACGTGCATAATTTATACAAATGCTCCTGGGGGTTGCAGTTTTAATATTCTTGTGGACTGTACATATGTATTTATCGCACATTGCACTTTATATTTTGAATTGCACTTGGGGAGTATGATTTTAATTTGACTGTTTACCAGCTTAAGGAGATTTGATTTATATATTAGAATGTCTTTGTGTAACTTTTATGGTTTTGATGTTAAAACCGAATAAAGTTTATTGACTGACTGACACCCCGCAGTAGCCAGGACAGGCCGCGCCCTGCTGCTGAGGTGGCCCTCAGCCCAGATGGCCTTGAGTGACGCCCCGCAGTAGCCAGGACAGGCCGCGCCCTGCTGCTGAGGTGGCCTTGAGTGACGCCCCGCGGTAGCCAGTACAGGCCGCGCCCTGCTGCTGAGGAGGCCCCCAGCCCAGGTGGCCTTGAGTGACGCCCCGCAGTAGCCAGGACAGGCCAAGCCCTGCCTCTGAGGTGGCCTCTGGAGCACCTTCTTGGAAGGCTGTCGTGCTGTGTTAGTATCTGATGTGCACAAACCCGGGTGCTGTGCACACACTGCTGCTGTCCCACGCAGCTCATGTTCATGAAGGCTATGGGACGTGACAAGTCTGGGTGGGGAGGGCTGAGAGGAATGAAGTGGAGGCGGGGTGCACTCCATGGCTCGGGGGTCTGAGACTGCGCCCTGACACTCACCAGAGCACTCGAGCGTCTGTATGTAAAGTGTGCAGAAAAGCAGAGTTAAGAGAGCAAATGGACTCTCTCTGCCTTCAGAGACGTCACTGAGGACTCACTGCTTGATGACCCACACACTTCAATGAGTCTCACTGCTTCCAAAGCCACACACTTCAATGGAGTCTCACTGCTTCCAGAGTCCACACACTTCAATGCAGTGTCATTGCTTCCAGAGCCCACACACTTCAATGGACTCTCACTGCTTCCAGAGTCCACACACTTCAATGGAGTCTCACTGCTTCCAGAGTCCACACACTTCAATGGAGTCTCACTGCTTCCAGAGCCCACACACATCAATGGACTCTCACTGCTTCCAGAGTCCACACACTTCAATGGACTCTCACTGCTTCCAGAGTCCACACACTTCAGTGGAGTCTCACTGCTTGATGACCCACACACTTCAATGAGTCTCACTGCTTCCAAAGCCACACACTTCAATGCAGTCTCACTGCTTCCAGAGCCCACACACATCAATGGACTCTCGCTGCTTCCAGAGTCCACACACTTCAATGGACTCTCACTGCTTCCAGAGTCCACACACTTCAATGGACTCTCACTGCTTCCAGAGTCCACACACTTCAATGCAGTCTCACTGCTTCCAGAGCCCACACACTTCAATGGACTCTCACTGCTTCCAGAGTCCACACACTTCAATGGAGTCTCACTGCTTCCAGAGCCCACACACTACAATGAGGTCTCACTACTTCCAAAGCCACACACTTCAATGGAGTCTCACTGCTTCCAGAGCCCACACACTTCAATGGAGTCTCACTGCTTTCAGAGTCCACACACTTCAATGGAGTCTCACTGCTCCATGACCCACACACTTCAATGGACTCTCACTGTTTCCAGAGTCCACACACTTCAATGGAGTCTCACTGCTCCATGACCCACACACTTCAATGGACTCTCACTGCTTCCAGAGTCCACACACTTCAATGGAGTCTCACTGCTCCATGACCCACACACTTCAATGGAGTCTCACTTCTTCCAGAGCCTTCACACACTTCAATGCAGTCTCACTGCTTACAGAGTCCACACACTTCAATGGACTCTCACTGCCTTCAGAGACGTCACTGAGGACTCACTGCTCGGATGATGCGCACACACTTCAATGGAGTCTCTCTGCTTCCAGAGTCCACACACTTCAGTGGAGTCTCACTGCTCCATGACCCACACACTTCAATGGAGTCTCATTTCTTCCAGAGCCCACACACTTCAATGCAGTCTCACTGCTTCCAGAGTCCACACACTTCAATGGACTCTCACTGCCTTCAGAGACGTCACTGAGGACTCACTGCTCGGATGATGCACACACACTTCAATGGCGTCTCACTGCTCCATGACCCACACACTTCAATGGAGTCTCACTGCTTCCAGAGCCCACACACTACAATGGAGTTTCACTGCTTCCAGAGCCCACGCACTTCAATGGAGTCTCACTGCTTTCAGAGTCCACACACTTCAATGGAGTCTCACTGCTCCATGACCCACACACTTCAATGGAGTCTCACTGCTCCATGACCCACACACTTCAATGGAGTCTCACTGCTCCATGACCCACACACTTCAATGGCGTCTCACTGCTCCATGACCCACACACTTCAATGGCGTCTCACTGCTTCCAGAGCCCACACACTACAATGGAGTTTCACTACTTCCAGAGCCCACACACTACAATGGAGTTTCACTGCTTCCAGAGCCCACACACTTCAATGGAGTCTCACTGCTCCATGACCCACACACTTCAATGGAGTTTCACTGCTTCCAGAGCCCACACACTACAATGAAGTCTCACTACTTCCAAAGCCCACACACTTCAATGCAGTATCACTGCCACCATAGAGTCTGATTACCTCATTGACTGTACACATACAGGCATAGTCACTCCGTGCCTCAGTACACCTCAGTGGGCTCTCTCTGCCTCCTCAGGCCCTAGACACCCCTGGAGACTTTCTGCATCCTTCGAAACAATCCATGCCTCCATCCACTTCAGCGAAGTCTGGGAGAGGAGAGGTCAAACGGCTAGGGTGGTCGACCTCAAATCTGGGGAACCGGGTTCGAGTCTCGGCAAGAACGCGCAACATCCTGTGATTCTGGGCAAATCACTTAATCTCCCCGTGCCTAACAAAAATGAATGTGTCCTCATGTAACGTAACTTCGGGTCAAGTTCACGCTATATAAAACTCTGTAAAAAAAAACAAAAGTGTCTCCTGCGTCCACTGAAGGTGCCTCAGACTCAATCCATGCCTCCATACACTTCAGTGGAGTCTCCCTGCCTCTGCTGAAGGCGCCTCAGACTCAATCCATGCCTCCATACACTTCAGTGGAGTCTCCCTGCCCCCGCTGAAGGTGCCTCAGACTCAATCCATGCCTCAGTACACTTCAGTGGAGTCTCCCTGCCCCCGCTGAAGGTGCCTCAGACTCAATCCATGCCTCCATCCACTTCAATGGAATTTCCTGCCTCCGCTGAAAGCACCTCAGACTCAATCCATGCCTCCATACACTTCAGTGGAGTCTCCCTGCCTCCTCTGAAAGCGCCTCAGACTCAATCCATGCCTCCATACACTTCAGTGGAGTCTCCCTGCCCCCGCTGAAGGTGCCTCAGGCTCAATCCATGCCTCAGTACACTTCAGTGGAGTCTCCCTGCCCCAGCTGAATGTGCCTCAGACTGAATCCATGCCTCCATCCACTTCAGTGGAGTCTCCCTGCCTCCGCTGAAGGCGCCTCAGACTCAATCCATGCCTCCATCCACTTCAGTGGAGTCTCCCTGCCTCTGCTGTTGGCGCCTCAGACTCAATTCATGCCTCAGTACACTTCAGTGGAGTCTCCCTGCCCCCGCTGAAGGCGCCATCAGACTCAATCCATGCCTCCATCCACTTCAGTGGAGTCTCCTGCCTCTGCTGAAGGTGCCTCAGACTCAATCCATGTCTCCATCATCTTCAGTGGAGTCTCCCTGCCCCCGCTGAAGGCGCCTCAGACTCAATCCATGCCTCCATCCACTTCAGTGGAGTCTCCCTGCCCCCGCTGAAGGCGCCTCAGACTCAATCCATGCCTCCATCCACTTCAGTGGAGTCTCCCTGCCTCTGCTGAAGGCGCCTCAGACTCAATCCATGTCTCCATCCACTTCAGTGGAGTCTCCCTGCCCCCGCTGAAGGTGCCTCGGGCTCAGCCCATGCCTCCATCCACTTCAGTGGAGTCTCCTGCCTCTGCTGAAGGTGCCTCAGACTTAATCCATGCCTCCATCCACTTCAGTGGAGTCTCCCTGCCCCCGCTGAAGGCGCCTCCGACTCAATCCGTGCCTCTGTCTACTTCAGTGGAGTCTCCCTGCCCCCTCTGGAGGCACCTCAGACTCAATCCATGCCTCCATCCACTTCAGTGGAGTCTCCCTGCCCCCGCTGAAGGCGCCTCAGACTCAATCCATGCCTCCATCCACTTCAGTGGAGTCTCCCTGCCCCCGCTGAAGGCGCCTCAGACTCAATCCATGCCTCCATCCACTTCAGTGGAGTCTCCCTGCCCCCGCTGAAGGCGCCTCGGACTCAGCCCATGCCTCCATCCACTTCAGTGGAGTCTCCTGCCTCTGCTGAAGGTGCCTCAGACTTAATCCATGCCTCCATCCACTTCAGTGGAGTCTCCCTGCCCCCTCTGGAGGCGCCTCAGACTCAATCCATGCCTCCATCCACTTCAGTGAAGTCTCCCTGCCCCCGCTGAAGGTGCCTCGGACTCAGCCCATGCCTCCATCCACTTCAGGGGAGTCTCCCTGCCTCTGCTGAAGGCGCCTCAGACTCAATCCATGCCTCCATCCACTTCAGTGAAGTCCCCCGGCCTCCGATGAAGACGCCTCAGACTCAATCCGTGCCTCCATCGACTTCAGTAGAGTCTCCCTGCCTCCGCTAAAGGCGCCTCACACTAAGCGCATGCCTCCATCCACTTCAGTGGAGTCTCCCTGCCTCTGCTGGAGGCGCCTCAGACTCAATCCATGCCTCCATCCACTGCAGTGGAGTCTCCCTGCCTCCGCTGAAGGCGCCTCAGACTCAATCCATGCCTCCATCCACTTCAGTGTAGTCTCCTGCCCCCGCTGAAGGCGCCTCAGACTTAGTACATGCCTCCATCCACTTCAGTGGAGTCTCCCTGCCTCTGCTGAAGGCGCCTCGGACTCAATCCATGCCTCCTTCCACTTCAGTGGAGTCTCCCTGCCTCCGCTGAAGGTGCCTCAGACTCAATCCATGCCTCCATCCACTTCAGTGGAGTCTCCTGCCCCCGCTGAAGGCGCCTCAGACTCAATCCATGCCTCCATCCACTTCAGAGGTGTCTCCCTGCCTCTGCTGAAGGCGCCTCAGACGCACTCCATGCCTCCATCCACTTCAGTGGAGTCTCCCTGCCTCTGCTGAAGATGCCTCAGACTCAATCCGTGCCTCCATCCACTTCAGTGAATTCTCCCGGCCTCCGATGAAGACGTCTCAGACTCATCCATGCCTCTGTCCACTTCAGAGGTGTCTCCCTGCCCCGCTGAAGGCGCCTCAGACTCAATCCATGCCTCCATCCACTGCAGTGGAGTCTCCCTGCCTCCGCTGAAGGCGCCTCAGACTCAATCCATGCCTCCATCCACTTCAGTGGAGTCTCCTGCCCCTGCTGAAGGCGCCTCAGTCTCAATCCATGCCTCCATCCACTTCAGTGGAGTCACCCTGCCTCTGCTGACGGCACCTCAGACTCAATCCATGCCTCCATCCACTTCAGTGGAGTCTCCCTGCGTCCGCTGAAGGCACCTCAGACTCAATCCATGCCTCCATCCTCTTCAGTGGAGTCTCCTGCCCTCGCTGAAGGCGCCTCAGACTCAATCCATGCCTCCATCCACTTCAATGGAGTCTCCCTGCCTCTGCTGAAGGCACCTCAGACTCAATCCATGCCTCCATCTACTTCAGTAGAGTCTCCCAGCCCCCGCTGAAGGCGTCTCCGACTCAAACCATGCCTCCATCCACTTCAGTGGAGTCCCCCTGCCTCAGCTGAAGGTGCCTCGTACTCAATCCATGCCTCCATCCACTTCAGTAGAGTCTCCCTGCCCCCTCTGAAGGCGCCTCAGACTCAGCTCATGCCTCCATCCACTTAAGTGGAGTCTCCCGGCCTCGGCTGAAGGCGCCTCGGACTCAATCCATGCCTCCATCCACTTCAGTGGAGTCTCCCTGCCTCCGCTGAAGGCGCCTCAGACTCAATCCACGCCTCCATCCACTTCAGTGGAGTCTCCTGCCCCGCTGAAGGCGCCTCAGTCTCAATCCATGCCTCCATCCACTTCAGTGGAGTCTCCCTGCCTCTGCTGACGGCGCCTCAGACTCAATCCATGCCTCCATCCACTTCAGTGCAGTCTCCCTGCCTCCGCTGAAGGCGCCTCAGACTCAATCCATGCCTCCATTCACTTCAGTGGAGTCTCCCTGCCCCCGCTGAAGGTGTCTTTAGACTCAGCTCATGCCTCCATCCACTTAAGTGGAGTCTCCCGGTCTCGGCTGAAGGCGCCTCGGACTCAATCCATGCCTCCATCCACTTCAGTGGAGTCTCCCTGCCTCTGCTGAAGGCGCCTCGGACTCAATCCATGCCTCCATCCACTTCAGTGGAGTCTCCCTGCCTCTGCTGAAGGCGCCTCGGACTCAATCCATGCCTCCATCCACTTCAGTGGAGTCTCCCTGCCTCTGCTGAAGCCACCTCAGAATCTATCCATGCTTCCATACACTTCAGTGGAGTCTCCCTGCCCCCTCTGGAGGCGCCTCACGCTATCCATGCCTCCATCCACTTCAGTGGACTCTCTTGCCTCCGCAGAAGGCACCTCAGACTCAATCCATGCCTGCATCCACTTCAGTGGAGCCTCCCTGCCTCGGCTAAAGGCGCTTTGGACTCAATCCATGCCTCCATCCACTTCAGTGGAGCCTCCCTGCCTCGGCTGAAGGCGCCTTGGACTCAATCCATGCCTCCATCCACTTCAGTGGAGTCTCCTGCCCCCGCTGAAGGCTCCTCAGACTCAATCCATGCCTCCATCGACTTCAGTGGAGTCTCCCTGCCTCTGCTGAAGGTGCCTCAGACTCAATCCAGGCCTCCATCTACTTAAGTAGAGTCTCCTTGTCCCCGCTGAAGGTGCCTCAGACTCAATCTATGCCTCCATCCACTTCGGTGGAGTCTCCCTGCATCTGCTGAAGGCGCCTCAGACTCAATCCATGCCTCCATCCACTTCAGTAGAGTCTCCTTGCCCCCGCTGAAGGCGCCTCAGACTCAGCCCATGCCTCCATCCACTTCAGTGGAGTCTCCCTGCCTCTGCTGAAGGTGCCTCAGACTCAATCCATGCCTCAGTACACTTCAGTGGAGTCTCCCTGCCCCCGCTGAAGGTGCCTCAGACTCAATCCATGCCTCAGTACACTTCAGTGCAGTCTCCCTGCCTCTGCTGAAGGTGCCTCAGACTCAATCCATGCCTCCATCCTCTTCAGTGGAGTCTCCTGCCCTCGCTGAAGGCGCCTCAGACTCAATCCATGGCTCAGTACACTTCAGTGGAGTCTCCCTGCCCCCGCTGAAGGCGCCTCAGACTCAGCCCATGCCTCCATACACTTCAGTGGAGTCTCCCTGCCTCAGCAGAAGGCACCTCAGACTCAATCCATGGCTCCATACACTTCAGTAAAGTCTCCCTGCCTCTGCTGAAGGCGCGCCTCCAGACTCAATCCATGCCTCCATCCACTTCAGTAGAGTCTCCCTGCCCCCACTGAAAGCACCTCAGACTCAATCCATGCCTCAGTACACTTCAGTGGAGTCTCCTGCCCTTGCTGAAGGCGCCTCAGACTCAATCCATGCCTCCATCCACTTCAGTGGAGTCTCCCTGCCTCTGCTGAAGGTGCCTCAGACTCAATCCATGCCTCCATCCACTTCAGTGGAGTCTCCCTGCCTCTGCTGAAGGTGCCTCAGACTCAATCCATGGCTCAGTACACTTCAGTGGAGTTTCCCTGCCTCTGCTGAAGGCGCCTCAGACTCAATCCATGCCTCAGTACACTTCAATGGAGTTTCCTGCCTCCGCTGAAAGCGCCTCAGACTCAATCGATGCCTCCATCCACTTCAATAGAGTCTCCCTGCCTCCCGCTAAAGGCACCTCAGACTCAATCCATGCCTCAGTCCACTTCAATGGAGTTTCCTGCCTCAGCTGAAAGCGCCTCAGACTCAATCCATGCCTCCATCCACTTCAGTGAATTCTCCCGGCCTCCGATGAAGGCATCTCAGACTCATCTATGCCTCTGTCCACTTCAGAGGTGTCTCCCTGCCTCTGCTGAAGGCACCTCAGACGCAATCCATGCCTCTATCTACTTTAGTGGAGTCTCCTGCCTCCGCTGAAGGCGCCTCAGACTCAATCCATGCCTCCATCCACTTCAGTGAAGTCTCCCTGCCCCCGCTGAAGGTGCCTCGGACTCAGCCCATGCCTCCATCCACTTCAGTGGAGTCTCCCTGCCTCTGCTGAAGGTGCCTCAGACTTAATCCATGCCTCCATCCACTTCAGTGGAGTCTCCCTGCCTCTGCTGAAGGCGCCTCAGACTCAATCCATGCCTCCATCCACTTCAGTGAAGTCCCCCGGCCTCCGATGAAGGCGCCTCAGACTCAATCCACGCCTCCATCCACTTCAGTAGAGTCTCCCTGCCTCCGCTAAGGCGTCTCACACTCAGGGCATGCCTCCATCCACTTCAGTGGAGTCTCCCTGCCTCTGCTGAAGGCGCCTCAGACTCAATCCATGCCTCCATCCACTGCAGTGGAGTCTCCCTGCCTCCGCGAAAGGCGCCTCAGACTCAATCCGTGCCTCCATCCACTTCAGTAGAGTCTCCCTGCCTCTGCTGAAGGCGCCTCAGACTCAATCCATGCCTCCATCCACTTCAGTGAAGTCCCCCGGCCTCCGATGAAGGTGCCTCAGACTCAATCCGTGCCTCCATCCACTGCAGTAGAGTCTCCCTGCCTCCGCTAAAGGCGCCTCAGACTCAATCCATGCCTCCGTCCACTTCAGTGGAGTCTCCCTGCCTCTGCTGAAGGCGCCTCAGACTCAATCCATGCCTCCATCCACTGCAGTGGAGTCTCCTGCCTCCGCTGAAGGTGCCTCAGTCTCAATCCATGCCTCCATCCACTTAGTGGAGTCTCCTGCCTCTGCTGACGGCACCTCAGACTCAATCCATGCCTCCATCCACTTCAGTGGAGTCTCCCTGCCTCCGCTGAAGGCGCCTCAGACTCAATCCATGCCTCCATCCTCTTCAGTGGAGTCTCCTGCCCTCGCTGAAGGCACCTCAGAATCAATCCATGCCTCCATCCACTTCAGTGGAGTCTCCCTGCCTCTGCTGAAGGTGCCTCAGACTCAATCCATGCCTCCATCTACTTCAGTAGAGTCTCCCAGACCCCGCTGAAGGCGCCTCCGACTCAAACCATGCCTCCATCCACTTCAGTGGAGTCTCCCTGCCTCTGCTGAAGGTGCCTCAGACTTAATCCATGCCTCCATCCACTTCAGTGGAGACTCCCTGCCTCTGCTCAAGGTGCCTCAAACTCAATCCATGCCTCCATATACTTCAGTGGAGTCTCCCTGCCCCCGCTGAAGGCGCCTCCGACTCAATCCACGCCTCTGTCTGCTTCAGGTGGAGTCTCCCTGCCACCTCTGGAGGCGCCTCAGACTCAATCCATGCCTCCATCCGCTTCATTGGAGTCTCCTGCCTCTGCTGAAGGCGCCTCAGACTCAATTCATGCCTCCATCCACTTCCAGTGAAGTCCCCCGGCCTCCGATGAAGGCGCCTCCAGACTCAATCCACGCCTCCATCCACTTCAGTAGAGTCTCCCTGCCTCCGCTAAAGGCGCCTCACCTCAGCGCATGCCTCCATCCACTTCAGTGGAGTCTCCCTGCCTCTGCTGAAGGCGCCTCAGACTCAATCCATGCCTCCATCCACTGCAGTGGAGTCTCCCTGCCTCCGCTGAAGCGCCTCAGACTCAATCCGTGCCTCCATCCACTTCAGTAGAGTCTCCCTGCCTCTGCTGAAGGCGCCTCAGACTCAATCCATGCCTCCATCCACTTCAGTGAAGTCCCCGGCCTCCGATGAAGGTGCCTCAGACTCAATCCGTGCCTCCATCCACTGCAGTAGAGTCTCCCTGCCTCCGCTAAAGGCGCCTCAGACTCAATCCATGCCTCCATCCACTTCAGTGGAGTCTCCCTGCCTCTGCTGAAGGCGCCTCAGACTCAATCCATGCCTCCATCCACTGCAGTGGAGTCTCCCTGCCTCCGCTGAAGGCGCCTCAGTCTCAATCCATGCCTCCATCCACTTGGTGGAGTCTCCTGCCTCTGCTGACGGCACCTCAGACTCAATCCATGCCTCCATCCACTTCAGTGGAGTCTCCCTGCCTCCGCTGAAGGCGCCTCAGACTCAATCCATGCCTCCATCCTCTTCAGTGGAGTCTCCTGCCCTCGCTGAAGGCACCTCAGAATCAATCCATGCCTCCATCCACTTCAGTGGAGTCTCCCTGCCTCTGCTGAAGGTGCCTCAGACTCAATCCATGCCTCCATCTACTTCAGTAGAGTCTCCCAGCCCCGCTGAAGGCGCCTCCGACTCAAACCATGCCTCCATCCACTTCAGTGGAGTCCCCCTGCCTCGGCTGAAGGCGCCTCAGACTCAGCTCATGCCTCCATCCACTTAAGTGGAGTCTCCCTGCCTCGGCTGAAGGCGCCTCGGACTCAATCCATGCCTCCATCCACTTCAGTGGAGTCTCCCTGCCCCCGCTGAAGGCGCCTCAGACTCAATCCATGCCTCAGTACACTTCAGTGGAGTCTCCCTGCCCCCGCTGAAGGTACCTCAGACTCAATCCATGCCTCCATCCACTTCAGTAGAGTCTCCCTGCCCCCTCTGAAGGCGCCTCAGACTCAGCCCATGCCTCCATCCACTTAAGTGGAGTCTCCCTGCCTCAGCTGAAGGTGCCTCGGACTCAATCCATGCCTCCATCCACTTAAGTGGAGTCTCCCTGCCTCAGCTGAAGGTGCCTCAGACTCAATCCATGGCTCAGTACACTTCAGTGGAGTCTCCCTGCCTCTGCTGAAGGCGCCTCAGACTCAATCCATGCCTCCATCCACTTAAGTGGAGTCTCCCTGCCTCAGCTGAAGGTGCCTCAGACTCAATCCATGGCTCAGTACACTTCAGTGGAGTCTCCCTGCCTCTGCTGAAGGCGCCTCAGACTCAATCCATGCCTCAGTACACTTCAATGGAGTTTCCTGCCTCCGCTGAAAGCGCCTCAGACTCAATCGATGCCTCCATCCACTTCAATAGAGTCTCCCTGCCTCCGCTAAAGGCACCTCAGACTCAATCCATGCCTCAGTCCACTTCAATGGAGTTTCCTGCCTCAGCTGAAAGCGCCTCAGACTCAATCCATGCCTCCATCCACTTCAGTGAATTCTCCCGGCCTCCGATGAAGGCATCTCAGACTCATCTATGCCTCTGTCCACTTCAGAGGTGTCTCTCCTGCCTCTGCTGAAGGCACCTCAGGCGCTAATCCATGCCTCTATCTACTTTAGTGGAGTCTCCTGCCTCCGCTGAAGGCGCCTCCAGACTCAATCCATGCCTCCATCCACTTCAGTGAAGTCTCCCTGCCCCCGCTGAAGGTGCCTCGGACTCAGCCCATGCCTCCATCCACTTCAGTGGAGTCTCCCTGCCTCTGCTGAAGGTGCCTCAGACTTAATCCATGCCTCCATCCACTTCAGTGGAGTCTCCCTGCCTCTGCTGAAGGCGCCTCAGACTCAATCCATGCCTCCATCCACTTCCAGTGAAGTCCCCCGGCCTCCGATGAAGGCGCCTCAGACTCAATCCACGCCTCCATCCACTTCAGTAGAGTCTCCCTGCCTCCGCTAAAGGCGTCTCACACTCAGGGCATGCCTCCATCCACTTCAGTGGAGTCTCCCTGCCTCTGCTGAAGGCGCCTCAGACTCAATCCATGCCTCCATCCACTGCAGTGGAGTCTCCCTGCCTCCGCTGAAGGCGCCTCAGACTCAATCCGTGCCTCCATCCACTTCAGTAGAGTCTCCCTGCCTCTGCTGAAGGCGCCTCAGACTCAATCCATGCCTCCATCCACTTCAGTGAAGTCCCCCGGCCTCCGATGAAGGTGCCTCAGACTCAATCCGTGCCTCCATCCACTGCAGTAGAGTCTCCCTGCCTCCGCTAAAGGCGCCTCAGACTCAATCCATGCCTCCGTCCACTTCAGTGGAGTCTCCCTGCCTCTGCTGAAGGCGCCTCAGACTCAATCCATGCCTCCATCCACTGCAGTGGAGTCTCCCTGCCTCCGCTGAAGGTGCCTCAGTCTCAATCCATGCCTCCATCCACTTAGTGGAGTCTCCCTGCCTCTGCTGACGGCACCTCAGACTCAATCCATGCCTCCATCCACTTCAGTGGAGTCTCCCTGCCTCCGCTGAAGGCGCCTCCAGACTCAATCCATGCCTCCATCCTCTTCAGTGGAGTCTCCTGCCCTCGCTGAAGGCACCTCAGAATCAATCCATGCCTCCATCCACTTCAGTGGAGTCTCCCTGCCTCTGCTGAAGGTGCCTCAGACTCAATCCATGCCTCCATCTACTTCAGTAGAGTCTCCCAGACCCCGCTGAAGGCGCCTCCGACTCAAACCATGCCTCCATCCACTTCAGTGGAGTCTCCCTGCCTCTGCTGAAGGTGCCTCAGACTTAATCCATGCCTCCATCCACTTCAGTGGAGACTCCCTGCCTCTGCTCAAGGTGCCTCAAACTCAATCCATGCCTCCATATACTTCAGTGGAGTCTCCCTGCCCCCGCTGAAGGCGCCTCCGACTCAATCCACGCCTCTGTCTACTTCAGTGGAGTCTCCCTGCCACCTCTGGAGGCGCCTCAGACTCAATCCATGCCTCCATCCGCTTCATTGGAGTCTCCCTGCCTCTGCTGAAGGCGCCTCAGACTCAATTCATGCCTCCATCCACTTCAGTGAAGTCCCCCGGCCTCCGATGAAGGCGCCTCAGACTCAATCCACGCCTCCATCCACTTCAGTAGAGTCTCCCTGCCTCCGCTAAAGGCGCCTCACACTCAGCGCATGCCTCCATCCACTTCAGTGGAGTCTCCCTGCCTCTGCTGAAGGCGCCTCAGACTCAATCCATGCCTCCATCCACTGCAGTGGAGTCTCCCTGCCTCCGCTGAAGGCGCCTCAGACTCAATCCGTGCCTCCATCCACTTCAGTAGAGTCTCCCTGCCTCTGCTGAAGGCGCCTCAGACTCAATCCATGCCTCCATCCACTTCAGTGAAGTCCCCCGGCCTCCGATGAAGGTGCCTCAGACTCAATCCGTGCCTCCATCCACTGCAGTGAGGTCTCCACTGCCTCCGCTAAAGGCGCCTCAGACTCAATCCATGCCTCCATCCACTTCAGTGGAGTCTCCCTGCCTCTGCTGAAGGCGCCTCAGACTCAATCCATGCCTCCATCCACTGCAGTGGAGTCTCCCTGCCTCCGCTGAGGCGCCTCAGTCTCAATCCATGCCTCCATCCACTTAGTGGAGTCTCCCTGCCTCTGCTGACGGCACCTCAGACTCAATCCATGCCTCCATCCACTTCAGTGGAGTCTCCCTGCCTCCGCTGAAGGCGCCTCAGACTCAATCCATGCCTCCATCCTCTTCAGTGGAGTCTCCTGCCCTCGCTGAAGGCACCTCAGAATCAATCCATGCCTCCATCCACTTCCAGTGGAGTCTCCCTGCCTCTGCTGAAGGTGCCTCAGACTCAATCCATGCCTCCATCTCACTTCAGTAGAGTCTCCCAGCCCGCTGAAGGCGCCTCCCGACTCAAGCCATGCCTCCATCCACTTCCAGTGGAGTCCCCTGCCTCGGCTGAAGGCGCCTCAGACTCAGCTCATGCCTCCATCCACTTAAGTGGAGTCTCCCTGCCTCGGCTGAAGGCGCCTCGGACTCAATCCATGCCTCCATCCACTTCAGTGGAGTCTCCCTGCCCCGCTGAAGGCGCCTCAGACTCAATCCATGCCTCAGTACACTTCCAGTGGAGTCTCCCTGCCCCGCTGAAGGTACCTCAGACTCAATCCATGCCTCCATCCACTTCAGTAGAGTCTCCCTGCCCCCTCTGAAGGCGCCTCAGACTCAGCCCATGCCTCCATCCACTTAAGTGGAGTCTCCCTGCCTCAGCTGAAGGTGCCTCGGACTCAATCCATGCCTCCATCCACTTCAGTGGAGTCTCCCTGCCCCCGCTGAAGGCGCCTCAGACTCAATCCATGCCTCAGTACACTTCAGTGGAGTCTCCCTGCCCCCGCTGAAGGTGCCTCAGACTCAATCCATGCCTCCATCCACTTCAGTGGAGTCTCCCTGCCCCCGCTGAAGGTGCCTCAGACTCAATCCATGCCTCCATCCACTTCAGTAGAGTCTCCCTGCCCCCTCTGAAGGCGCCTCAGACTCAGCCCATGCCTCCATCCACTTAAGTGGAGTCTCCCTGCCTCGGCTGAAGGTGACTCGGACTCAATCCATGCCTCCATCCACGTCAGTGGAAGTCTCCCTGCCCCCGCTGAAGGTGCCTCCAGACTCAATCCATGCCTCAGTACACTTCAGTGGAGTCTCCCTGCCCCGCTGAAGGTGCCTCAGACTCAATCAATGCCTCCATCCACTTCAGGCTCTCTTGCCTCTGCTGAAGGCACCTCAGACTCAATCCATGCCTCCATCCACTTCAGTGGAGTCTCCTGCCCCCGCTGAAGGCTCCTCAGACTCAATCCATGCCTCCATCGACTTCAGTGGAGTCTCCCTGCCTCTGCTGAAGGTGCCTCAGACTCAATCCATGCCTCCATCCACTTCAGTAGAGTCTCCCTGCCCCCGCTGAAGGCGCCTCAGACTCAGCCCATGCCTCCATCCACTTCAGTGGAGTCTCCCTGCCTCTGCTGAATGCGCCTCAGACTCAATCCATGCCTCAGTACACTTTAGTGGAGTCTCCCTGCCCACGCTGAAGGTGCCTCAGACTCAATCCATGCCTCAGTACACTTCAGTGGAGTCTCCCTGCCTCTGCTGAAGGTGCCTCAGAGCTCAATCCATGGCTCAGTACACTTCAGTGGAGTCTCACTGCCCCGCTAGAAGGTGCCTCAGACTCAATCCATGACTCAGTACACTTCAGTGGAGTCTCCCTGCCCCCGCTGAAGGCGCCTCAGACTCAGCTCATGCCTCCATACACTTCAGTGGAGTCTCCCTGCCTCAGCTGAAGGCGCCTCAGACTCAATCCATGCCTCCATACACTTCAGTGAAGTCTCCCTGCCTCAGACTCAATCCATGCCTCCATCCACTTCAGTGGAGTCTCCCTGCCTCGGCTGAAGGCGCCTCATACTCAATCCATGCCTCCATCCACTTCAGTGGAGTGTCCCTGCCTCTGCTGAAGGCGCCTCAGACTCAATCCATGCCTCCATCCACTTCAGTGGAGTCTCCCTGCCCCCGCTGAAAGCGCCTCAGACTCCATCCATGCCTCAGTACACTTCAGTGGAGTCTCCTGCCCTCGCTGAAGGCGCCTCAGACTCAATCCATGCCTCCATCCACTTCAGTGGAGTCTCCCTGCCTCTGCTGAAGGTGCCTCAGACTCAATCCATGCCTCCATTCACTTCAGTGGAGTCTCCCTGCCTCTGCTGAAGGTGCCTCAGACTCAATCCATGGCTCAGTACACTTCAGTGGAGTCTCCCTGCCTCTGCTGAAGGCGCCTCAGACTCAATCCATGCCTCAGTACACTTCAATGGAGTTTCCTGCCTCCGCTGAAAGCGCCTCAGACTCAATCCATGCCTCCATCCACTTCAATAGAGTCTCCCTGCCTCCGCTAAAGGCACCTCAGACTCAATCCATGCCTCAGTACACTTCAATGGAGTTTCCTGCCTCAGCTGAAAGCGCCTCAGACTCAATCCATGCCTCCATCCACTTCAGTGAATTCTCCCGGCCTCCGATGAAGGCATCTCAGAATCATCCATGCCTTTGTCCACTTCAGAGGTGTCTCCCTGCCTCTGCTGAAGGCACCTCAGACGCAATCCATGCCTCTATCTACTTCCGTGGAGTCTCCTGCCTCCGCTGAAGGCGCCTCAGACTCAATCCATGCCTCCATCCACTTCAGTGAAGTCTCCCTGCCCCCGCTGAAGGTGCCTCGGACTCAGCCCATGCCTCCATCCACTTCAGTGGAGTCTCCCTGCCTCTGCTGAAGGTGCCTCAGACTTAATCCATGCCTCCATCCACTTCAGTGGAGTCTCCCTGCCTCTGCTGAAGGCGCCTCAGACTCAATCCATGCCACCATATACTTCAGTGGAGTCTCCCTGCCCCCTCTGGAGGCGCCTCAGACTCAATCCATGCCTCCATCCACTTCAGTGGAGTCTCCCGGCCTCTGCTGAAGGCGCCTCAGACTCAATCCATGCCTCCATCCACTTCAGTGAAGTCCCCCGGCCTCCGATGAAGGTGCCTCAGACTCAATCCGTGCCTCCATCCACTTCAGTAGAGTCTCCCTGCCTCTGCTGAAGGCACCTCAGGACTCAATCCATGCCTCCATCCACTTCAGTGAAGTCCCCGGCCTCCGATGAAGGTGCCTCAGACTCAATCCGTGCCTCCATCCACTTCAGTAGAGTCTCCCTGCCTCTGCTGAAGGCACCTCAGACTCAATCCATGCCTCCATCCACTTCAGTGAAGTCCCCCGGCCTCCGATGAAGGTGCCTCAGACTCAATCCGTGCCTCCATCCACTTCAGTAGAGTCTCCCTGCCTCCGCTGAAGGCACCTCAGACTCAATCCATGCCTCCATCCACTTCAGTGGAGTCTCCTGCCCCGCTGAAGGCGCCTCAGACTGAATCCATGCCTCCATCCACTTCAGTGGAGTCTCCCTGCCTCTGCTGAAGGCGCCTCAGACTCAATCCATGCCTCCATCCACTGCAGTGGAGTCTCCCTGCCTCCGCTGAAGGCGCCTCAGACTCAATCCACGCCTCCATCCACTTCAGTGGAGTCTCCTGCCCCCGCTGAAGGCGCCTCAGTCTCAATCCATGCTTCCATCCACTTAGTGGAGTCTCCCTGCCTGTGCTGATGGCGCCTCAGACTCAATCCATGCCTCCATCCACTTCAGTGGAGTCTCTCTGACTCCGCTGAAAGCACCTCAGACTCAATCCATGCCTCCATCCTCTTCAGTGGAGTCTCCTGCCCTCGCTGAAGGTGCCTCAGACTCAATCCATGCCTCCATCCACTTCAGTGGAGTCTCCCTGCCTCTGCTGAAGGCGCCTCAGACTCAATCCATGCCTCCGTCTACTTCAGTAGAGTCTCCCAGACCCCGCTGAAGGCGCCTCCGACTCAAACCATGCCTCCATCCACTTCAGTGGAGTCCCCCTGCCTCGGCTGAAGGTGCCTCGTACTCAATCCATGCCTCCATCCACTTCAGTGGAGTCTCCCTGCCCCCGCTGAAGGCGCCTCAGACTCAATCCATGCCTCAGTACACTTCAGTGGAGTCTCCCTGCCCCCGCTGAAGGCGCCTCAGACTCAGCTCATACCTCCATCCACTTAAGTGGAGTCTCCCTGCCTTGGCTGAAGGCGCATTGGACTCAATCCATGCCTCCATCCACTTCAGTGGAGTCTCCCTGCCCCCGCTGAAGGCGCCTCAGACTCAATCCATGCCTCAGTACACTTCAGTGGAGTCTTCCTGCCCCCGCTGAAGGTGCCTCAGACTCAATCCATGCCTCCATCCACTTCAGTAGAGTCTCCCTGCCCCCTCTGAAGGCGCCTCAGACTCAGCCCATGCCTCCATCCACTTAAGTGGAGTCTCCCTGCCTCGGCTGAAGGCGCCTCGGACTCAATCCATGCCTCCATCCACGTCAGTGGAGTCTCCCTGCCCCCGCTGAAGGCGCCTCAGACTCAATCCATGCCTCAGTACACTTCAGTAGAGTCTCCCTGCCCCCGCTGGAAGGTGCCTCAGACTCAATCCATGCCTCCATCCACTTCAGTGGAGTCTCCCTGCCCCGCTGAAGGTGCCTCAGAATCAGTCCATGCCTCCATCCACTTCAGTGGAGTCTCCCTGCCTCCGATGAAGGTGCCTCAGACTCAATCCGTGCCTCCATCCACTTCAGTAGAGTCTCCCTGCCTCCGCTGAAGGCACCTCCAGACTCAATCCATGCCTCCATCCACTTCAGTGGAGTCTCCTGCCCGCTGAAGGCGCTCTCAGACCCGAATCCATGCCTCCATCCACTTCAGTGGAGTCTCCCTGCCTCTGCTGAAGGCGCCTCAGACTCAATCCATGCCTCCATCCACTGCAGTGGAGTCTCCCTGCCTCCGCTGAAGGCGCCTCAGACTCAATCCACGCCTCCATCCACTTCAGTGGAGTCTCCTGCCCCCGCTGAAGGCGCCTCAGTCTCAATCCATGCTTCCATCCACTTAGTGGAGTCTCCCTGCCTGTGCTGATGGCGCCTCAGACTCAATCCATGCCTCCATCCACTTCAGTTGAGTCTCTCTGACTCCGCTGAAAGCACCTCAGACTCAATCCATGCCTCCATCCTCTTCAGTGGAGTCTCCTGCCCTCGCTGAAGGCGCCTCAGACTCAATCCATGCCTCCATCCACTTCAGTGGAGTCTCCCTGCCTCTGCTGAAGGCGCCTCAGACTCAATCCATGCCTCCATCTACTTCAGTAGAGTCTCCCAGACCCCGCTGAAGGCGCCTCCGACTCAAACCATGCCTCCATCCACTTCAGTGGAGTCCCCCTACCTCGGCTGAAGGTGCCTCGTACTCAATCCATGCCTCCATCCACTTCAGTGGAGTCTCCCTGCCCCCGCTGAAGGCGCCTCCAGACTCAATCCATGCCTCAGTACACTTCAGTGGAGTCTCCCTGCCCCCGCTGAAGGCGCCTCAGACTCAGCTCATGCCTCCATCCACTTAAGTGGAGTCTCCCTGCCTTGGCTGAAGGCGCATTGGACTCAATCCATGCCTCCATCCACTTCAGTGGAGTCTCCCTGCCCCCGCTGAAGGCGCCTCAGACTCAATCCATGCCTCAGTACACTTCAGTGGAGTCTTCCTGCCCCCGCTGAAGGTGCCTCAGACTCAATCCATGCCTCCATCCACTTCAGTAGAGTCTCCCTGCCCCCTCTGAAGGCGCCTAAGACTCAGCCCATGCCTCCATCCACTTAAGTGGAGTCTCCCTGCCTCGGCTGAAGGCGCCTCGGACTCAATCCATGCCTCCATCCACGTCAGTGGAGTCTCCCTGCCCCCGCTGAAGGCGCCTCAGACTCAATCCATGCCTCAGTACACTTCAGTGGAGTCTCCCTGCCCCCGCTGAAGGTGCCTCAGACTCAATCCATGCCTCCATCCACTTCAGTGGAGTCTCCCTGCCCCCGCTGAAGGTGCCTCAGAATCAGTCCATGCCTCCATCCACTTCAGTGGAGTCTCCCTGCCTCCGCTGAAGGTGCCTCAGACTCAATCCATGCCTCCATCCACCTCAGTGGAGTCTCCCTGCCCCTGCTGAATGTGCCTCAGACTCAATCCATGCCTCCATCCACTTCAGTGGAGTCTCCCTGCCTCTGCTGAAGGTGCTTCGGACTCAATCCATGCCTCCATACACTTCAGTGGAGTCTCCCTGCCCCCTCTGGAGGCGCCTTACTCTATCCATGCCTCCATCCACTCAGTGGAGTCTCTTGCCTCCGCTGAAGGCGCCTCAGACTCAATCCATGCCTCCATCCATTTCAGTGGAGTCTCCTGCCCCCGCTGAAGGCTCCTCAGACTCAATCATGCCTCCATCGACTTCAGTGGAGTCTCCCTGCCTCTGCTGAAGGTGCCTCAGACTCAATCCATGCCTCCATCCACTTCAGTAGAGTCTCTCTGCCCCCGCTGAAGGCACCTCAGACTCAGCCCATGCCTCCATCCACTTCAGTGGAGTCTCCCTGCCTCTGCTGAAGGCGCCTCAGACTCAATCCATGCCTCAGTACACTTCAGTGGAGTCTCCCTGCCCCCGCTGAAGGTGCCTGAGACTCAATCCGTGCCTCAGTACACTTCAGTGGAGTCTCCCTGCCTCTGCTTAAGGTGCCTCAGACTCAATCCATGGCTCAGTACACTTCAGTGGAGTCTCACTGCCCCCGCTGAAGGTGCCTCAGACTCAATCCATGGCTCAGTACACTTCAGTGGAGTCTCCCTGCCCCCGCTGAAGGCGTCTCAGACTCAGCTCATGCCTCCATACACTTCAGTGGAGTCTCCCTGCCTCAGCTGTTGGTGCCTCAGACTCAATCCATGCCTCCATACACTTCAGTGAAGTCTCCCTGCCTCGGCTGAAGGCGCCTCAGACTCAATCCATGCCTCCATCCACTTCAGTGGAGTCTCCCTGCCTCGGCTGAAGGCGCCTCAGACTCAATCCATGCCTCCATCCACTTCAGTGGAGTCTCCCTGCCTCCGCTGAAGGCGCCTCAGTCTCATTCCATGCCTCCATGTACTTCAGTGGAGTCTCTCTGCCTCCACTGAAGGCGCCTCAGACTCAATCCATGCCTCCATACACTTCAGTGGAGTCTCCCTGCCTCAGCTGAAGGCGCCTCAGACTCAATCCATGCCTCAGTACACTTTGGTGGAGTCTCCCTGCCTCTGCTGAAGGCGCCTCAGACTAAATCCATGCCTCCATCCACTTCTGTGGAGTCTCCTGCCCTCGGCTGAAGGCGCCTCAGACTCAATCCATGCCTCCATCCACTTCAGTGGAGTCTCCCTGCCTCCGCTGAAGGCACCTCAGACTCAATCCAGGCCTCCCTCTACTTCAGTGGAGTCTCCCTGCCTCTGTTGAAGGCGCCTCAGACTCAGCTCATGCCTCCATACACTTCAGTGGAGTCACCCTGCCTCTGCTGAAGGCGCCTCAGACTCAATCCATGCCTCAGTACACTTCAGTGGAGTCTCCCTGCCTCAGCTGAAGGCGCCTCAGACTCAATCCATGCCTCAGTACACTTCGGTGGAGTCTCCCTGCCCCCGCTGAAGGCGCCTCAGACTGAATCCATGCCTCCATCCACTGGTATTGTCATGTTATAAGGAACTTGTAAAGCGCAAACTTTCACTCCGAGGAGCATCATGGCGCTGTGCGGATCCCTAACGAACACGAACTGAAACTGCGAAATTGATTTAGATGAGTGATCTGCATAGCGCATCAGGGGCTGTAAAGATCCAAGTTTTCAGAGCTTTCCTAAAAAGGGTTTCTGATTGGATGAAGCGTAGGTGGTTGGGGAGTTGGTTCCAGGCCTTGGTCCCAAGAACTGCAATAGATTATCCCCCTTTTGAGACACATCTGAATGCAAGGGGTTTTAATAGATTTGTGTTAGACGATCTGAGAGTTCGGCGTGGCACATAGCATGCAACCTGGGCCGCAGGTAATGAGGGCCTGAGGAATGAAAGACTCTAAAGGTAATTATCAACATCTTAAGCAGGACTCTTTTGTGGATGGGCAGCCAATGCAGTGCTTCCAGTGCAGCAGATGCTGATGAACTTCTGGGCCATTTTAGTACTAGTCAAGCTGCAGCGTGCTTTACCATCTGTAGTTTGTGTAGGACCGACTTATGGTATGTTAATTGTGACTTGTAGAGCGCATAATACCGGCAGGTCTCTAAGCGCTGTGAAAAAGAGTAGCTACAGTCCCCCCGGGTGCGAATAACCCCAGACTAGACTGTGTTATGCCCAAGCATCGGTGAAAAGGAGAGTCTTCAGTTTCTTCCTAAATGGCAGGAGGGCTTTTTCGGCGCGAAGATGACCTGGCAGCCTATTCCATAGTTGGGGGATGAGGACAGAGAAAGCTCGCCCTCCTTTAGTCGTGTAATTAAAACGTGGGCAAATTAGTTGGTCCCCCGTGGAAGATCTTAGGGTGCGGCCGGGGATGTATTTCCCCAGGCGCTCTTTGATGTATCTTGGGGCCTGTCCATGCAGGGCCTTGTGGCCAATGCAAAGGCCCTTGAATCTGGTCCTCTGTTTAAAGGGGAGCCAGTGGAGTTTTTGCAGCAGAGGAGAAGCCTGTGTGCGTCTGGGGAGCTTAAAGATCAATCTGGCAGCATCATTCATCACCACCTGAAGTTTACGTAGTACCTTGTCCCGTAACCCAATGTAAAGCGAGTTACCGTAATCTAAGCGTGACATGATCAAGGCTGTCACCACAGTTCGCATGGTGGAGAATGAGAGGAGGGTGAAAGTTTCCTCAATTGCCTTAACAGACCCACACAAGTCCCAAACACGGTGGATTCTTGGTTGGTCAGTGAGAGGTTGGCATCTATTTTAATACCCAGGCTTTTACCACCGGTGCTGGAGACGGAGTGTCTCCCAGCTCTTGAGGCCAGAACTGGTTGGTCCATGGGTTATTGTCCGTAGTGATGGCTAAAACCTCAGTTTTGTCCGGGTTAACCTTTAGTGAATTGGCTGTCATCCAATTTACCACATATCTCAGGATGTCTTGCACACGTGCGTGAGCTTGAGGGGTGTTGTCGATTTGTAAAATGATTTGTGTGTCGTCAGCGTAGTTAAACACCTGGCAGTCCATCCGAGCTAAGTCCCTCACCAGCGGTCTGAGATAGATGTTGAAAAGGAGTGGGGACAGGGCAGACCCTTGCAGGACTCCACAGGTTATAGGCCTTCTGTCAGACACACAATCACCCATCTGAATTTTTTGGGAGCGATCTGTCAGGAAGGAGGTAATCCTCTGATGTATTGTCCCATCGATGCCTATGTCCTGGATTCTAGCTAGAAGTTGATCATGGTTGACCGTGTCGAACGCGGCCGACTGGTCTAAGAGGACAAGGGCACATGGCTTCTTACTGTCGGCTTTGAGCCTGATTTCATCCAGTACTGACAGCATCACCAGCTCAGTGCTGTGATGGGCTCTGAAGCCAGCCTGCCTGTCCCGGAGTAGGTGATGTTCTTCCATAAACATTGATAAAATTTTGAGGACGTGTTGTTCCAAGCTTTTTGCTAGAAAAAGGGAGTTTGGAAATGGGCCTGTAATTTTTCATGATGGTGGTATCAGCTCCCGTTTTTTGAGTACGGGGATTACTCTTGCTTCCTTAAAATTCCTGGGGACCTTCCCTGTTTCTAGAGAGAGGTTGATCAGAGAGAGAACTTCACCCTCAATCGGGGGCGTGGCTTGGCGCACGGCAAGATGGCCGCACAGTAGTGTAGCTCTGCCGGCCGCCGAATAAATCCGACCATTATCCTGCCTCTGAAGAGCCTTCCACCGGTGAAACACGTACGGACACGAAGGCTGACATCGAGGGCGTGTGAGCGGTGCGCTGGAGGCTGGTGCATCTGCCCCTGGGTCTGGCGGTGAGCTTGCCGCGTACATCGCTAGCGGCCATGATGGCGTATGCGGCCCGGAATGTGAGCGGACTTTCCTGAGCGGCGGGCCCGGATTGGGGTACAGCCGGCGGCGCTGGGACGCGCCTGGGGACCCGCGGCGCCTGCTGTTGCTGTGCGGGATTGCGGGCCTCCCGGCAGGACGTGTGGGCCCGTCGCTGGTTTGGAGTGCGGCAGCTCCGGGGTGCAATTGACGTGGAGGTGAGAGCGGCGCGATCTGCTACGCGAGGGGCCGGCTCGGGCCTGCAAGGTAGGCCTCTGGAGGAGCGATGATCGTCGGCCTGCCCCGCTGCACCGCCTCCCATAGGTAATTGGGGCCCCCAAGGCTACCGGAACTACACTTTGCCTTGCTCTGGCGGTCCAGCCATTGAACTCAGGCGGGTCACGACGGAAGGGCGCACAGCGTAAGGCTGGATCCGTGGAGTGGCTGGCTTCTTGGTGCCACGGGTGGATGACCGCCGCCCGTTAGTGGCGTGAATGACTGGAACTCCGAGCGGCCTTGACCCTCCCACACGGGGCTCGAACATTGCACTGGCCTTCTCTCCCTGTTTTGAGCCGCCGCTGGTGGCGCTCGCTGCCCCGGGCCGGGGGTGACACGCACGGGGCCTGAGTGACATCGGAGGTGTGGGGTGGCGCCGTGTGGTGTCGTTACCCGCCCTGTGGCTTGCGGTGCCTTCATCCTATTACTCTGTGGAGAGGGAGACGGTGGTCACAACTCTACGACCACATGGGCTATGGTCGGGGATTGCGCCTGACATCACACTGTAGCCTGTGGGTGCCACTGGTATCGCGGTTGAACTGCGCCACGGCTTGCTGACTGGAGCCCGGGCTGCGGCCTCTCCATCGTGGCTGGGCGTCCACCACTGGCGACGACGCACTACCGCTGCCATACAGCGTTTACACCCTCCGTCTCCGACATGGGCAAGATGGACAAGAATCAGCCCAGGCTGACTTTTGACTTACGTAGAGGCGGTAAGTCGTCGCAGACGGCGGCATCGGACTCGGAGCTGGACTCTGCTGCTGCGGCCCCCACAGCCCTGGAAAAGTCGCTGGCAGCAATACAGGCCAGCCTACAGGCTATAGATGGTAAAATAGAGGCACTCAATGGCAGGATGGACCACTTCTCTACCAAATTGGACAAACACGCAGCACGAATCGGGGAGGCGGAACAGAGAATATCAGATACCGAAGATGGCCTCCAACAAGTTGCTGCCAAAACTACGGACATGGCGAGGCTGCTGGCTGTCATACAGGCGAAAAATGAAGACATCGAAGCGCGCTCTAGGCGCAACAATGTGCGCATTTTGGGCCTGCCGGAATCCACGAATGTGGGTCGGCTGGAGGATTATGTCGAGACTCTCATCCGGGAGGTGTGTGGGGCTGAGCAGCTCTCCGCCATGTTCGCCGTGGAGCGGGCTCACAGATCGCTGGCGGCGCGCCCGCCGCCCGGGGCCCCCCAGACCGATCATTGCCCGCCTATTGAATTTCAGAGATAGGGACACTATATTGCGCATCACTCGTCAGCAAGGCAAGACTACCTATCAGGGCAATGTGCTATCGTTTTTTCCGGACTTTACTGCTACAGTGCAGGCGGCGCGAAAGGAATTCCAAGGGGTCAAGAAGCTCCTACTGAAGGAGCAAGTTCCATATGCCATGCTATATCCAGCGCGCCTGCGCATAGGGCTCGGCGACAAAGCCAGGATCTTCACGACTCCCAAACAGGCAATGGACTATGCCAAATCTTTGCGACGCCCACAAACTTCTACAACCACCACGTCTGATGTGGACGACTGAGGGACATGTTTGTCTTCCTGTTGTTGCCTGTATGACCAACTGTTGATGTCACCCCATCCGAGGCTGTCATATGGGCATAATGTTGTGCTGTGTTGTTGCTTTGCTGGCCTGGGAGGGCAGTGGTGGGATATTGCTGGTGTTGGTCTACTGGAGAGATGTGTTTGTTGGATACCGAATCTGGGGGATGGGGCCACGGCCACATGTTTTGCCCTGTGGCTATAGGCGGTATGATACCATCCCCGCACATCAGGCTGGCGACCTTAATATAAGAAGGGCGGTTCAGCCCCCGACTCCGCGCTCTTACATCAAGTATTTGTGTCCCGATTGTCATCCTGTATGATTACACTGTTGGACCCGACTGGGTGGCTTGGGGTGAGGAGAACATATCCTTGCATCGGCGGCCCCCTCCCGACCTCACCAGGGAGTGGATTTTGCCACCACGTCCCCAAATGGGTATCCCCCACACAAAGGTTCACAATAATTTGTTTTTGTTGGGTATGTTCAAGTTAATGGGAGTTGTCTTTGGCAAGATGGGGTTGCTAAAGTGGGTGGGGGGTGGGGACGGGTTTCCTTTTTTTTGTTTGAAGGTACTGAGATCAGAAGTAAGGTGGCAAATGGCATGCTTCTCAATGTAAGTGAAAATGATGTACGGTACGGCGTTCGCGGTGTGCTGAATGTGCTTAGGTCTGGACATGGGTGAGACATATAAATGCTTGACATGGAATATACGTGGGCTTAACACTCCCAAGAAGGTCCGCCAAGTGTTGGCGTACTTAGATAGACACGCTGTGCAAATCGCGCTATTGCAGGAATCGCACCTAAGTAAACAGACGGAGAATAGGGTGGCACAAAAATGGGCAACCTTCAAGCTGGCGTCCTCATACTCCAATTATGCTAGGGGGTGCTTGTCCTTATCAAAAGGGGTGTTGCGTTTCGGCCCATACACACATGCACAGACGCAGAGGGTCGCTGGGCAATGGTACAGGGCAAATTAGGGATGACTATTGTAACAATTATTAACATGTATGGTCCGGTGGTGGATGACCCGACACCGTTTCTCAACATGCTCAAGGTGCTGCGATCGTGGCCTGAATCGGCGGTCCTGTGGGGGCGACTTGAATACTCATCTTAACCCACAAGTGGACAAATCCAATCCGTCAGGTGCGCGCACTGTTAAAGTGGCCCGCTGTGTTCTAGACGCCATGGCAGAAATGGGTCTGGTGGATGTTTGGCGCAGGCGTCATCCAGAAGCTTTAGAGGGTACGCATATCACCCCTGCACATAATAGCTGGTCTAGGCTCGACTACTGGCTGCTGAGCGAGGAGGCTAATGGTTGGGCCACCCGAGTGTATATACTTCCGCGCACACTATCTGACCATAACCCTGTGGGCGTGGATGTCTGCATCCCCGCGAATCCACGTAGACCTTTCACTTGGCGATTTCGGGCTGAGGCATTACTGGATCCGGTATACAGTGAGGCCATCAGAGCAGCTATTGGGCAATATTTCGATCTAAATGTGGGCTCGGTGGATAGACAGGCCACTCTCTGGGAGGCTTTTAAGGTGACAATACGGGGGTGTGTATTGGTACCGCGGCAGGGATTCTTAGAGACATCAGGGGGCAACTGACGAAAACGGAAAAGGCTTTGGGGGAACTGGAGAGTAACTATCAGACCTCGCCAGATGCGGATACTCTGGTTCGTATACAGGAGTTGGTGGCAGAATACAACACGTTGGCTGACACAGAGGCAAAATATATATCACGGCGGCATGTGGCTCGAGCTTATGGGGAGGGTGGACGACCCGGGAGGAGCCTGGTTTCTAGGCTGCGATTCAGGACTGAACATCGCCCGATAGACCACATAGTGGACTCACGTGGCGAGGCACATTTCACCCCCCGCAATAGTTGCGCAATTCAAACAATTCTATTCGGATATCTACACCACGCGTGGCGCAATGGCCGAGGAGACACTGGATGAATATCTATCTGACACGGCCTGTGCGTGGCTGTCAGATGCCCACAGGGAGTTTCTGAGTCAGCCTATAGATGAGATTGCCGTGAGGGATGCTATTCGCTCTCTTCCTAACAATAAGGCTCCTGGGCCGGATGGCCTAACGGCCGAATTCTACAAGGCCTATACAGATCTACTTGTACCCCACTTGCTTGAAATGTATGCAGAGGCACATGAATCCGGGATCCTTCCGCCTTCCCTTCGACAGGCCCTGATTATCACTCTTCTTAAAAAGATAAATTGCCCACGCAGTGTGAGTCCTATCGCCCCCTATCACTAATAAATCTGGATGCGAAAATACTGGCAAAAATACTGGCCACAAAAATCCAACCTCTGATGCCTCTTCTTGTCCTCCCGGACCAGTCCGGGTTTATCCCGGAGCGCTCCACCTCTCACAACCTGCGCACCATTTTTGCAATGTTCCACGTCCTTAACCCTGAGGTATCTGCAGCTGCTGTCATGCTTGACGCGGCAAAAGCATTCGACTCGATAGAATGGGAGTACATGTTGTGTATTTTACATAGAATGGGCTTCCCACCTATATTGACGCGCTGGATACAGGTCCTGTATACGGATGCGTCAGCGAGGGTGCGGGTGGGTGGCCATACCTCAGAGCCTTTTAATATAGAACGCGGTACCAGGCAGGGTTGCCCCCTGTCACCACTTCTGTTTGCCCTTGTGCTAGAGCCCCTAGCGTGCAAAATCCGACAGAGACACAGAGCGGCTGCTCTCAATTTTAATCACCGACCGGTCGGTATTTCCATGTACGCGGATGACATGGTTCTGTTTATCCGTGATCCTCAACTTCACCTGTCCCCTATCATCCGGGAATACATCAGGTTTGGCCTCTTCTCTGGACTCCTAATCAACTGGGAAAAGTCGGTTATTATCCCTTTGACGTCGGTCACGTCTCCGCCTCAGTTGGAATATCCTCTGGTGTGGACTGCGGACCCGGTCAAGTACCTGGGGGTCTGGGTGCATCGCGACCCTGACGTCGTGATCAGAGAAAACTACGGCCCAGCCTATGACGCCTTGGTGCAGCGGGTGGATAGGTGGTCCCGGCTCCCGCTGTCTCTTGCGGATCGAATCGCAGTCATCAAAATGGCGATCCTGCCGCGGTTCCTGTACCTGTTTTGTAATATTCCGGTCAAACTCACCAAACAATTTTTCAAAACAGTGCAAACCCAGCTGTTGAGACTGGTGTGGGGAGATAAGCAGCCCAGAATCAGCTGGCATACCCTGACGCTTGCTTACGAAAAAGGGGGTTTGCTGCTCCTGATTTATACGTGTATTATCTTAGCGCACAAGCCCAGTATGCCTACTACTGGTTCCGGACGCATGATTGCATTCCGCATGTTGCAGTGGAGGACGGGGATGCACACCCCGTGCCGCTGGGGGGTATCCTCACGCACACTCGCCGGCATACTCCCAGGTCTGAGATTAACACCATTGACACCACTATTGCAGCTTGGCAGGCGATTGGCGGGCGCGCACATAAGCTTCCGCTATATGCTCCTGCTCTTCCCCTTGCCGGACATGCGGCCTTGTCTGTAGCGCGGGAACAGGGGCCGATAACAGCTTTAAAAGAGGCCGGAATCACACATATGAGAGACCTTTTCCCGGGGGAAGTTGCATCACTGAGGAGGGGCTGGAGTACATTCAAAATCCTACATTCCTGTTCCAATACTCTTGCCATCGCCTAAAGCGTGCACTTCGGGCCCATTATCCTGGTTTCCCCGCTGAACCCGCCGCACTCACATCACTTCAATTATTGTTGGTAGCCCCCACAAGGAAAAAGCTGGTAACTAAATTATATAAGGAGGTGCAGGATGAAACGGTGCGTGTGCCTGATCGCAGTTTGGAGAGGTGGAACATGATAGTGACCCCTCCGATTACTTTGAAAGAATGGGAACAGATTTGTATGTTGACTGGTCGTCTCACGCCAAATGGTAATCTCCGGGTAATTCATTTTAAATTCATCCACCAAGTCTATCACACCCCTGCTAAATTATATCGTATGGGCCTCAGAGACTCAGACCGCTGTAAACGCTGTGGTCAGGGGAGTGCTGATTTTATTCACCTTGCGTGGCAATGTGCCCCTGTGTTTAAATATTGGGAAATAGTTGTTGCACGCATACACACCATGACGGGCATTGAATTACAGTGTACACCCCTGGAGTGTCTCCTTGGCTTCGTCCCCCAGCTGAAGGCCACCGTGCGCAAGTTTGTTGGACTGGCACTCTTGCTCGCCAAGAGGCGGATTATGTTCACGTGGGAAAGCAGGTATGCCCCGAAGATTGTTGAATGGATGAAAGACCTGATTTACTGCCGTGAACAATTAGAGCTATATGCTGAGGATTTGCCGGTCACATCCAGACCTTCTGATATTTGGGCTCCTCTCCGAGAATATTTGCTACTCCAGACTCATGTCGAGACTGAGTAATGTTGATTGATGATTTGTAAATAGTGTGTTTTTTTTTTTTTTTTGTTTTTTTTTTTGTATTGCCCAGAATGCTTGTATTGCATCGCCGGAGCGGGCTGCTTCAGTGCATCTATTAGGACATTTGATTATTATCTGTACCTTTGGATGTGTTTTCTTTGTTCTTGATTTTTTTTTGTTTGTTTTTTTCTTTTGTTTAAGGATTGCAGAATATATTGCTTAAAGTTGCCAGTACGCTGTATGGTATTGAAAACCTTAATAAACAGATTTAAAAAAAAAAAAACTTCACCCTCAATCGCAGGCAGGGCTAATTTATAAATCCTTGGTGGAATATCTCCAGGCAGTGCTTCTGGAGTGAGCGAGTGTTGAGCACCATGAATTTTATGTGCTTACTGTGGCTAGGCTCTTTACCCTTACAGGTATTGGGAAATGTAGGGCTCTTTTCCCCTCTCTTTTGCGTAATGAGGAGGTCTTCTGCCAGGAGTATGCTCCCTATTTGTGGCTCCAGCGGGAGCGTCTTGTGCTCCAGGGCCCTTAATTCTGCCTCTGAGTATGATAGAATTTGACCAGGGGTTCTGTCCCCTGGACCCGTTCGGGCGCGGACAGGCGCAGACAGGCTTGCCTTAGGCGCGTGAAGTCTCCCTGCCTCTGCTGAAGGCTCCTCAGACTCAATCCATGCCTCCATCCACTTCAGTGGAGTCTCTCTGCCTCCGCTAAAGGCGCCTCAGACTCACGTCACGCCTCCATAGATATGAATAGAATCTGCCTGCTTCTATTACATGGTGCCTAAGCCTCACACCGTGCCACCATAGACTGTAATGGAGTCTCAATGCCTCCTATGCACGGTGCCTCACACCATGCCAGCATAGACTTCAGTGGAGTCTCACTGCCTCCTATGCATGTGCCTCATTCTCTGACTATGTACATCTTAATTGAGTTTTGATCTGTCCTAATTTCACTTTAGTTTTTCCTTTGGTGTGGCATGACAAACAACCTCAAATGTGTTTGCGGTGAACTGTGAGTGACCGGTGCTGAGAGGGATATGGTCTGAAAGCTTGTCCTTACCCGGGTGTGAACCTTGACCGACCTGCTCTGAGTGCTAGGGACTGAAGGCTTATCCTGACCTGGTGTGCCTGTGAGTGATCAGTCCTGATGGGGCTCTGGTGTGAAGGGAAGGCATGCCATGACCAGGTGTGCATGTAAGTGACGGGTCCTGAGAGAGCTGGGCACTGAAAGGATGTCCTGAGCTGGTGTGCCGGTGAGTGACGGGTCCTGATACGGCTCTGGTGTGAAGGCATTGCCTGACCTGGTGTGCATGTGATTGACCAGTCCTGAGAGATGGGCTCTGAAGGCATGTCCTGGCCTGCTGTGCATGTGAGTGACCGGTCCTGCGAGATGGACACTAAAAGCATGTCCTGAGCTGGTGTGCCTGTGAGTGACCGGTCCTGAGAGGGCTCTGGTGTAAAGGCATGGCCTCACCTGTTGTGCCTGTGAATGACCGGTCCTGATAGGGCTTTGGTGTGAAGGCATGGCCTGACCTGGTGAGCATGTAAGTGACCGGTCCTGATAGGGCTCTGGTGTGTAGGCATGTCTTGGCCTGCTATGCATGTTAGTGACCAGTTCTGAGAGTGCTCTGGTGTGAAGGCATGTCCCAACCTGGTGTGCATATGAGTGACCGGTCCTTAGAGATGGGCACTGAAGGCATGTCCTGATCTGGGGTGCATATGATTGACCGGTCATGAGAGGGCTTTAGTGTGAAGGCATGCCCTGACCTGGTGTGCATGTGATTGACCAGTCATGAGAGGGCTTTAGTGTGAAGGCATGCCCTGACCTGATGTGCATGTGAGTGACCAGTCCTGAGAGGGCTCTGGTGTGAAGGCATGTCCTGACCTGGTGAGCATGTGAGTGACCAGTCCTGAGAGGGCTCTGGAGTGAAGGCATGTCCTGACCTGATGTGCATGTGAGTAACCCGGTCCTGAGAGGGCTTTGAGTGTGAAGGCATGCCCTGACCTGATGTGCATGTGAGTAACCGGTCCTGACAGGGCTCTGGTGTGAAGGTGAAGGCATGTCCTGACCTGGTGTGACTGTGAGTAACCAGTACTGAGAGGCCTCTGGTGTGAAGGCATGGCCTGACCTGGTGTGCATGTAAGTGACCACTCCTGAGAGGCCTCTGGTGTGAAGGCATGGCCTGACCTGGTGTGCAGGTAAGTGACCAGTCCTGAGAGGTCTCTATTGTGAAGGCATGTCCTGAGCTGGTGTGCATGTAAGTCACCGGTCCTGGGAGGGCTGTGGTGTGAAGGCATGGCCGGACCTGGTGTGACTATGAGTGACTGGTCCTGAGAGGGCTCTGGTGTGAAGGCATGGCCCGACCTGGTGTGACTGTGATTGACCGGTCCTGAGAGGGCTCTGGTGTGAAGGCATGCCCTGACCTGGTGTGCCAGTGAGTGACCGGTCATGAGAGGGCTCTGGTGTGAAGGCATGCCCTGACCTGGTGTGCATGTGAGTGACCGGTCCTTAGAGCTGGGCACTGAAGGCATGTTCTGACCTGGTGTGCATGTGAGTGACCGGTCCTTAGAGCTGGGCACTGAAGGCATGTTCTGACCTGGTGTGCATGTGAGTGACCAGTCCAGAGGGCTTTGGTGTGAAGGCATGCCCTGACCTGGTGAGCATGTGATTGACCTATCGTGAGAGGGCTCTGGTGTGAAGGCATGTCCTGACCTGGTGTGCATGTGAGTGACCGGTCGTGAGAGGGCTCTGGTGTGAAGGCATGCCCTGACCTGATGAGCTTGTGATTGACCTATCGTGAGAGGGCTCTGGTGTGAAGGCATGTCCTGACCTGGTGTGCATGTGAGTGACCGGTCCTGAGATGGCTCTAGTGTAAAGGCATGCCCTGATCTGGTGTGCCTGCGAGACAGCAATCCTGAGAGATGGGTACTGAAGTCATGTCCTACTCCTGACCTGGTCTGCATGTGAGTGACCGGTCCTGGGAGGGCTCTGGTATGAAGGCACGGCCTGACCTGGTGTGACTGTGAGTGACTGGTCCTGAGAGGGCTCTTGTGTGAAGACGTGCCCTGACATGGTGTGCATGTAAGTGACCGGTCTTGAGAGGGCTCTGGTGTGAAGGAATGGCCTGACCTGGTGTGCCTGTGAGTGACCGGTCCTGGGAGGGCTCTGGTGTGAAGGCATGGCCTGACCTGGTGTGCTGTGAGTGACTGGTCCTGAGAGAGCTCTGGTGGGAAGGCGTGCACTGACCTGGTGAGCATGTGAGTGACCGGTCGTGGGAGGGCTCTGGTGTGAAGGCAGGGCCTGACCTGGTGTGCAGGTAAGTGACCAGTCCTGAGCGGGCTCTGGTGTGAAGACATGGCCTCACCTGGTGTGCCTGTGAGTGACCGGTCCTGAGAGGGCTCTGGTGTGAAGGCATGTCCCAACCTGGTGTGCATATGAGTGACCGGTCCTTAGAGATGGGCACTTAAGGCATGTCCTGATCTGGGGTGCATATGATTGACCGGTCATGAGAGGGCTTTAGTGTGAAGGCATGCCCTGACCTGGTGTGCATGTGATTGACCAGTCATGAGAGGGCTTTAGTGTGAAGGCATGCCCTGACCTGATGTGCATGTGAGTGACCAGTCCTGAGAGGGCTCTGGTGTGAAGGCATGTCCTGACCTGGTGAGCATGTGAGTGACCAGTCCTGAGAGGGCTCTGGAGTGAAGGCATGTCCTGACCTGATGTGCATGTGAGTAACCGGTCCTGAGAGGGCTTTAGTGTGAAGGCATGCCCTGACCTGATGTGCATGTGAGTAACCGGTCCTGACAGGGCTCTGGTGTGAAGGTGAAGGCATGTCCTGACCTGGTGTGACTGTGAGTGACCAGTACTGAGAGGCCTCTGGTGTGAAGGCATGGCCTGACCTGGTGTGCATGTAAGTGACCACTCCTGAGAGGCCTCTGGTGTGAAGGCATGGCCTGACCTGGTGTGCAGGTAAGTGACCAATCCTGAGAGGTCTCTATTGTGAAGGCCTGTCCTGAGCTGGTGTGCATGTAAGTCACTGGTCCTGGGAGGGCTGTGGTGTGAAGGCATGGCCGGACCTGGTGTGACTATGAGTGACTGGTCCTGAGAGGGCTCTGGTGTGAAGGCATGGCCCGACCTGGTGTGACTGTGATTGACCGGTCGTGAGAGGGCTCTAGTGTGAAGGCAGGGCCTGACCTGGTGTGCATGTGAGTGACCGGTCCTGAGAGGGCTCTGGTGTGAAGGCATGCCCTGACCTGGTGTGCCAGTGAGTGACCGGTCATGAGAGGGCTCTGGTGTGAAGGCATGCCCTGACCTGGTGTGCATGTGAGTGACCGGTCCTTAGAGCTGGGCACTGAAGGCATGTTCTGACCTGGTGTGCATGTGAGTGACCGGTCCTTAGAGCTGGGCACTGAAGGCATGTTCTGACCTGGTGTGCATGTGAGTGACCAGTCCCGAGAGGGCTGTGGTGTGAAGGCATGCCCTGACCTGGTGAGCATGTGATTGACCTATCGTGAGAGGGCTCTGGTGTGAAGGCATGTCCTGACCTGGTGTGCATGTGAGTGACCGGTCGTGAGAGGGCTCTGGTGTGAAGGCATGCCCTGACCTGATGAGCTTGTGATTGACCTATCGTGAGAGGGCTCTGGTGTGAAGGCATGTCCTGACCTGGTGTGCATGTGAGTGACCGGTCCTGAGATGGCTCTAGTGTAAAGGCATGCCCTGACCTGGTGTGCCTGCGAGACAGCAATCCTGAGAGATGGGTACTGAAGTCATGTCCTACTCCTGACCTGGTCTGCATGTGAGTGACCGGTCCTGGGAGGGCTCTGGTATGAAGGCATGGCCCGACCTGGTGTGACTGTGAGTGACTGGTCCTGAGAGGGCTCTTGTGTGAAGACGTGCCCTGACATGGTGTGCATGTAAGTGACCGGTCTTGAGAGGGCTCTGGTGTGAAGGCATGGCCTGACCTGGTGTGCCTGTGAGTGACCGGTCCTGGGAGGGCTCTGGTGTGAAGGCATGGCCTGACCTGGTGTGCTGTGAGTGACTGGTCCTGAGAGAGCTCTGGTGGGAAGGCGTGCACTGACCTGGTGAGCATGTGAGTGACCGGTCGTGGGAGGGCTCTGGTGTGAAGGCAGGGCCTGACCTGGTGTGCAGGTAAGTGACCGGTCCTGAGCGGGCTCTGGTGTGAAGACATGGCCTCACCTGGTGTGCATGTGAGTAACCGGTCCTGAGAGGGCTTTAGTGTGAAGGCATGCCCTGACCTGATGTGCATGTGAGTAACCGGTCCTGACAGGGCTCTGGTGTGAACGTGAAGGCATGTCCTGACCTGGTGTGACTGTGAGTGACCAGTACTGAGAGGCCTCTGGTGTGAAGGCATGGCCTGACCTGGTGTGCATGTAAGTGACCACTCCTGAGAGGCCTCTGGTGTGAAGGCATGGCCTGACCTGGTGTGCAGGTAAGTGACCAGTCCTGAGAGGTCTCTATTGTGAAGGCATGTCCTGAGCTGGTGTGCATGTAAGTCACCGGTCCTGGGAGGGCTGTGGTGTGAAGGCATGGCCGGACCTGGTGTGACTATGAGTGACTGGTCCTGAGAGGGCTCTGGTGTGAAGGCATGGCCCGACCTGGTGTGACTGTGATTGACCGGTCGTGAGAGGGCTCTAGTGTGAAGGCAGGGCCTGACCTGGTGTGCATGTGAGTGACCGGTCCTGAGAGGGCTCTGGTGTGAAGGCATGCCCTGACCTGGTGTGCCAGTGAGTGACCGGTCATGAGAGGGCTCTGGTGTGAAGGCATGCCCTGACCTGGTGTGCATGTGAGTGACCGGTCCTTAGAGCTGGGCACTGAAGGCATGTTCTGACCTGGTGTGCATGTGAGTGACCGGTCCTTAGAGCTGGGCACTGAAGGCATGTTCTGACCTGGTGTGCATGTGAGTGACCAGTCCAGAGAGGGCTGTGGTGTGAAGGCATGCCCTGACCTGGTGAGCATGTGATTGACCTATCGTGAGAGGGCTCTGGTGTGAAGGCATGTCCTGACCTGGTGTGCATGTGAGTGACCGGTCGTGAGAGGGCTCTGGTGTGAAGGCATGCCCTGACCTGATGAGCTTGTGATTGACCTATCGTGAGAGGGCTCTGGTGTGAAGGCATGTCCTGACCTGGTGTGCATGTGAGTGACCGGTCCTGATATGGCTCCAGTGTAAAGGCATGCCCTGACCTGGTGTGCCTGCGAGACAGCAATCCTGAGAGATGGGTACTGAAGTCATGTCCTACTCCTGACCTGGTCTGCATGTGAGTGACCGGTCCTGGGAGGGCTCTGGTATGAAGGCATGGCCCGACCTGGTGTGACTGTGAGTGACTGGTCCTGAGAGGGCTCTTGTGTGAAGACGTGCCCTGACATGGTGTGCATGTAAGTGACCGGTCTTGAGAGGGCTCTGGTGTGAAGGCATGGCCTGACCTGGTGTGCCTGTGAGTGACCGGTCCTGGGAGGGCTATGGTGTGAAGGCATGGCCTGACCTGGTGTGCTGTGAGTGACTGGTCCTGAGAGAGCGCTGGTGGGAAGGCGTGCACTGACCTGGTGTGCAGGTAAGTGACCGGTCCTGAGCGGGCTTTGGTGTGAAGACATGGCCTCACCTGGTGTGCCTGTGAGTGACCGGTCCTGAGAGGGCTCTGGTGTGAAGGCATGCCCTGACCTGGTGTGCCAGTGAGTGACCGGTCATGAGAGGGCTCTGGTGTGAAGGCATGCCCTGACCTGGTGTGCATGTGAGTGACCGGTCCTTAGAGCTGGGCACTGAAGGCATGTTCTGACCTGGTGTGCATGTGAGTGACCGGTCCTTAGAGCTGGGCACTGAAGGCATGTTCTGACCTGGTGTGCATGTGAGTGACCAGTCCAGAGAGGGCTGTGGTGTGAAGGCATGCCCTGACCTGGTGAGCATGTGATTGACCTATCGTGAGAGGGCTCTGGTGTGAAGGCATGTCCTGACCTGGTGTGCATGTGAGTGACCGGTCGTGAGAGGGCTCTGGTGTGAAGGCATGCCCTGACCTGATGAGCTTGTGATTGACCTATCGTGAGAGGGCTCTGGTGTGAAGGCATGTCCTGACCTGGTGTGCATGTGAGTGACCGGTCCTGAGATGGCTCTAGTGTAAAGGCATGCCCTGACCTGGTGTGCCTGCGAGACAGCAATCCTGAGAGATGGGTACTGAAGTCATGTCCTACTCCTGACCTGGTCTGCATGTGAGTGACCGGTCCTGGGAGGGCTCTGGTATGAAGGCATGGCCCGACCTGGTGTGACTGTGAGTGACTGGTCCTGAGAGGGCTCTTGTGTGAAGACGTGCCCTGACATGGTGTGCATGTAAGTGACCGGTCTTGAGAGGGCTCTGGTGTGAAGGCATGGCCTGACCTGGTGTGCCTGTGAGTGACCGGTCCTGGGAGGGCTCTGGTGTGAAGGCATGGCCTGACCTGGTGTGCTGTGAGTGACTGGTCCTGAGAGAGCTCTGGTGGGAAGGCGTGCACTGACCTGGTGAGCATGTGAGTGACCGGTCGTGGGAGGGCTCTGGTGTGAAGGCAGGGCCTGACCTGGTGTGCAGGTAAGTGACCGGTCCTGAGCGGGCTCTGGTGTGAAGACATGGCCTCACCTGGTGTGCATGTGAGTAACCGGTCCTGAGAGGGCTTTAGTGTGAAGGCATGCCCTGACCTGATGTGCATGTGAGTAACCGGTCCTGACAGGGCTCTGGTGTGAACGTGAAGGCATGTCCTGACCTGGTGTGACTGTGAGTGACCAGTACTGAGAGGCCTCTGGTGTGAAGGCATGGCCTGACCTGGTGTGCATGTAAGTGACCACTCCTGAGAGGCCTCTGGTGTGAAGGCATGGCCTGACCTGGTGTGCAGGTAAGTGACCAGTCCTGAGAGGTCTCTATTGTGAAGGCATGTCCTGAGCTGGTGTGCATGTAAGTCACCGGTCCTGGGAGGGCTGTGGTGTGAAGGCATGGCCGGACCTGGTGTGACTATGAGTGACTGGTCCTGAGAGGGCTCTGGTGTGAAGGCATGGCCCGACCTGGTGTGACTGTGATTGACCGGTCGTGAGAGGGCTCTAGTGTGAAGGCAGGGCCTGACCTGGTGTGCATGTGAGTGACCGGTCCTGAGAGGGCTCTGGTGTGAAGGCATGCCCTGACCTGGTGTGCCAGTGAGTGACCGGTCATGAGAGGGCTCTGGTGTGAAGGCATGCCCTGACCTGGTGTGCATGTGAGTGACCGGTCCTTAGAGCTGGGCACTGAAGGCATGTTCTGACCTGGTGTGCATGTGAGTGACCGGTCCTTAGAGCTGGGCACTGAAGGCATGTTCTGACCTGGTGTGCATGTGAGTGACCAGTCCAGAGAGGGCTGTGGTGTGAAGGCATGCCCTGACCTGGTGAGCATGTGATTGACCTATCGTGAGAGGGCTCTGGTGTGAAGGCATGTCCTGACCTGGTGTGCATGTGAGTGACCGGTCGTGAGAGGGCTCTGGTGTGAAGGCATGCCCTGACCTGATGAGCTTGTGATTGACCTATCGTGAGAGGGCTCTGGTGTGAAGGCATGTCCTGACCTGGTGTGCATGTGAGTGACCGGTCCTGATATGGCTCCAGTGTAAAGGCATGCCCTGACCTGGTGTGCCTGCGAGACAGCAATCCTGAGAGATGGGTACTGAAGTCATGTCCTACTCCTGACCTGGTCTGCATGTGAGTGACCGGTCCTGGGAGGGCTCTGGTATGAAGGCATGGCCCGACCTGGTGTGACTGTGAGTGACTGGTCCTGAGAGGGCTCTTGTGTGAAGACGTGCCCTGACATGGTGTGCATGTAAGTGACCGGTCTTGAGAGGGCTCTGGTGTGAAGGCATGGCCTGACCTGGTGTGCCTGTGAGTGACCGGTCCTGGGAGGGCTATGGTGTGAAGGCATGGCCTGACCTGGTGTGCTGTGAGTGACTGGTCCTGAGAGAGCTCTGGTGGGAAGGCGTGCACTGACCTGGTGTGCAGGTAAGTGACCGGTCCTGAGCGGGCTTTGGTGTGAAGACATGGCCTCACCTGGTGTGCCTGTGAGTGACCGGTCCTGAGAGGGCTCTGGTGTGAAGGCATGGCCTGACCTGGTGTGACTGTGAGTAACCGCTCATGAGAGGACTCTGGTTTGAAGGCATGCCCTGACCTGGTGTGACAGTGAGTGACCAGTCCTGAGAGGGCTCTGGTGTGAAGGCAGGGCCTGACCTGGTGAGCATGTGATTGACCTATCGTGAGAGGGCTCTGGTGTGAAGGCATGTCCTGACCTGGTGAGCATGTGAGTGACCGGTCCTGAGCGGGCTCTGGTGTGAAGGCGTGGCCTGACCTGGTGTGCATGTAAGTGACCGGTCCTGAGCGGGCTCTGGTGGGAAGGCATGGCCTGACCTGGTGAGCATGTGATTGACCGGTCGTAAGAGGGCTCTGGTGTGAAGGCATGGCCTGACCTGGTGTGACTGTGAGTAACCGGTCATGAGAGGACTCTGGTGTCAAGGCATGCCCTGACCTGGTGTGACAGTGAGTGACCGGTCATGAGAGGGCTCTGGTGTCAAGGCGTGCCCTGACCTGGTGTGCATGTGAGTGACCGGTCCTTAGAGCTGGGCACTGAAGGCATGTCCTGACCTGGTGTGCATGTGAGTGACCGGTCCTGAGATGGCTCTAGTGTGAAGGCATGCCTTGACCTGGTGTGCCTCTGAGACAGCAATCCTGAGAGATGGGTACTGAAGTCATGACCTACTCCTGACCTGGTCTGCATGTGAGTGACCGGTCCTAACAGGGCACTGGTGTGAAGGCTTGGCCTGACCTGGTGTGACTGTGAGTGACCAGTCCTGAGAGGCCTATGGTGTGAAGGCGTGCCCTGACCTGGTGAGCATGTGAGTGACCGGTCCTGAGAGGCCTCTGGTGTGAAGGCATGTCCTGACCTGGTGTGCAGGTAAGTGACCAGTCCTGAGAGGTCTCTGGTGTGAAGGCATGTCCTGAGCTGGTGTGCATGTAAGTCACCAGTTCTGGGAGGGCTCTGTGCAAAGGCATGCCCTGACCTGGTGTGCATGTGAGTAACCGGTCCTGGGAGGGCTCTGGTGTGAAGGTATAGCCGGACCTGTTGTGACTGTAAGTGACTGGTCCTGAGAGGGCTCTGGTGTGAAGGCATGGCCTGACCTGGTGTGAATGTAAGTGACTAGTCCTGAGAGGGCTCTGATGTGAAGGCATGGCCTGATCTGGTGTGCATGTGAGTAACCGGTCCTGGGAGGGCTCTTGTGTGAAGATGTGCCCTGACCTGGTGAGCATGTGAGTGACCGGTCCTGAGAGGGCTCTGGTGTGAAGGCATGGCCTGACCTGGTGTGCATGTAAGTGACTGGTCCTGAGAGGTCTCTGGTGTGTAGGCATGGCCTGACCTGGTGTGCCTGTGAGTGACTGGTCCTTAGAGAGCTCTGGTGGGAAGGCGTGCCCTGACCCGGTGAGCTTGTGAGTGACCGGTCGTTAGAGGGCTCATGTGTGAAGGCAGGGCCTGACCTGGTGTGCAGGTAAGTGACCGGTCCTGAGCAGGCTCTGGTGTGAAGGCGTTGCCTGACCTGGTGTGCATGTAAGTGACTGATCCTGAGCGGGCTCTGGTGTGAAGGCGTGGCCTGACCTGGTGTGCATGTAAGTGACCGGTCCTGAGCGGGCTCTGGTGGGAAGGCGTGGCCTGACCTGGTAAGCATGTGAGTGACCGGTCGTGAGCGGGCTCTGGTGGGAAGGCGTGGCCTGACCTGGTGTGCATGTAAGTGACCGGTCCTGAGTGGGCTCTGGTGGGAAGGCGTGGCCTGACCTGGTGAGCATGTGATTGATCGGTCGTGAGAGGGCTCTGGTGTGAAGGCATGGTCTGACCTGGTGTGTCTGTGAGTGACTGGTCCTGGGAGGGCTGTGGTGTGAAGGAATGGCCCAACCTGGTGTGACTGTGAGTGACTGGTCCTGAGAGGGCTCTAGTGTGAAGGCATGGTCTGACCTGGTGTGCATGTAAGTGACTAGTCCTGAGAGGGCTCTGGTGTGTAGGCATGGCCTGACCTGGTGTGCATGTAAGTGACTAGTCCTGAGAGGGCTCTGGTGTGAAGGCATGGTCTGACCTGGTGTGACTGTGATTGACCGGTCCTGAGCGGGCTCTGGTGGGAAGGCGTGGCCTGACCTGGTGAGCATGTAATTGACCGGTCCTGAGAGGGATCTGTGTGAAGGCATGGCCGGACCTGGTGTGACTGTGATTGACCGGTCCTGAGCGGGCTCTGGTGGGAAGGCGTGGCCTGACCTGGTGTGCATGTAAGTGACCAGTCCTGAGTGGGCTCTGGTGGGAAGGCGTGGCCTGACCTGGTGAGCATGTGATTGATCGGTCGTGAGAGGGCTCTGGTGTGAAGGCATGGTCTGACCTGGTGTGTCTGTGAGTGACTGGTCCTGGGAGGGCTGTGGTGTGAAGGAATGGCCCAACCTGGTGTGACTGTGAGTGACTGGTCCTGAGAGGGCTCTAGTGTGAAGGCATGGTCTGACCTAGTGTGCATGTAAGTGACTAGTCCTGAGAGGGCTCTGGTGTGTAGGCATGGCCTGACCTGGTGTGCATGTAAGTGACTAGTCCTGAGAGGGCTCTGGTGTGAAGGCATGGCCGGACCTGGTGTGACTGTGATTGACCGGTCCTGAGCGGGCTCTGGTGGGAAGGCGTGGCCTGACCTGGTGAGCATGTAATTGACCGGTCCTGAGAGGACTCTGGTGTGAAGGCATGGCCGGACCTGGTGTGACTGTGAGTGACTGGTCCTGAGAGGGCTCTGGTGTGAAGGCATGGCCTGACCTAGTGTGCCTGTGAGTGACCGGTCGTGAGAGGGCTCTGGGGTGAAGGCATGGCCTGACCTGGTGAGCATGTGATTGACCGGTCGTGAGAGGGCTGTGGTGTGAAGGCAGGCCCTCACCTGGTGTGCCTGTGAGTGACCAGTCCTGAGAGGGCTCTAGTGTGAAGGCATGGCCTGACCTGGTGTGCATGTAAGTGACTAGTCCTGAGAGGGCTCTGGTGTGAAGGCATGGCCGGACCTGGTGTGACTGTGATTGACCGGTCCTGAGCGGGCTCTGGTGGGAAGGCGTGGCCTGACCTGGTGAGCATGTAATTGACCGGTCCTTAGAGGGATCTGTGTGAAGGCATGTCCTGACATGGTGTGACTGTGAGTGACCGGTCCTGAGAGGACTCTGGTGTGAAGGCATGGCCGGACCTGGTGTGACTGTGAGTGACTGGTCCTGAGAGGGCTCTGGTGTGAAGGCATGGCCTGACCTGGTGTGCCTGTGAGTGACCGGTCGTGAGAGGGCTCTGGGGTGAAGGCATGGCCTGACCTGGTGAGCATGTGATTGACCGGTCGTGAGAGGGCTCTGGTGTGAAGGCAGGCCCTCATCTGGTGTGCCTGTGAGTGACCAGTCCTGAGAGGGCTCTAGTGTGAAGGCATGCCCTGACCTAGTGTGCATGTCAGTGACTGGTCCTGAGAGGGCTCTGGTGTGAAGGCAGGCCCTGACCTGGTGAGAATGTGATTGACCGGTCGTGAGAGAGCTCTGGTGTGAAGGCAGGCCCTGACCTGGTGTGCATGTGATTGACCTATCGTGAGAGGGCTCTGGTGTGAAGGCATGGACTGACCTGGTGTGCCTGTGAGTGACCGGTCCAGAGAGGGCTCTGGTGTGAAGGCAGGGCCTGACCTGGTGAGCATGTGATTGACCGGTCGTGAGAGGGCTCTGGTGTGAAGACAGGCCCTGACCTGGTGAGCATGTGATTGACCTATCGTGAGAGGGCTCTGGTGTGAAGGCATGGCCTGACCTGGTGTGCCTGTGAGTGACCGGTCCTGAGCGGGCTCTGGTGTGAAGGCATGGCCTGACCTGGTGAGCATGTGATTGACCGGTCGTGAGAGGGCTCTGGTGTGAAGGCAGGCCCTGACCTGGTGAGCATGTAATTGACCTATCGTGCGAGGGCTCTGCTGTGAAGGCATGGCCGGACCTGATGTGACTGTGAGTGAATGGTCCTGAGAGAGCTCTAGTGGGAAGGCATGTCCTGACCTGGTGAGCATGTGAGTGACCGGTCCTGAGCGGGCTCTGGTGTGAAGGCATGGCCGGACCTGGTGTGACTGTGAGTGACTGGTCCTGAGAGAGCTCTGGTGGGAAGGCGTGCCCTGACCTGGTGAGCATGTGAGTGACCGGTCCTGAGAGGACTCTGGTGTGAAGGCATGGCCTGACCTGGTGTGACTGTGAGGGATCAGTCATGAGACAGTGGGCACTGAAGGCATGTCCTGAGCTGGCGTGACTGTGAGAGATCAGTCATGAGAGAGGTGGGCACTGAAGGCATGTCCTGAGCTGGCGTGACTGTGAGAGAGCAGTCATGAGAGAGGTGGGCACTGAAGGCATGTCCTGAGCTGGCGTGACTGTGAGAGATCAGTCATGAGAGAGGTGGGCACTGAAGGCATGTCCTGAGCTGGCGTGACTGTGAGAGATCAATCATGAGAGAGGTGGGCACTGAAGGCATGTCCTGAGCTGGCGTGACTGTGAGAGATCAGTCATGAGACAGTGGGCACTGAAGGCATGTCCTGAGCTGGCGTGACTGTGAGAGATCAGTCATGATAGAGGTGGGCACTGAAGGCATGTCCTGAGCTGGCGTGACTGTGAGAGATCAGTCATGAGACAGTGGGCACTGAAGGCATGTCCTGAGCTGCCGTGACTGTGAGAGATCAGTCATGAGAGAGGTGGGCACTGAAGGCATGTCCTGAGCTGGCGTGACTGTGAGAGATCAGTCATGAGAGAGGTGGGCACTGAAGGCATGTCCTGAGCTGGCGTGACTGTGAGAGATCAGGCATGAGACAGTGGGCACTGAAGGCATGTCCTGAGCTGGCGTGACTGTGAGAGATCAGTCATGAGACAGTGGGCACTGAAGGCATGTTCTGAGCTGGCGTGACTGTGAGAGATCAGTCATGAGACAGTGGGCACTGAAGGCATGTCCTGAGCTGGCGTGACTGTGAGAGATCAGTCATGAGACAGTGGGCACTGAAGGCATGTCCTGAGCTGGCGTGACTGTGAGAGATCAGTCATGAGAGAGGTGGGCACTGAAGGCATGTCCTGAGCTGGCGTGACTGTGAGATATCAGTCATGAGAGAGGTGGGCACTGAAGGCATGTCCTGAGCTGGCGTGACTGTGAGAGATCAGTCATGAGACAGTGGGCACTGAAGGCATGTCCTGAGCTGGCGTGACTGTGAGAGATCAGTCATGAGACAGTGGGCACTGAAGGCATGTCCTGAGCTGGCGTGACTGTGAGAGATCAGTCATGAGACAGTGGGCACTGAAGGCATGTCCTGAGCTGGCGTGACTGTGAGAGATCAGTCATGAGACAGTCGGCACTGAAGGCATGTCCTGAGCTGGCGTGACTGTGAGAGATCAGTCATGAGACAGTGGGCACTGAAGGCATGTCCTGAGCTGGCTTGACTGTGAGAGATCAGTCATGAAGGCATGTCCTGAGCTGGCGTGACTGTGAGAGATCAGTCATGAGACAGTGGGCACTGAAGGCATGTCCTGAGCTGGCGTGACTGTGAGAGATCAGTCATGAGAGAGGTGGGCACTGAAGGCATGTCCTGAGCTGGCGTGACTGTGAGAGATCAGTCTTGAGAGAGGTGGGCACTGAAGGCATGTCCTGAGCTGGCGTGACTGTGAGAGATCAGTCATGAGACAGTGGGCACTGAAGGCATGTCCTGAGCTGGCGTGACTGTGAGAGATCAGTCATGAGACAGTGGGCACTGAAGGCATGTCCTGAGCTGGCGTGACTGTGAGAGATCAGTCATGAAGGCATGTCCTGAGCTGGCGTAACTGTGAGAGATCAGTCATGAGACATTGGGCACTGAAGGCATGTACTGAGCTGGCGTGACTGTGAGAGATCAGTCATGAGACAGTGGGCACTGAAGGCATGTCCTGAGCTGGCGTGACTGTGAGAGATCAGTCATGAGAGAGGTGGGCACTGAAGGCATGTCCTGAGCTGGCGTGACTGTGAGAGATCAGTCTTGAGAGAGGTGGGCACTGAAGGCATGTCCTGAGCTGGCGTGACTGTGAGAGATCAGTCATGAGACAGTGGGCACTGAAGGCATGTCCTGAGCTGGCATGACTGTCAGAGATCAGTTATGAGACAGTGGGCACTGAAGACATGTCCTGAGCTGGCGTGACTGTGAGAGATCAGTCATGAGACAGTGGGCACTGAAGGCATGTCCTGAGCTGGCGTGACTGTGAGAGATCAGTCATGAGAGAGGTGGGCACTGAAGGCATGTCCTGAGCTGGCGTGACTGTGAGAGATCAGTCTTGAGAGAAGTGGGCACTGAAGGCATGTCCTGAGCTGGCGTGACTGTGAGAGATCAGTCATGAGACAGTGGGCACTGAAGGCATGTCCTGAGCTGGCGTGACTGTGAGAGATCAGTCATGAGACAGTGGGCACTGAAGGCATGTCCTGAGCTGGCGTGACTGTGAGAGATCAGTCATGAAGGCATGTCCTGAGCTGGCGTAACTGTGAGAGATCAGTCATGAGACATTGGGCACTGAAGGCATGTACTGAGCTGGCGTGACTGTGAGAGATCAGTCATGAGACAGTGGGCACTGAAGGCATGTCCTGAGCTGGCGTGACTGTGAGAGATCAGTCATGAGAGAGGTGGGCACTGAAGGCATGTCCTGAGCTGGCGTGACTGTGAGAGATCAGTCTTGAGAGAGGTGGGCACTGAAGGCATGTCCTGAGCTGGCGTGACTGTGAGAGATCAGTCATGAGACAGTGGGCACTGAAGGCATGTCCTGAGCTGGCATGACTGTCAGAGATCAGTTATGAGACAGTGGGCACTGAAGACATGTCCTGAGCTGGCGTGACTGTGAGAGATCAGTCATGAGACAGTGGGCACTGAAGGCATGTCCTGAGCTGGCGTGACTGTGAGAGATCAGTCATGAGAGAGGTGGGCACTGAAGGCATGTCCTGAGCTGGCGTGACTGTGAGAGATCAGTCTTGAGAGAGGTGGGCACTGAAGGCATGTCCTGAGCTGGCGTGACTGTGAGAGATCAGTCATGAGACAGTGGGCACTGAAGGCATGTCCTGAGCTGGCGTGACTGTGAGAGATCAGTCATGAGACAGTGGGCACTGAAGGCATGTCCTGAGCTGGCCCACGTGACTTCAGTCCGGAGCCCTCAGCTCCAGCGAAGCCCTCATCGGTTGTAGAGTTTATAATTATGAATGAGTTTGTTTATCGACGCCGGGGACGCCCTTCAGACCCAGCAGCGGCCCCGCCCGTCTCCAGAGGCCCCCGGGAACCAGGGTGAACACCCAGCCTGGGCGCCGCTGCCGTGGGTGGTCCCTCGGAGGCCAGAGGGGCCCAGACCCTCTCTGCTGACCGGCGGACAGTCTTAAGGGTCCTTGGTGACTGTGTAATTCTTGAGGGGCGGCTTCCTGGGACCCCAGATATTTACAGTGCTCCCCCTCTCAACCCCCACCCTCAGTCCCAGGGATTGCGGGGGCAGGAGGCGGTGGGGGGTCCGACAGCTGCGCTCCCTCTTGTGAAATCTATATTGGGAATGTGAGGACCTTCTGTCTGATACAAAACAGCTGCAGTCTCAAGACCTTTCACCCCGGAGCCAGGGCCCCGCAGTGCAGGACTCACCCAGTAGGTCCCAGAGTCCTGAACATTGCTATTGCGAATAATAAAGGTGACTCTTGTATATTACGCCTCTTACACCCGGCACTCCTGACGATATCTTTCTTTGGGTTTCCGAAACATCCGACACACCCTTTCTCAACATTTCCACAACCCACAGCACAAACGCCCAGAATATTCCAGTCCATATAAACTCCCAGAACCTCCCACACACACCACAAATTCCAGGATCTTCCAGCACACACCATAAACTCCCTGAATCCTCCATCACACACCATAAACTCCCTGAATCCTCCATCACACACTATACACTCCCCGGATCCTCCAGCACACACCCATGGGCGTCCGCTGGGGGGGGCAAGGAGGGGCGCTTGGAGGGCTTTAAGTGGGGGGGGTCTGTGGGGGTCTGAGCACCCCCAGTTTTTTTGGGGGGGCCTCGAAAGGGGTCTCTAGGGGGCTCTATTTTCGGGCCTCAAAGGTCAAAGGTAGGGTGACCAGACGTCCCGGTTTTTGTTGGTGTTTCGGGTGAGCATGCGCGCGCACTGCTTAAGCAAATCAAGCTAATGCGCTCCCAGTACCCCTGGCATCCCCACACCAGCTCGATCAGAGGCGCAACTAGAGTGCCCACAACTCCTTGGTAGTGTGCTTTCATCGCACCATTGTGTCAATCAATGGTAACTCAAGTGGGATCATTTAGCAGCTTAAACCACTTCGTGTGAGAAACTGCCTACATTTTGATATCCCTTCTTTACTTCTGATCATGGGAAACTTGCTTGTAAAAGTCCAGTCAAACAAAAGTTAGACGTGAAATAATACAAACGTGTTTGCACAGAAGGAAATTTTATGTGACCGCATCATAACGAGGATGTGACAGCCCTATTTTGCAAGTGTGAGAACAGCAGGCTGATTTCGTGCGCTGCGACGCTGGCCTGCAGCATCGCCCAGTTGTTTGGAACACCACAAGCCTCTCGGCGTGTTTACCGCCAGTGTTAAAGCCACAGAGGGGCCTATTCAGTGTCCTGGCGACAAGCACCCACTGGCATACCCACGGGGCGACGAAGGGGAGGAGGGAGCATTTGCACTGTTGAACAAAACGCCCGTGGGCACAGTAGTAGGAAGTGTGGAGATGCAGGGGCTCTAAGAAGGGGTGAAAAAACGACAAAGAATCATTAACATGCAAATGGTCTTTTAAAGACCTGTGAAGTACTCGGTGCGGCTGTGTGCGCGCCCGGGAAGCTGTCTCAGCCTGGGCTGCCACACAGACGGGGTGGGGGGGGGGGCTCTGAGGAGTCCTAGAGCTGACGGCTTGTCAGAGCAGGGGGTACTGCTACACTAGTTATCTTTATTTAGACCACGCCCCTACTTAGATAGGCCACACTCCTTCGCGGTTTGCCCCGCCCCTTTTAGAGCACTTCCAGTTTTTTTTCCCACTTAAAGCCCTGGGCGCTTGCCCCCCCCTGGAGCGCCCCTCCTTGCCCCCTCTGTGGACGCCCATGCTTTTACGGACGCCTTTTGTCCGTAATTCTGGGCCCTGCAGGGAGCAGAGCTGCTCCCTGCCAGAGGCCTTAACTCCCTGATGGGGCGCTTCGCACTCTTCCTCTGAGCACAAGACCAGCCCCTCCCGCCCATTGTCATTCTGTCTGTGGCTGATTGTCACATACAGAATGACAATGGCCAGTTTGAGCTGCTAAAGCATACTTCCCACCCTGGAACCTCTAAAGCGCCTTAGCTTAAAATCACTGAGGAGCCCAGCGGAAGGTAAAGTTCAAAGTTGAAGCTTAAATATGACACAAATGGTAGGAGAAGCAGAAGAGCACTGCGGGGTTAAAAGAAGTCTCCTCTTGCAGTTGGGGTGCACAGTGAAGGCAGTGGGGGTACCCTGGGGGGTTTCAGTCCTGGAAAAAATGCAAGTAGGGGATCCGGCAAGTTGAAAGCATAATCTCGCCCTTCTCTCATAAGAAGACTCGTATCTTCTAACAAATGTACCTGCTTGTGTTCGATAAATTGTGAAGTCTTGTTACTCTCCGGTGCCATTTCATTTTGTAGTGTGAAAGGAACGGACAACGCTTTATCTCGCTATGAAACTGTTAAAGAAATGTAAATCAATCTGTTGTTTTAATTGTCTGTAATGAAAGAGAGAGATAGAGAAATGTTTGTGCATGTCTGTCTGTATACAAGAATAATCACAAACAGCTCCAATAAAAATACAAGGGCCATTTAGAAAAATACCAGACTGACTTCAGGCAGCAGTAGAAAAGATTCGATCGTGCCAGTAAAGGTGAGCAGTAGGGGATGTGAAAGAACAGCAGTGTGCGCATGTGTGCGCTGTCCTGGGAGTTCCCACCCTTCACACCACCAATTATGAAAGATAGATCAGTAAAAGGATGGATTGATGAGTGAAAGGGTGGATGATGGGTGAGTGAATGGATGAGAGAAATGATGGATGGATTGATGAATTAATAAGTGAAAGGGTTAATGGATGGATGGATGACTGAATGGATGGATGGGTGGAAGAGTGGATGGATGAGTGAAAGGGTGGCTTGGGTGAAAAGGTAAATGGTTGGATGGATGAGTGAATGGAATTCATGAGTGGAAGAGTGGGTGGATGAGTGAGAGGATGGATTGGGTGAAAGGGTGGATGGTTGATGGATGGATAAGTGAAAGAGTGGCTGGATGGGTGAAAGGGTAAGTGGTTGGATGGAGGAGTGGATGGATGGGTGGAAGAGTGGATGGATGAGTGAAAGGATGGATTGGGTGAAAGGGTAAATGGTTGGATGGATGAGTGAATGGATGGATTGGTGGAAGAGTGGATGGATGAGTGAAAGGATGGATTCGGTGAAAGGGTGGATGGATGGATGATGGATGGATTGGGTGAAAGGGTGGATGGAGGGATGGATGAGTGAAATGATGCATGGAAGAATAGACGTTGGATAGGTTTGCAAATGGTTGAAAAGGTTTGGATATGGATGGGAACACAGATAGAAGGACAGAATGAATGGTGAAAGACTGAATGGTGGATAAAAAAATTAATAGATAACAGAAAGTACATTTGAAATGGTGTATGTCAGGGGTTTGATGGAAGGATGGATGGCTAGATCCTTGGACAAGAGAGCTCTTCTGGGGAGGGTTGTGATGACTTACTTAGCTTTCTTAGTGCCATAAGAGCTTTAGTTCAAAGTGGGAGGTATTTACATTTTCTGGCTACTCCCTCGCCTATGTGTTACTATTCTGTATTTGCTGTGTGCTTATGTGTGGGAGCTATACATCATGCATATGACATTTTGAGTGACACCCAACTGCTACTTGAATGTTACACTAATAATTGTAAATGTTTGCATGTTTTGTTTTAGGTGTAAGGTTTTAGGGAGAGCCTCATAGTGCCATGAGCTGTGCTTGAGATGTACATTGTGTTTGTAGCAAAAGGCAAGGCGTCAAAAATAAACAATGTAATAGTGTATTGACAGTGCCTTCTTTAAGAAAGCTGGAGGGAAAAGCACCTTTGTGACTTCCATCAGCTCGTGCCACTCTCTGCGAAGCCCCCATAAGCAAAATCACATTCCATATTTTAAGTTCCACTTGCTGAAACACCCATAATGCGTTTCCTGTAGTGAGTTCATCACAGCAATCCTCCCTTTAGTTCACCTATGCTTGCCGCGTTACATCTCACAATGGCACTCAGATATGAGATGCTAGTAACAAAGTCTATCCGAGCAGATCTTCCTGAGCACTTCTCTCACCAAACATGCCTGCTCAGGACCATGAGTTGTAAACAAAATATCGGACTGGACAACCCAGTGCAGTAACCATATAAATAGATTATTATCATATGAAATACCACAAAAAGACCTGCACAGTTGCTCAAAGCTGTGCGCATACCGAAAAACCGTGAAGTGCACGATTGTCTCAACCTAATATAAACTTATTTTGACTTGTACTTAAGTGGTTGTCTATTTACTTACTTTTATACTATCGCGCAACTTCCTCTGATGTGTCTGTAAAACGTACCTTTTGTTCCGAAGATTTGTCCTGAATTTTGACCTTCTGTCCTGAATTTTCGTCCTGAATTTTGACCCTTTGTCCTGAATTTTTACACTTACCGTCCTGAATTTGCAACCATGCCAGTTGGTCACACTACATTAACTGGTGAGTTCACTTCGGGGCGCTGCGTTCACACATGACGTCACCAAAAGTACAGAGTTCAACCGAACGTGTCTGCAAAGCATTCACCAATGCATCCATGGTACTTACAATGTGAAACGCTCGGATGCGCAGATCTGGACAGGACTGAAGCCCAGAAGCATGACTGAAGCACGCACCTCCACTAGCAGGGAAAAGACACGCTACAAGCCGCGCAGGAACCATGAGCCTCCTTCCCCGCCACAAACGTCCTGCTCAGCCCCCATTCCAGAACAGGGATTTCTCTGAAGTGACCCCTCAGCCAGGGCTTTAAATGGGCTGGGGTCGCAGAGGACGCTGCAACGGGTCCTTATCGGGCTCTAACGTCATGCCCTTTATTCTGACAAACACTGATCGATTTCTAAATAATGAATGTAAAAAGGCAATCCATATCAGCGATTTAGTTCCTGTTTGTGTTTGACGTTTTACTTAATATTTCATTCCCTTAGAGTGTTAACGATTTCCCGGATGTTGTGTTTCTGTATTTTTTCCGTGTAGCATATTACGCTTGTAAAGCGCCTACTTTGATCTGAGCCACCACCAGGTGCTAAGAACGAGCCATGGTTGAATGCTAAGCATCCGAGAATGTGATTTTTATGACCCCTTCTGAGAGGCCCAGAACCAGCCCGAGCCAGCCCGCCTCTGAACGGTTTCAGCGACCCTCCCTGCCCCCACCCTTTGTTTTCTTTTAGACTGGTGCCACCGAGGTGATATCCTTGCCTGAAGGCAGGGATTTCACCTAAGCACTTGGAGGCAGATTTACAAGCCCCCTGCGCCACCAGTACGTCACTTTTCGTGACGTACTGGTGGCGCAGGGGGCTCCTCCATATTTACAAGGAGAGGAAAAGCCACCCTGCGTGACTTTTCCTCTCCTTGTAAATACGGCCCCTTCACACGCAGCACTTTGCGTTGAAGGGGCGTTCCATGGGTGTTGCTGTGGGTGTTCCCACGCAACACCCATGGAACAAGACACATCTCCAGATTTACGAGAAATCGTAAATCTGGGGATGCGTGTGAATGCTACGCCACCCTAGAGGTGGCGTAGCGAGGCGCAACGAGGAGAAATGTTTTCATTTCTCCTCGTTATTTCCTCTTTCAATGCGTGCTGCATTCTACAGCACACATTGAAGGAGGAAAATGCCTGTAGTGATTGTTTTTGTGCAGGAAGGTGCCCCTTCCTGCACAAAAACAATCTCCCCACGACGCAGGCATCCTTGCACCATGGTGCAAGGGTGCCTGCGCCGGCGCATGGCTGCAGTTTGTGCGCTAGCGCAGGGGGAAGCACAGGAATGTGACATATTCTTGTAAATATGTCGCATTCCTGTGCTTCGGAAGTGCCGCAGCGTGGCGCAGCAAAAGGGCTTGCGGTGCCGCGCAGCGGGACTTCCTCGTAGATCTGCCCCGTAATGTGTTGTGAATGTGAGCATGGGGTGGGAGTGGGAAGATGTGCACAGCAGGGGGAAAGGGATGGCCAGTGCAGGTGATGCTTTTCTTTGGTATAGGAATTTCTGCTGGCATCATAGCCCAGGGTTTGCTGTCTGTGCACTTGTATAGATGTGTATTCCATACAAGTGCACAGACAGCAAACCCTGGGCTATGACGCCAGCAGGAATTACTTTACAAAGGAAAAGCGTCACCTGCACTGCCATCCCTTTCCCCCTGCGGTCTGTGCACCTGTATGGAATACACATCCACGGCGCTGCTCACCAGATGAATGGTGAACAGGGCCATGGATCTGTCTCTTTTTGCATCCAAGGGCACCGACGAAGAAGCAGAGGAGGCCCAGGCAAGGAGAAACCAGGAGACATTTGACCCACATCTATCTACACAGTGAGACCTTCGGGAGGGGTTGGATGCCAGGACGACAGTGCTGCTGATCAGCCAGACTCCACTGAATAGTATCAGAAGAGCAGGCAGCAGTTTTTAAGTAAGTTCCAGTAACTTTAATGCATTCTACAGCATCAGCATTACCTACTGGCTGCATATCTAGGTTACTCTAAGTGAACGGTGTTCTAGACTTACATGTATGGAAACGTCAAGGAGGACAGTCCCCTCCGAATATGTAAATGTAGTGTAAGCTTGTAGTGTTCAGCTTTTGGGGTGCCAGGGGGTAACTTTAGGGTTCAGGTTGGGTGTGGGTTTTAGGGTGCCAGGGAGTAATTTTAGGGTTCAGGGTGGGTTAGGGAGTGGGGTGCCAGGGGGTAATTTTAGGGTTCCGGGTGGGTATGGGTTTTGGGGTGGCAGGGGGTAATTTTAGGGTTCCAGGCGGGTTTGGGTGTTGGTGTGCCAGGGGGATAATTTTAGGGTTCAGGGTGGGTATGGGTGTTGGGGTACCAGGGGGGTAATTTTAGGGTTCAGGGCGGGTATGGGTTTTAAGGGGCCAGGAGGGTAATTTTAGGGTTCAGGGAGGGTATGAGTTTTGGGGGGCAGGGGTAATTTTAGGGTTCAGGGTGGGTATGGGTTTTGGGGTGCCAGGGGATAATTTTAGGGTTCATGGTGGGTATGGGTTTTGGGGTACCAGGGGGTAATTTTAGGGTTCCGGATGGGTATGGGTTTTGGGGTGCCAGGGGGTAATTTTAGGGTTCCAGGCGGGTATGCGTGTTGGTGTGCCAGGGGGTAATTTTAGGGGTCAGTGTGGGTATGGGTTTTGGGGTGCCAGGGGGATAAATTTAGGGTTCAGGGTCGGTATGGGTGTTGGGGTACCAGGGGGTAATTTTAGGGTTCAGGGCGGGTATGTGTTTTAAGGGGCCAGGAGGGTAATTTTAGGGTTCAGGGAGGGTATGAGTTTTGGGGGGGCAGGGGTAATTTTAGGGTTCAGGGTGGGTATGGGTTTTGGGGTACCAGGGGGATCATTTTAGGGTTCAGGGTGGGTATGGGTTTTGGGGTGCAAGGGGGGACATTTTAGGATTCAGGGCGGGTATGAGTTTTGGGGTGCCAGGGGGACAATTTTAGGGGTCAGGGCGGGTATGGGTTATGGGTTTTGGGGTGCCAGGGGGCTAATTTTAGGGATCAGGGAATGTATGAGTTTTAAGGGGCCAGGGGGTAATTTTAGGGTTCATGTGTGCTCTAATTGTTGTCCAGTTTCAAATGCAGAATTCACCACTTTTTTTTTCTCAGCTTGGCCTGAGCATTACCCGATCCTGATTGTCTGCCATTTTAGCCCCGCCCCTATTGATTAACATTTGCAACGCCCCTTCATTTGCCAGGTTAGCCCCCCCCTGGAAAAATTTCTGCGGACGCCCATGCACACACCATAAACTCCCTGAATCCTCCATAACACACTATACACTCCCCGGATCCTCCAGCACACACCAAAAACTCTCTGAATCCTCCATCTCACACTAATAAGCTCCCATAATCCTCCAATCCCCACCATAGACTCCAGGGAACCCTCCAGCACACACTATAACCTCCCATAATCCTCCAGCACACAGCATACACTCCCAGGATCCTCCAGCACACACTATAACCTCCCATAATACTCCAGCACACAATATACATTTCCTGGATCCTCCAGTACACACCATGTACTCCCAAAACCCTCGACACACACCACAAACTCCCAGGATCCTCGACACACACCACAAACTCCCAGGATCCTCCACACACACCATAAACTCTCATAATCTTCCATCACACACTATACACTGCCAGGATCCTCCAGCACACACCATAAACTCCGAGGATCCTTCAGCACACACTATACACTCCAGGATCCTCCAGCACACACCATAACCTCCCAGGATCCTCCAGCACACACTATACACTCCCAGGATCCTCCAGCACACACTATACACTCCCAGGATCCTCCAGCACACACCATAACCTCCCAGGATCCTCCAACACACACTATACACTCCCAGGATCCTCCAGCACACACTATACACTCCAGGATCCTCCAGAACACACCATAACCTCCCAGAACCCTCCAGCACACACTATACACTCCCAGGATCCTCCAGCACACACCATAACCTCCCAGGATCCTCTAGCACACACTATACACTCCCAGGATCCTCCAGCACACACTATACACTCCAGGATCCTCCAGAACACATAATAACCTCTCAGAACCCTCCAGCACACACTATACACTCCAAGGATCCTCCAGCACACACTATACACTCCAGGATCCTCCAGCACACACCATAACCTCCCAGGATCCTCCAGCACACACCGTAACCTCCCAGGATCCTCCAGCACACACTATACACTCTCTGGATCCTCCAGCACACACCATAACCTCCCAGGATCCTCCAACACACACTATACACTCCCAGGATCCTCCAGCACACACTATAAACTCCAGGATCCTCCAGAACACACCATAACCTCCCAGAACCCTCCAGCACACACTATACACTCCCAGGATCCTCCAGCACACACCATAACCTCCCAGGATCCTCCAGCACACACTATACACTCCCAGGATCCTCCAGCACACACTATACACTCCAGGATCCTCCAGAACACACCATAACCTCCCAGAACCTTCCAGCACACACTATACACTCCCAGAATCCTCCAGCACACACTATACACTCCAGGATCCTCCAGCACACACCATAACCTCCCAGGATCTTCCAGCACACACCGTAACCTCCCAGGATCCTCCATCACACACTATACACTCCCAGGATCCTCCAGCACACACTATACACCCCCAGGATCCTCCAGCACACACTATACACTGCAGGATCCTCCAGCACACACCATAAACTCCCAGGATCCTCCAGCACAAACTGTAACCTCTCAGAACCCTCCAGCATACACTATACACTCCCAGGATCCTCCAGCACACACCGTAACCTCCCAGAACCCTCCGGCATACACTATACACTCCCAGGATCCTCCAACACACACCATAACCTCCCAGGATCCTCCAGCACACACTATACACTCCCAGGACCCTCCAGAACACACCATAACCTCCCAGAACCCTCCAGCACACACTATACACTCCCAGGATCCTCCAGCACACACTATACACTCCAGGATCCTCCAGCACACACCATAACCTCCCAGGATCCTCCAGTACACACTGTAACCTCCCAGAACCCTCCAGCATAAGCTATACACTCCCAGGATACTCCAACACACACCGTAACCTCCCAGGATCCTCCAGCACACACCGTAACCTCCCAGAACCCTCCAGCATACACTATACACTCCCAGGATCCTCCAGCACACACCATAACCTCCCAGGATCCTCCAGCACACACTATACACTCCCAGGATCCTCCAGCACACACTATACACTCCAGGATCCTCCAGCACACACCATAACCTCCAGGATCCTCCAGCACACACCGTAACCTCCCAGAACCCTCCAGCATACACTATACACTCCCAGGATCCTCCAGCACACACCGTAACCTCCCAGGATCCTCCAGCACACACCGTAACCTTCCAGAACCCTCCAGCATACACTATACACTCCCAGGATCCTCCAGCACACACTATACACTCCCAGGATCCTCCATCACACACACCAGAAATTCCAGGATCCTCCAGCACACACCATAAACTCCCTGAATACTCCATCACACACTATACACTCCCCGGATCCTCCAGCACACACCAAAAACTCCCTGAATCCTCCATCACACACTATACACTCCCATAATCATCCTGCACACACTATAACCTCCCATAATCCTCCAGCACACAGCATACACTCCCAGGATCCTCCAGCACACACTATAAACTCCCTGAATCCTCCACCTCACACTAATAAGCTCCCATAATCTTCCAATCCCCACCATAGACTCCCGGGAACCCTCCAGCACACACTATAAACTCCCATAATCATCCAGCACACACTATAACCTCCCATAATCCTCCAGCACACAGCATACACTCCCAGGATCCTCCAGCACACACTATAAGCTCCCAGGATCCTCCAGCACACACCATGTACTCCCAGAACCCTCGACACACACCACAAACTCCCAGGATCCTCCACACACACCACAAACTCCCAGAATCCTCCATCACACACCATAAACTCCCATAATCTTCCATCACACACTATACACTTCCCGGATCCTCCAGCACACACCATAAACTCTGAGGATCCTCCAGCACACACTATACACTCCCAGGATCCTCCAACACACACCAAAATAACTTCCCAGGATCCTCCAGCACACACTATAAACTCCCAGGATCCTCCAGCACACACTATACACTCCCAGGATCCTCCAGCACACACCATAACCTCCCAGGATCCTCCAGCACACACTATACACTCCCAGGATCCTCCAGCACACACCATAACCTCCCAGGATCCTCCAGCACACACTATAAACTCCCAGGATCCTCCAGCACACACTATACACTCCCAGGATCCTCCAGCACACACCATAACCTCCCAGGATCATCCAGCACACACTATACACTCCCAGGATCCTCCAGCACACACTATACACTCCCAGGATCCTCCAGCACACACTATACACTCCCAGGATCCTCCAGCACACACTATACACTCCCAGGATCCTCCAGCACACACCATAAACTCCGAGGATCCTCCAGCACACACTATACACTCCCAGGATCCTCCAGCACACACCGTAACCTCCCAGAACGCTCCAGCACACACTATAAACTCCCAGGATCCTCTAGCACACACTATACACTCCCAGGATCCTCCAGCACACACCATAAACTCCCAGGATCCTCCAGCTCACACTATACACTCCCAGGATACTCCAGCACACACCATAAACTCCCAGGATCCTCCAGCACACACTATACACTCCAGGATCCTCCAGCACACACCATAAACTCCCAGGATCCTCCAGCACACACTATAAACTCCCAGGATCCTCCTGCACACACCATAAACTCCCAGGATCCTTCAGCACACACCATGAACTCCCAGAACTATCCAGCACACACTACACACTCCCAGGATCCTCCAGCACACACCATAAACTCCCAGGATCCTCCTGCACACACCATAAACTCCCAGGATCCTCCAGCACACACTACACACTCCCAGGATCCTCCATCACACACTATACACTCCCAGGATACTCCAGCACACACCATAAACTCCCAGGATCGTCAAAGCACACACTATACACTCCAGGATCCTCCAGCACACACCATGAACTCCCTGAACCCTCCATCACACACCATTAACTCACAGAACCCTCCATCACACACTATACTGTCCCCGAATCCTCCAGCACACACCATGAACTCCCAGAACCCTCCATCACACACTATACACTCCCTGAATCCTCCATCACACACTATAAACTCCCATAATCCTCCAGCACACACCATAAACTCCCCGGCCTCAGTGCCAGTGCTCGCTCAGTAAAACTGACATGTGAATTGGTAACCCCAATTAGCAAGGACTCTAAACCCTTATAAGTCCCTGGTAAGTAGTAGCAGTGGTACCCAGGACATGGGAGTTAAAGGGGTCACCAAGGCCTGAAACACTGATTGTGCCCGCCTGAGTGATCCAAGTAAACAGACGACAGCACGCCTGCCATTGCAGACTGCAGGAGCATCACTGATGGCTCCAATGTGACTCTGCCCTCACCATGAGTGGAAAACTCACACCACAACTTTGACCTCACCATGAGTGGAAAGGTCACAGCACTACTTTTAATATATGTCAGTCACCCCCTAAGGAAGACCCCCTGAGCCCAGGAGGCAGAGCGCATTATATTAAAGCTTATATGTCCATATAGTAGCCTTTTCCGTCCATTAAGGGCTGCTATAAGTAATCAGTGGTCCACAGGATAACACGGGCTGACACCCAGGCAACCTCGGGGTTGCCAGCTCCATTATGGTACTGCCGAAATATGTCATGTTTGGTATCAAACAACTTACCTCCTCCCCCTGGCACGACTCATGCCAGAATTGATGCGGCATGCCCCCAGGTGATTACCTTAGAGATTGCCCACCTGGTTGCCCCAGGCTTCCCTGTGCTCTGGCTGGTAGCTGCTGCTGCCAAGACAGGAATCTGACACCCTTCCAGGAGGTGTGAACTCTTTCTGGAGTCAGAAGCAATGGCCTGGACGGGAAGGAGTTGGCACATCCCTCCCAAACAGAATGGCTAGTGAAGTAGCACATCAAGGCGATGAGGTTTAAAGCTTTCAGCGCCTCTGATATGCATCCAGGCTGCCTCTCAAAGAAAGGAACAGCCGCCCCCTGCCTCAGGCACATTTACACCCGGGCAGGCGGGAAAATGATGCAGTCAAGAGATGTTCACTCCCAGAAGCTAGCCACAACTGTAAGGTAGGCTACCTGGTCTGTACAGCTAAGGAAGGTTTCCAACTTTTTTATAAAGTTGCAGAATAGAGGGTTTTGGGTAGAAAAGGTGACCCCCCCCTGGATGTGGTAATCTCAGGGGTGCATTAGCCACTGGGGCTAGTAGCCCATTGGCCACTTGCAGCCACACCCCTAACATTCCTAAATATAGGACTTCAGGGGCACCCCTAACACCAGAACCTCAGTTCTGATCTGACTTGCAACAAAGGACGCAGAAGAGACCTGAGTCTGCAACAACAGGAGCTTCAGAAACCAAAGGCGCGATACTCTGCACTTGTGTCAACCTACCTGGAACTGGACGACTGTGACTCGTCCCGGACCAAAGACCAGTTCCCCTAGACAGAGGGACACCTTTGAGAGCCAAAGGCGACACCAGAATCCCCTAGACTAGTGGCACTTCCCCCCCCTGCAGTCCGCAGGTAAAAACAAAGTACCAGAACCAAAGAATCCCTTGCCATCGGGCCCTCTAAATGAGTGCCCAAAGTAGATGGTCCAGTGCATTGTGGGAAATGTAGTCCTGGCCTCCGGCAAGTTTCAGGTGGCTATCATTTGTCCCTGGACCTCCGGATGTTGAAATAACTTCTTGCTGATCTTACTGCTGCCAAGGCTTGTTGGTAGCCAGTCCTGTAACCACCACCTTTACTTGATGCTGCAACTCGAAGGAACACCCCAACATCTTCATTCGATGCCAGCAGTGGCCCCGTTGTCGACCTTTTGCACCCGTTTCCTCACCAGCACTGTGTAAGTGGTAAATACAGCTTCCCCACGGCTCCTGCTTCAGCACCACGGACAGCCAGGACAACTCTACACCCGGGCTTCTCGAGCCAGGTAAAATCGAGCTGACTGTTCTGGCCTTGGCCGTGGGACCGGCATCACCTTAACCCTCCTTGGGTACCATTCAACTCGACCTGCAAGTGACCGATTATCACTAGGGCTTTTTATTATTGACCGCAATGCTAACATTTTGCAGTACTGTTTTGCACTGATTGCATTTTGCTTCTAAAAACCATAACTCCAAATATACTTATCTGATTGACTTCATTTTGGTGTGTAAAGTTATATAAAAATCTGCTATATTTTTACAAATTGGTGTTGGATTTCTTTCAAATTCTTCCCCGCCAAATTCCTTGATAAAGACATCAACCGCCAACTTACGGAACACCTGGAGAGACACAACCTGCTGGACACCTCCCAATCCGGTTTCCACGTCAACCACAGCACCGAAACCGCCCTGATCCCTGTCACTGACAACATCAAAACCCTCCTCGACCGGGGAGAAACAGCAGCACTGATCCACCTCAACCTCTCAGCAGCGTTCGATACTGTATCCCACTGCACCCTCATCAAGGGACTCCACCAAGAGACTCCACCACATAGGGATCCAGGGAGACGCCCTCAGATGGACTGCATCCTTCCTCACAGGACGAACCCAGAGAATCTGCCTACCACCCTTCACCTCGGAACCCAAAAGCATCATCTGCGGCATCCCTCAAGGTTCATCCCTCAGCTCCACCCTGTTCAACACCTACATGATGCCACTGGCCAACATCGTAAGAACCCACAGCTGCAGCATCATATCTTATGCAGATGACACCCAGCTCATCCTCTCACTCTCAGAAGACCCCTCCACCACTAGGACAAACTTCCACAACTGCATGATGAGTGTCTCTGACTGGATGAAGGCCAACTGCCTGAAGCTCAACACAGACAAGACAGTAGTGCTGATTTTTGGGAACAACACCTTCCTGTGGAACGACACCTGATGGCCCTCAGTCCCACACCGACAGATGACGCCTGGAACCTTGGCATCATCCTGGACAGCAAACTCAACATGAAATGCAAGATCAATGCAGTCTCATCCATCTGCTTCTACACCCTTCGCATGCCCGAAAGAGTTTTAGATGGCTCCCCGTCAACAGCAGGAAAACCGCCACTCCAGCCCTAGTCACCAGCATGCTGGACTAGGGCAACGCGCTCTACGCTGTTATCACCGCTCAACACCTGTACAGACTCCAGATGATACAGAACTATGCTGCCGGACTTATCCTCGACCTCCACCAATGGACCCACATCACCCAGCATCTCAGGAACCTCCATTGGCTCACCATCCAGGAAAGATGCCAATTCAAGATGCTGAGATAGGCCTTCAAGGCCTTCCACGACCAAGGACCAGCATACATCAACCATTGCCTGAACTTCCACCAACCCTCCAGACACCTGCGCTCCGCCTCCCGTGCCCTCACACACACTCCCCGCATCCACCAAAGCTACAGTGGAGGAAGCTCCTTCTCCTACCTCGCCGCCAAGTCCTGAAACAATCTTCCCCTCCACCTACAAACATTATCCTCTCTCCCCGAATTCAGGAAGGGACTCAAGACCTGGCTGTTCAACTGATCCCAGCCAGATCCCAGCAAGACCCTCGCACCTGGATACCCTCATGGGTGATAAGCCGCGCTTTACAAATCCCAATTGATTGATTGATATACTTCGTCAATTCCTGTGCACCTCCCAGCACCTCTCAGTATATTCCCAGAATCGCATAATACATGCTAATAAACCCTTTTACCCTTTCCGTGTCCAGAATCCCTCAGACCTCCTCAGTTTGTTCCCATAACCCCTTACTCCTACTATGTCTGCTCTCACAATGCTAATTACTCCACAGGTCTGGGAAGCACTAGAACGCTAATTGTGCTTAAACACTTAGGGAGCTCCATGAAAGAAGATGGGTCTGAGCCCATTATTGGTCAATAGAATAATCAACCCGTTGGGATATCCCTCGGGTTCCCTCGACTCACAAAAAACCATAGCATGATTGTGCTTCACTTGAAAACTCAATTCACAAAAAACTCAATTTATTTCGAATGTGAATAAAGAAACTGTTTACGTTGATGACAGTATGTCCACTTTAAAAAAACTAAAATTTACAAAAATGAAGAGAAGCAAACATCACTAAAAAGTCATCATCGGAGCTAAACAAAACAATACATTCTTATATAATCAATTGAAGCAAACGTCTGTTAGTATTTTTTCCCAAATCTTTTTATTGACATTCCAATAAAAACAAGAACAAGAATCAAACTGTGCACTGGTAAATCCATTGACACTGTCTGAATTGCGGCATCAAACCTTTGTGTCCCCTCTCTCCCTTCCTCCCCAACACAGCCAACAGCGGTTTTCGACCTGACCACATTAGGCTGCAATTCCTATAACTTGATAGGGATAATGTCGTCACAAATATTACCTCTGTATCCATTGCAACGTCCCCAGATTTTTGCCCATTTTTGGGGGAAACAACAGCTTTCATATACCATCCTCTCGGCCAACATACACCAATCCATTTCACATTTCCAAGTTTCTAGTTGTGGCGCTTGTTCTGTGTCCCACGATCTTGCCACATTCCATTTAGATACAGCCAACCCTAGGGTAGGCCATATACGCTCCATACGGAGCAGGCCTGTTTCCTCCCAGATATTCAGGAGACACCACTTTGCTGAAGAAGTGAGAGAGCCTTCACACATCTCACCCATGCATGCAGCTACCACCACCCAAACGTTTTGACATATCGGTCAGTCCCATACCATATGGTATGAAGCACCAGTGTGTCCACAACCTCGACGACATCTGTCGTTTGATGCTTTACCCATCTGAACCAGCATGGTCTGAGCGTAGTAGATGCGATGGAGGATCTTCAACTGAACCTGTGCTAGTACTGAACGTCTGAAGTGCATGAAGTATCAGCGGGACCACTTTTGCCACCATTACCAACCAGTCTTTATTCCAAACACTCAAGTTGGAACAAACGATCCATCCTCTTCAGTCATCACGTGCTTAATCTGTATGGAGTCTTTCTACTACCTTTGGTGTAGTCTTCTATGTTTACAGAGAAAAGACTAAATCCAATCTCTCCTTGAGCCCTCTGTGTGATGTACAGTCAAGCCGCTGAATCCAAAAAGCTTCTCTTCGTAGGTCTCTTACGGAACTTACAACCTCTTATAGTTTCTGAAACTAATTCCAACACTTAAAATCTCAATTGTGTGAGTTTATGTTTATTTTCTTTGAAACAGAGGGCCACATGTGAACTCATGCTATCAGCACCAAAGGTGATGCAGGCAGTTCGATTATTTCGTTCCCAAAATCAGGCCATTTTGGTGCATTCAAAAAATCTTTCCATCCTGTATATTCCCAGAATTCCTCCTCCCCATTGAGCCTGTTTCTAAAATCTCTGAACCAGTGGTTAATTTGTGAAAAATAAATGCCGGGTCTCTCGTCAGAAGGCAGTTGCACCAGCCATTGCTCCTATTAGCGCTGCCTATAACAGAACTAACTACTAACCATGAAACCCTACAAGTGGGGAGAGGATGTGGCGTAGAGGCCAGAGCTGCCAACTTTGGAGCTGGGGAACCAGGTTTGAGTCTTGGCGTGGGCTCAACATCCTGTGATTCTGGGCAAATCACTTAACATCCCCGAGCCTACAAAAAATGAATGTGTACTTAACTGGTGCTCATGAAAAGCGCTTTGTGTCGAGTTTGTGCTATAAGGGCCAGTGTTGACAATCAAGTGCCGGTGCCGAGCACCAGAAACCACCAGCTCAAATTAAGCGCTGCTCTGAACCATGTTCTATTGCTCCAAAATGTTTTTTGCTCCAGAGGCTGTGCGAGGAGGGAGTGTAGGCCAGGGAGGCGGGTCTTCCCATCTTGAGCCTTTGATCATCTGCAGTGTAGGCCAGGGAGGCGGGTCTTCCCATCTTGAGCCTTTGATCGGCTGCAGTGTAGGCCAGGGAGGCGGGTCTTCCCATCTTGAGCCTTTGATCATCTGCAGTGTAGGCCAGGGAGGCGTCTTGAGCCTTTGATCATCTGCAGTGTAGGCCAGGGAGGCGGGTCTTCCCATCTTGAGCCTTTGATCATCTGCAGTGTAGGCCAGGGAGGCGGGTCTTCCCATCTTGAGCCTTTGATCATCTGCAGTGTAGGCCAGGGAGGCGGTCCTTCCCATCTTGAGCCTTTGATCATCTGCAGTGTAGGCCAGGGAGGCGGGTCTTCCCATCTTGAGCCTTTGATCATCTGCAGTGTAGGCCAGGGAGGCGGGTCTTCCCATCTTGAGCCTTTGATCATCTGCAGTGTAGGCCAGGGACGCAGGTCTTCCCATCTTGAGCCTTTGATCGGCTGCAGTGTAGGCCAGGGACGCAGGTCTTCCCAGCTTGAGCCTCTGATCGGCTGCAGTGTCGGCCAGGGACGCAGGTCTTCCCATCTTGAGCCTCTGATCATCTGCAGTGTAGGCCAGGGAGGCGGGTCTTCCCATCTTGAGCCTTTGATCATCTGCAGTGTAGGCCAGGGAGGCGGGTCTTCCCATCTTGAGCCTTTGATCATCTGCAGTGTAGGCCAGGGACGCGGGTCTTCCCATCTTGAGCCTTTGATCATCTGCAGTGTAGGCCAGGGAGGCGGGTCTTCCCATCTTGAGCCTTTGATCATCTGCAGTGTAGGCCAGGGACGCAGGTCTTACCATCTTGAGCCTTTGATCGGCTGCAGTGTAGGCCAGGGACGCAGGTCTTCCCAGCTTGAGCCTCTGATCGGCTGCAGTGTCGGCCAGGGACGCAGGTCTTCCCATCTTGAGCCTTTGATCATCTGCAGTGTAGGCCAGGGAGGCGGGTCTTCCCATCTTGAGCCTTTGATCATCTGTAGTGTAGGCTAGGGAGGCGGGTCTTCCCATCTTGAGCCTTTGATCATCTGCACTGTAGGCCAGGGAGGCAGGTCTTCCCATCTTGAGCCTTTGATCGGCTGCAGTGTAGGCCAGGGAGGCAGGTCTTCCCATCTTGATCATCTGCAGTGTAGGCCAGGGAGGCAGGTCTTCCCATCTTGAGCCTTTGATCGGCTGCAGTGTAGGCCAGGGAGGCAGGTCTTCCCATCTTGAGCTTTGATCATCTGCCGTGTAGGCCAGGGAGGCAGGTCTTCCCATCTTGAGCCTTTGATCGGCTGCAGTGTAGGCCAGGGAGGCGGGTCTTCCCATCTTGAGCCTTTGATCGGCTGCAGTGTAGGCCAGGGAGGCGGGTCTTCCCATCTTGAGCCTTTGGTCGGCTGCAGTGTAGGCCAGGGAGGCAGGTCTTCCCATCTTGAGCCTTTGATCATCTGCAGTGTAGGCCAGGGAGGCAGGTCTTCCCATCTTGAGCCTTTGATCGGCTGCAGTGTCGGCCAGGGAGGCAGGTCTTCCCATCTTGAGCCTTTGGTCGGCTGCAGTGTAGGCCAGGGAGGCGGGTCTTCCCATCTTGAGCCTTTGGTCGGCTGCAGTGTAGGCCAGGGAGGCAGGTCTTGCCATCTTGAGCTTTGATCATCTGCAGTGTAGGCCAGGGAGGCAGGTCTTCCCATCTTGAGCCTTTGATCATCTGTAGTGTAGGCTAGGGAGGCGGGTCTTCCCATCTTGAGCTTTGATCATCTGCAGTGTAGGCCAGGGAGGCAGGTCTTCCCATCTTGAGCCTTTGATCATCTGTAGTGTAGGCTAGGGAGGCGGGTCTTCCCATCTTGAGCCTTTGATCATCTGCAGTGTAGGCCAGGGAGGCGGGTCTTCCCATCTTGAGCCTTTGATCATCTGCAGTGTAGGCCAGGGAGGCGGGTCTTCCCATCTTGAGCCTTTGATCATCTGCACTAAGCATCACTGCCGGATGGAACCCTGGACCACATGTAATAGCCGCTTGCCTGCAGGCTCTACATCCAGCCTGCCCAGTGAGCAGCATGCAGACAGTCCAGGAATCTGAGCAACATTACTATATTAAATTCCACTGAGGTTTTTAGAAATGGAAGAAGGACTGCCAATAGCAGAACTTTAAGTCAGAAAAAAAGGCGGGTTTGGGTCGGTCCTTTAATAGGGGTGTTGGCAAAGAAGCATAACTAGAAATCCTTTCCAAGGGGTGTTGCCTATGTGATAAAGGCTGTGGCTTCGACGTGCAAAACAAAATGTGCGTCCCACAGTGTGCCACCTAACCAGACTTTGGGATCCTCTCTGAGTTTCCTGTTATTGCATCCAGACATATCACACAACAATGAACATATATGTAAAACAACACAAACCTACTGGCTTTGACATTGCCTGTTAGCAGTCTTAGATAAACGAGTAACAACAATGATTTTGTTGTGAACAATTAAAATGGAAAATGTATCAATTCTGAGAATATGAGACTGAAAATCAAACATGATGAAGGTTTTTGGAAGGGGTGATGGTTTTTGGAAGGGGTGATGGTTTTTGGGAGGGGTGATGGTTTTTGGAAGGGGTGATGGTTTCTGGAATGGGTGATGGTTTTTGGGAGGGGTGATGGTTTTTGGGAGGGGTGATGGTTTTTGGAAGGGGTGATGGTTTTTGGGAGGGGTGATGGTTTTTGGGAGGGGTGATGGTTTCTGGAATGGGTGATGGTTTTGGGAGGGGTGATGGTTTTGGGAGGGGTGATGGTTTTTGGGAGAGGTGATGGTTTTTGGATGGGGTGATGGTTTTTGGAAGTGGTGATGGTTTTTGGGAGGGGTGATGGTTTTTGGAAGGGGTGATGGTTTTTGGAAGGTGGGATGGTTTTTGGAAGGTGGGATGGTTTTTGGGAGGGGTGATGGTTTTTGGATGGGGTGATGGTTTTTGGGAAGGGTGATAGTTTCTGGAATGGGTGATGGTTTTTGGGAGGGGTGATGGTTTTTGGATGGGGTGATGGTTTTTGGAAGGGGTGATGGTTTTGGGAGGGGTGATGGTTTTTGGGAGGGGTGATGGTTTTGGGAGGGGTGATGGTTTTGGGAGGGGTGATGGTTTTTGGGAAGGGTGATGGTTTCTGGAATGGGTGATGGTTTTGGGAGGGGTGATGGTTTTGGATGGGGTGATGGTTTTGGGAGGGGTGATGGTTTTGGGAGGGGTGATGGTTTTTGGAAGGGGTGATGGTTTTTGGATGGGGTGATGGTTTTTGGAAGGGGTGATGGTTTTTGGGAGGGGTGATGGTTTTTGGAAGGGGTGATGGTTTTTGGAAGGTGGGATGGGTGATGGTTTTCGGGAGGGGTGATGGTTTTTGGGAGGGGTGATGGTTTTTGGATGGGGTGATGGTTTTTGGGAGGGGTGATGGTTTTTGGGAGGGGTGATGGTTTTTGGGAGGGGTGATGGTTTTTGGATGGGGTGATGGTTTTTGGGAGGGGTGATGGTTTTTGGGAGGGGTGATGGTTTTTGGGAAGGGTGATGGTTTCTGGAATGGGTGATGGTTTTTGGGAGGGGTGATGGTTTTTGGATGGGGTGATGGTTTTTGGGAGGGGTGATGGTTTTTGGGAGGGGTGATGGTTTTTGGAAGGGGTGATGGTTTTTGGATGGGGTGATGGTTTTTGGAAGGGGTGATGGTTTTTGGGAGGGGTGATGGTTTTTGGAAGGGGTGATGGTTTTTGGAAGGTGGGATGGGTGATGGTTTTCGGGAGGGGTGATGGTTTTTGGGAGGGGTGATGGTTTTTGGAGGGTCTCAATCACTCCTGTTCTCCCCTTCACCCCACTTCCATTTGCAGTCTCTCTCTTTCTGTTAGACACATATGTCCTTTTTCTCTCCACATGTTTCTGAAAGGCTCCATCTGGATATCTCACACCTCAACTCTTTCCTCTTCAGCTCCCTCTTCTCACTGGAGGAGGGCGAGCCAACAAATGAACAGACAGAGCCAGGTCAAGGGTCGTGCTTTGCTCTAAGAGCTCATTCACGAGCACTACACATGAAAATTAAGCATCAGAAATCATACAAAACACAATAAAGTCTCCTCAAAATTAAACAAGGGCATTTCTTTAACATGATGACACTTTTCACTTTAGTTCATCAGATTATATCACTGCATTGAGAGGCAATTATGTAAAGTGATAGTGATAGATTTTACACATGAACTTAGAAACATTTATGCTCACCATAACGACAATGTCACTAGTGAGCTGAGAGGCAAGTCAGGTGTCATCTGTACCCTATACATGGCCTAGATTTGTATTACGCATGGAGCAACATTCTAATCTATTAAATCCAACACAAGAGGTTTTTGTACATCATATATATTCTAAGCTCATGTGTTTGAATGTGCTCTCATATGTGATAATGAAGAAAAAGTAGGCTCAGTGAAATAAAATATTGCCTAGGATCACACAATTTGCTCAAGCGGGGAAGCCCTGATTGTTCCTAGGTTTTCTTGTTTAAGATTGTGCAGCTCTGCACACTAGATTGGGGTCCTATACTCTCATATTATTTTTACATCAAATGTCACTGATTTGTTGTTAATTCTTGGTGCATGAGGTTAGAGTGCGGATGGCAGGCAGAAGCCATCTAAAAACCCAGCTTGTTTTGTGGCCGAGGGTCCAGGAGGACCTTGAGCTGAGTCAGAGCCAGGCCTCTGGGTCAAGCACTGCTGGAACTTTCAGTCACACCCTGCCCCTCCACAGCAGGCAATCCCCGTCGCTGACCCAATTCAGGAAGGATCTCAAGACCTGGCTCTTCGACTGAACCTCCACGCCCAGATGGATCAACACCCGCCCCCCTCCCCCAGCACCTTGAGACCTTCACGGGTGAGTAGCCGTGCTTTACAAACTCCCGATTGATTGATTGATTGATTGAGTCACTCGCCCACCTCAGCCTTGCACCTTCTTCTTCTGCAAGTACTTCCTCGCATCTTCTTCATTTCACCATCCCCCACACAAAACGTACCCACTCACCTGTAAGGAATGCATCTACTTTGTCTTCGCCCCGTCAATATCTTGGCAGCTTTCTACCTCCTTCAAAACTTTACACATAGAATATCAATTACAATTGGCACATGCGACTATTGCTCCATGTGCTCTGCAGAGAGGCCAATGATTGGATGAGCATGTATGATGAACAACTTTATGATCCACTGACAAGCACTGTGAGAAACCAGCACTGCCTTCAGACTGTATTCCAGCACTCTCAACCGTGGCCCAATTGAAACACCCACCTGCAACCTGCACTCAGACACCTAGAGGCAACTCAGTTCACAGTGCACACTATGCAAGAGTAATATGTTACATGAAAAAACTCTAGAAACACAACATCCCACATACCCTGGGGTTTTAAATGTCCTTCACTGGTTGTCCTCCCACTTCTACAACTGACATCCGTTTGCTCACGTGGGCATCTCAAGTTTACAAAGATTCCTGCCACCCGCGGGGTCCTGCAGGGTTCCATACTGTCTCCTGTCTTCCTCAATCTTTACATGGAGCCGCATGGGGCTCTACTCACAGAGAACAGCATCACGATTCCCCCTTACTTGCACACTTCCCTACCTGTTCTCTTTGCCGTCTGCTCCCCGGTCCACCACGGGCTCGCCCGATTGATGTGGAGGGAACAGCGGTCTGCCATCTTTTCGGGAGGGGACAGGAAGAGGCGGAGCATTGACGTCAGCAGACAGCTGACTCGGAGGCCTTAACTACATGCCTCTCACTTCGCGCAGCGGACATGCGCAGCGGGCGCAGCGGGCGCGCCGGTGGCGCGCCGAAGGCACGCCAAAGGCAAGCCCGTCTGCGCCCGTCCGCCTCCGATCGAGGCCAGGGGCCACAACCCCTGCCCCTTTTTCTAAAACGATAAGGAAATATTCCCCCAGCCTCCTATATGATCTGCGAAAGTGGCCAGAAGCTGACTGCATTTCTTTCAAATTCGACCGCCCTATTTTATCATGCCCTTGTTGTAATTTCACCTGCACTCCTTCACACAAGAAACCACAGTCGCAGAATATTGCCACTCAGCTTTATCCCATTAAACAAATATCAGCTGGGGGTAGAACTAATAAAACCCAACCCAAAGAGTTTACTTTTTTTAACCTAAATTGTAGATCTCTTGCGAAACATAAGGAGGATATTTTTGATCTTCTTTATAACTCACAACCTCAGCCAGATGCAATCTTCCTCACGGAAACATGGCTACACGAAAGCTCCGGCCCTGATATTGCAGCGGCCTTACTGCCAACCTACACAATTGTTAGGAAAGACCGAGGAGATAAAATCGGTGGCGGTACTGCGATTATCTTTAAAAAAGGTTATTCGTGTAAATGGGAGACACCACCTTGTGGAGGTTGTGAAGCAGGCTTCTTTCGATTACTCCTTACTTCTCAGTTCACACTGACTGGCTTCCTGGTGTATTGCCCCCCTGGCGCAGCAGGGCTATGGGCGGCAAGCTTTCCTGACATCATTGCCCCTTTTCTACTCAATGCAGCCAAATTTACCATCGTGGGCGACCTTAACATTCACTTTGACGATCCTACATGCAAGATTGGCTCCAGCTTGATTGCCGATCTAGAAGCCATGAACATACCACTCTGTAATTCGGGTCCTACGCACAGGGGTGGCCACTTACTTGACCCCATATTCTCGAACCTACCCAACATTCATAGCCAAAAAGCTCTGCCTTTACTCTGGTCTGACCATTTTTTAGTAAATTTTAGGTTGGTGTTTGATTCACAGTCTAATAGTTTGGCCATCTCCGCACCTAAAGTTAGGAGCAGAAATTGGAAGAAACTAGATATTGACTCATTAAATCAACACCTGGTGAGCAATACTCCTGATTTGTCTCCCATTCAAATCTCGGACACAGCTACCATCCACACTTGGATAACGGCATCTGTGAACACCTGCCTTCCCATTTCACTTAAGAAATTAAATAATCACCGTCCTCCTGCCCCATGGTTCACTGAAAAATTAAAAATTGACAAAACAAAATGTAAGGCTTTAGAAAGATGTTGGAGGAAGGATTATGCCTTAGAATCCAAGCAGTGTTATAAAACTGCTAAGAGAGAATATAATGCCCTATGTAAAGCAGCGCGTGCGGAATATGTGAACAAAACTATCACATCAGCACAAAATAATGCAAAAGTCTTGTTTAAATTAGTCGGCGATCTCTCGGGAGCAACCTGTCAACCAGTACCCCCGACACTTGATGAAGCACACTGTGAAATTGTGGCGAAGTTCTTCATCGAAAAGTAGAAAAGATCCATGCAAAGCTTGAGTCGGCAACTACTAAAATGGTACAGCATTTAATGAATCCATCCCCCACTTCCGACCGTAACACCCTAGTCGGGTTCTCGGACTCGGCGTCTACCATGAAAGTAACAAACTGGCAACCCTTAGACCCTTTATCTTTCAGTTCCATTTTAAATAGTCTTAAATCAGGCTCCCTAATGACCCACTTCCAGTCAATATTCTTCAAAAACTTAATTCCTCTTCATTGAGGATCATCATGGATCTACTTAATGCCTCACTGAGGGAAGCCACTTTACCTGCAGAATGGAAACACGCACTGGTTCTTCCTCTTTTGAAGAAACCAAATGCGGATCCAGCTGAGCCTTCCAACTTCCGCCCAATTTCCCTACTCCCTGTTTTTTCTAAGATCCTAGAAAAACACGTGAATCAACAGCTTACACGGTTTGTGGAATCCAATAACATCTTACACGGGTCCCAATCAGGCTTTAGAGCCGGTTACTCCACAGAGTCTACTCTCTTAGGAGTTACCGAAACAATACGCCTGCTTCTGGATAAAGGGGAAACGGTGGCACTCATTCTATTAGATCTGAGTGCCGCCTTTGATACGGTATCTCATTCTACCCTTCTAAAAGCTCTCCAGTCCCTGGGAATTGTTGGATCAGCTTTGGAGTGGATTAAAAACTTCCTCACCAACAGGACTTTTCAGGTTTTCTCTCCATCGGCTTGCTCCAAGACCTATGCATCTCCTCATGGAGTGCCTCAGGGATCGATACTTAGTCCTATGCTATTCAATCTTTACGTCAGCCCTTTAGCTACCATCGCGGAAGAGGCTGGGTTGTCAATCTTCTCTTATGCGGATGACACCCAGCTTCTCTTTTCACTATCCGCCAATGACAAATCCAGTGTTTCATTCCTACAGTTAGGGATGTATAAATTTGCCAACTGGATGCACACTAACTGGTTAAAGCTAAATGGAGGAAAAACAGAGGTTTTGATCATGGGGAAGGATAAAGATCTTTGGGGCCCGCATCACTGGCCGCCTGAAATGGGTGAACTTCCTAAACCTGTACAAACTGTACGTAATTTGGGCATAGTGATTGACGATCAGCTGACTATGAAACAGCAAGTAGCGAAGACCACTTCTATTTGCTTCACTATTCTCAAATGGCTCCGTAAGATATTATGGATGATGCCTGAATCTACTCAAAGAACAGTCATCCAGGCCCTAATCATGTCGAGGCTTGATTATGGCAACGTCCTTTATCTAGGAGCAAATAGGGAATTAGTACGCAAGCTACAGGTGGTGCAGAATTCTGCGGCCAGGCTACTCTGTCAGGTATCGACAACATCCTCCATCACAGGCTCTTTGCGTGATCTCCATTGGCTCAGGGTTGAGCAACTGACAAAATTTAAGGCCTTATGCTATATGCATAAGATTAAGCTAGGTACAGCACCCCATTACCTATGCTCCCTAGCCCAGATATATCTTCCGCCCCGTCTACTTCGCTCCGCATCCCAAGCTACCTTTATAGTTCCTAGATTTAAACTTTCACGTATGGGCGGACGCTCCTTCTCGTACCTGGCCCCAATGTTGTGGAACTCACTACCTTCCCACGAAATTAGCCATAAAAGCTTCCGCAAAGGCCTGAAGACCTGGCTTGTCAACCAGTAAAAAGCTTGTCCGATTTGTCTGCAATCTGTCCTGTGCGCCGGGAAACCTCCGGGTAGCTGTGCGCCTTATACATTTAATTTAATAATAATAATAATAATAATAATTCATATCTCTACTTGGAAGTCTCCTCTGCTTCAGAAATCCAGCGCCTCAAGAACTGCTTACACATCATCCAGACCTGGATGTCCAGCACCTAACTGAAGCTTGTCACAACCAAGACAATATTTATCTTATTTGTCAAAAATAACAAACAGTGTAAACATGGCTCAGTTACTACAACCTGGATAGCATCCAATACCAACTTTCAACGAATGTCAATCCACTGGATTCACCCTGGACACCAACCTCATCCTCTACAAACACACCCCCAAAAAACAAAGATGGGCCGATACCAGCTCCCTCTTCGAAAGAAAGTGAAATGATTTCTTCTAGTAAGCAACTTCAGAACTGCTGTTCAAGCCCTCGTACTCATGCAGTGGGATGGTGGTAATGCTCTTCTCCACACTGGCAGCCTTTGAGGGCATCCTACAGGCCGCAGCATGTCTCATCCAGGGCCTGAAGGAATATGATGACATCACCCTCACCCTAATGGAAGTCCGTTGGCTCCCCTCGCTTTCCCACACCATCTTCAAATCACGTACAAAGCTATGAAGACCAGTACCCCTGCTTATCTTGCAGACATGCTCACCTTTGCTGAGAGTTCCTGCAGCCAGGACACCATCAAACTGCAGACTAAGAAGTGTCAAAAAACAAATGAGACAACAGGATTTTCCATCTGTGCAGGATCTAGAACAACATCCCTGTATCCATCAGGATCGCCCCAACGCTGCTCCAATTTGGGAACGAGCTGAAGTCTCACCTCTTTAAAGAACACTAGATCACAATGCATTAACTGTCCATAACCAAGCGACCTCACCTACACTTGCCTTTGACCCTGTACAGCGTTACACTGACTTTGGGCTAGGTTTGCACTATATAAATACTGAAAAGAGCTCATTGAAATGTTTTGTCGGGCGTAGCTTCGGAGGTGCTGTTTGGGGCGTTACGCCCCCTAATAAATGTATTTTCTGATGAATAGTTGGGTACAGGTGCTTTCAGTTGGGTATAGTGAGGTGTCTGTCGGATTTCACCTGGGATTTTTGCACACACACAGACAAAAACAAACACACTCTCACTCTGTTTTGAAAGTCCTCAAAATGTTAGTTATTTTACAAAATACTGTGTTTTCTCTCAGTTAGTACTCTTACCAATCCGCATTTCTCTTCATTTCCACTGCCCATCGAGCCCCTCTCAAGCTCCTTGCTTGTCACATAATTTATTTTAACATTATATGCCAGCATGATTATTGGAAAATCCGAAGGACCCCCGTGCCCCCCCACACCCTCCTTCCAATCTCACTGACCAAGTTACGCCCCTGATGTTTGGGCCAATCGGTTGGAAATCTCCGTTTCAACTCTCACGACTGGTTGGGTGGTCTTCTTCTGGCGTCCAGATGCTGGGATTCTCTGCCCCCAATCTTTGAGCTCGTGATCAAAATCTTCCACTTTGGGGAGGTTTCAGAACCTATCTCTTCCCCAGTCCTGAACTTTCTTTTATGTTTTCCGCCCTGCGTGTCTTCACTTCAGTAATGATAGCGCCGGGGCATCCTGCTGTGTATTCGTGCACTCAAAGTTACATTTGCTTATTAACTTAGTGAAATGTAAGTGACGCGATAATCAACAGCCCCTCGACATGAACTCTGTTAAAGTGGAGAATACCCCGCCCCCTCCGCATCTGGAAGCAAGGGTATAAGCATGAAGCATCCCAGTGGTGTGCAGCTTTGCTTCCACTAATGGTGGTGGTTTATCAAAGCCCCAAGGAGGTGTGGGATACGGTCGTGTTTTCGGAAAGTTCCATCATTTGGGGTGATGTGTTCTGCATCACTCTGCTGCAGGGAGTAGTTTTGTTAAGCAGGGTATAATGAGCGCCCCCTACTCCAAGTTGAACCCAGTAAACTAAGAAGGACCCCCTGCTATGGATAGAATAGCAGCAGACAGACAAGCCTCCATCTCTGATGGAGCCTCGAGATCAGCCTCGAGATGAAAGAGCCAGCCTCCACCACTGATGGAGCCTCATGGTGAAAGGAGCAGCCTCCAAGTCTGATGGAGTCTCATGGTGAAAGGACCAGCCTCCAAGTCTGATGGAGCCTGCAGGTGAAAGAACCAGCCTCCACCTCTGATGGAGCCTCATGATGAAAGGGCCAGCCTCCACGTCTGATGGAGCCTGCAGTTGAAAGGACCAGCCTTCACGTCTGATGGACCCTTGAGGCGAAAGAACCAGCCTCAATGTCTGATGGAGCCTCATGGTGAAAGGGTCAGCCTCCACGTCTGATGGAGCCTCGTGGTGAAAGGAGGCCAGCCTCCAAGTCTGATGGAGCCTCACGGTGAAAGGGCCAGCCTCCACGTCTGATGGAGGCTGCAGGTGAAAGGACCAGCCTCCACGTCTGATGGAGCGTGCAGGTGTAAGGACCAGCCTCCACGTCTGATGGAGCCTCATGGTGAAAGAACCAGCCTCCATGTCTGATGGAGCCTCATGGTGAAAGAACCAGGCTCCACATCTGATGGAGCCTCATGGTGAAAGAACCAGCCTCCAAGTCTGATGGAGTCTCATAGTGAAAGAACCAGCCTCCACCACTGATGGAGCCTCATGGTGAAAGGAGCAGCCTCCAAGTCTGATGGAGTCTCATGGTGAAAGGACCAGCCTCCACGTCTGATGGAGCCTGCAGGTGAGAGGACCAGCCTCCAAGTCTGATGGAGCCTGCAGGTGAAAGAACCAGCCTCCACCGCTGATGGAGCCTCATGATGAAAGGGCCAGCCTCCACGTCTGATGGAGCCTGCAGTTGAAAGGACCAGCCTCCACGTCTGATGGACCCTTGAGGCGAAAGAACCAGCCTCAACGTCTGATGGAGCCTCATGGTGAAAGGGCCAGCCTCCATGTCTGATGGAGCCTCGTGGTGAAAGGAGGCCAGCCTCCAAGTCTGATGGAGCCTCACAGTGAAAGGGCCAGCCTCCACGTCTGATGGAGGCTGCAGGTGAAAGGACCAGCCTCCACGTCTGATGGAGCGTGCAGGTGAAAGAACCAGCCTCCACCTCTTATGGAGCCTCATGGTGAAAGGACCAGCCTCCAAGTCTGACGGAGCCTGCAGGTGAAAGATCCAGCCTCCACGTCTGATGGAGCCTCATGGTGAAAGAACCAGCCTCCATGTCTGATGGAGCCTCATGGTGAAAGAACCAAGCTTCACGTCTGATGGAGCCTCATGGTGAAAGAACCAGCCTCCACCTGTAATGGACCCTTGAGGCGAAATAACCAGCCTCCACCTCTGATGGACCGTTGAGGCAAAATAACCAGCCTCCACCTCTGATGGACCCTTGAGGTGAAAGAACCAGCCTCCACATTTGATGGAGCCTCATGGTGAAAGAACTAGCCTCCTCATCTGATGGAGCCTCATGGTGAAAGAACCAGCCTCCACGTCTGATGGAGTCTCATTGTGAAAGAACCAGCCTCCACCTCTGATGGACCCTTGAGGCGAAATAACCAGCCTCCACCTCTGATGGACCCTTGAGGTGAAAGAACCAGCCTCCACGTTTGATGGAGCCTCATGGTGAAAGAACCAGCCTCCTCATCTGATGGAGCCTCATGGTGAAAGAACCACCCTCCATGTCTGATGGAGCCTCATGGTGAAAGAACCAGCCTCCACGTCTGATGGACCCTTGAGGCGAAATAACCAGCCTCCAGATATGATGGACCCTTGAGGCAAAATAACCAGCCTCCACCTCTAATGGACCCTTGAGGCGAAATAATCAGCCTCCAGCTCTGATGGACCCTTGAGGTGAAAGAACCAGCCTCCACCTCTGATGGACCCTTGAGGTGAAAGAACCAGCCTCCATGTTTGATGGAGCCTCATGGTTAAAGAACCAGCCTCCCCATCTGATGGAGCCTCATGGTGAAAGAACCAGACTGCACGTCTGATGGAGTCTCATGGTGAAAGAACCAGCCTCCACCTCTGATGGACCCTTGAGGCGAAATAACCAGCCTCCACCTCTGATGGACCCTTGAGGTGAAAGAACCAGCCTCCTCATCTGATGGAGCCTCATGGTGAAAGAACCAGCCTCCATGTCCGATGGAGCCTCATGGTGAAAGAACCAGCCTCCACTTCTGATGGGCCCTTGAGGCAAAATAATCAGCCTCCACCTCTAATGGACCCTTGAGGAGAAATAACCAGCCTCCACCTCTGATGGACCCTTGAGGCGAAAGAACCAGCCTCCACCTCTGATGGATCCTTGAGGCAAAAGAACCAGCCTCCACGTCTGATGTAGCCTTAAGGTGAAAGAACCTGCCTCCAAGTCTGATGGAGCCTCATGGTGAAATAATCAGCCTCCACCTCTGGTGGACCCTTGACGCCAGAGAACCAGCCGCTACGTCTGATGGAGCCTCATGGTGAAAGAAGCAGCCTCCAGGTCTGATGGAGCCTCATGGTGAAAGAACCAGCCTCCATGTCTGATGGAGTCTCATGGTGAAAGAACCAGCCTCCAACTCTGATGGACCCTTGAGGCGAAATAACCAGCCTCCACATATGATGGACCCTTGAGGCAAAATAACCAGCCTCCACCTCTAATGGACCCTTGAGGCGAAATAATCAGCCTCCACCTCTGATGGACCCTTGAGGTGAAAGAACCAGCCTCCACCTCTGATGGACCCTTGAGGTGAAAGAACCAGCCTCCATGTTTGATGGAGCCTCATGGTTAAAGAACCAGCCTCCCCATCTGATGGAGCCTCATGGTGAAAAAACCAGCCTCCTCATCTGAAGGAGCCTCATGGTGAAAGAACCAGCCTCCATGTCCGATGGAGCCTCATGGTGAAAGAACAAGCCTCCACTTCTGATGGGCCCTTGAGGCAAAATAATCAGCCTCCACCTCTAATGGACCCTTGAGGAGAAATAACCAGCCTCCACCTCTGATGGACCCTTGAGGCGAAAGAACCAGCCTCCACCTCTGATGGATCCTTGAGGCAAAAGAACCAGCCTCCACGTCTGATGTAGCCTTAAGGTGAAAGAACCTGCCTCCAAGTCTGACGGAGCCTCATGGTGAAAGAATCAGCCTCCACCTCTGATGGACCCTTGACGCCAGAGAACCAGCCGCTACGTCTGATGGAGCCTCATGGTGAAAGAACCAGCCTCCAGGTCTGATGGAGCCTCATGGTGAAAGAACCAGCCTCCACGTCTGATGGAGTCTCATGGTGAAAGAACCAGCCTCCAACTCTGATGGACCCTTGAGGCAAAATAACCAGCCTCCACCTCTGATGGACCCTTGAGGTGAAAGAACCAGCCTCCACGTTTCATGGAGCCTCATGGTGAAAGAACCAGCCTCCTCATCTGATGGACCCTCATGGTGAAAGAACCAGCCTCCACCTCTGATGGACCCTTAAGGCGAAAGAACCAACCTCCACGTCAGATAAAGACTAATGGTGAAAGAAGCAGCCTCCACCTCTGATGGACCCTTGAGGCGAAAGAACCAGCCTCCATGTCTGATGGAGTCTCATGGTGAAAGAACCAGCCTTTACGTCTGATGGACCCTTGAGGCAAAATAACCAGCCTCCACGTCTGATGGACCCTTGAGGCAAAATAACCAGCCTCCACGTTTGATGGAGCCTCATGGTGAAAGAACCAGCCTCTACGTTTGATGGACCCTTGAGGCAAAATAACCAGCCTCCACCTCTGATGGACCCTTGAGGTGAAAGAACCAGCCTCCACATTTGATGGAGCCTCATGGTGAAAGAACCAGCCTCGTCATCAGATGGAGCCTCATGGTGAAAGAACCAGCCTCCACGTCTGATGGAGCCTCATGGTAAAAGAACCAGCCTCCAGGTTTGATGGCGCCTCATGGTGAAAGAACCAGCCCCCACGTCTGATGGAGTCTCATGGTGAAAGAACCAGCATCCACGTCTGATGGTCCATTGAGGCGAAATAACCAGCCTCCATCTCTGATGGACCCTTGAGGTGAAAGAACCAGCCTCCACGTTTGATGGAGCATCATGGTGAAAGAGCCAGCCTCCTCATCTGATGGAGCCTCATGGTGAAAGAACCAGCCTCCACGTCTGATGGAGCCTCATGGTGAAAGAACCAGCCTCCACGTCTGGTGGACCCTTGAGGCAAAATAACCAGCCTCCACCACTGATGGACCCTTGAGGTGAAAGAACCAGCCTCTATGTCTGATGGAGCCTCATGGTGAAAGGACCAGCCTCCGGGTCTGATGGAGCTTCATGATTAAAGAACCAGCCTCCACCTCTGATGGAGCCTCATGGTGAAAGAACCAGCCTCCACGTCTGATGGAGTCTCATGGTGAAAGAACCAGCCTCCACGTCTGATGGAGCCTCATGGTGAAAGAACCAGCCTCCACGTCTGATGGACCGTTGAGGCGAAAGAACCAGCCTCCACCTCTGATGGACCCTTGAGGCAAAATAACCAGCCTCCACCACTGCTGGACCCTTGAGGTGAAAGAACCAGCCTCCACGTCTGATGGAGCCTCATGGTAAAAGAACCAGCCTCCACGTTTGATAGGCCTCATGGTTAAAGAACCAGCCTCCTCATCTGATGGAGCCTCATGGGGAAAGAACCAGCCTGCACGTCTGATGGATCCTCATGGTAAAAGAACCAGCCTCCACGTTTGATGGAGCCTCATGGTTAAAGAACCAGCCTCCTCATCTGATGGAGCCTCATGGTGAAAGGACCAGCCTCCACGTCTGATGGAGTCTCATGGTGAAAGAACCAGCCTCCACGTCTGATGGAGCCTCATGGGGAAAGAACCAGCCTGCACGTGTAATGGAGCTGATGGAGCCTCATGGTGAAAGAACCAGCCTCCACGTCTGATGGACCCTTGAGGCAAAAGAACCAGCCTCCACGTCTGATGCAGCCTCATGGTGAAAGAACCAGCCTCCACGTATGATGGAGCCTCATGGTGAAAGAACCAGCCTCCATGTCTGATGGAGTCTCATGGTGAAAGAACCAGCCTCCATCTCTGATGGAGCCTCATGGTGAAAGGACCAGCCTCTATGTCGGATGGAGCCTCATGGTGAAAGGACCAGCCTCCACCTCTGATGGAGCCTCATGGTGAAAGAACCAGCCTCCAACTCTGATGGACCCTTGTGGTGAAAGAACGATACTCGACCTCTGATGGACCCTTGAGGTGAAAGAACCAGCCTCCACGTTTGATGGAGCCTCATGGTGAAAGAACCAGCCCCCACGTCTGATGGAGTCTCATGGTGAAAGAACCAGCCTCCACCTCTGATGGAGCCTCATGGTGAAAGGACCAGCCTCTACGTCGGATGGAGCCTCATGGTGAAAGGACCAGCCTCCACCTCTGATGGAGCCTCATGGTGAAAGAACCGGCCTCCACGACTGATGGACCGTTGAGGCAAAATAACCAGCCTCCACCTCTGATGGACCCTTGAGGCGAAAGAACCAGCCTCCACCTCTGATGGACCCTTGAGGCAAAATAACCAGCCTCCACCACTGATGGACCCTTGAGGTGAAAGAACCAGCCTCCACGTCTGATTGAGCCTCATGGTAAAAGAACCAGCCTCCACGTTTGATGGAGCCTCATGGTTAAAGAACCAGCCTCCTCATCTGATGGAGCCTCATTGTGAAAGGACCAGCCTCCACGTCTGATGGAGTCTCATGGTGAAAGAACCAGCCTCCACGTCTGATGGAGCCTCATGGGGAAAGAACCAGCCTGCACGTGTGATGGAGCTGATGGAGCCTCATGGTGAAAGAACCAGCCTCCAGTTCTGATAGACCCTTGAGGCGAAAGAACCAGCCTCCACGTCTGATGGAGCCTCATGGTGAAAGAACCAGCCTCCACGTCTGATGGAATCTCATGGTGAAAGAACCAGCCTCCACGTCTGATGGAGTCTCATGGTGAAAGAACCAGCCTCCACCTCTGATGGAACCTCATGGTGAAAGAAAGAGCCTCCACCTCTGATGGAACCTCATGGTGAAAGGGCCAGCCTCCACCTCTGATGGACCCTTGAGGGGAAAGAACCAGCCTCCATGTTTGATGGAGCCTCATGGTGAAAGGACCAGCCTCCACGTCTGATGGACCCTCATGGTGAAAGGACCAGCCTCCACGTTTGATGGAGCCTCATGGTGAAAGAACCAGCCTCCACGTCTGATGGAGCCTTTTGGTGAAAGGACCAGCCTCCACGTCTGATGGACCCTCATGGTGAAAGGACCAGCCTCCACGTCGGATGGAGCCTCATGGTGAAAGAACCAGCCTCCACGTCTATTGGAGTCTCATGGTGAAAGAACCAGCCTCCACGTCTGATGGAGCCTGATGGTTAAAGAACCAGCCTCCACGTTTGATGGAGCCTCATGGTGAAAGGACCAGCCTCCACATCTGATGGAGCCTCATGGTGAAAGAACCAGCCTCCATGCCTGATGGAGCCTCATGGTGAAAGAATCAGCCTCCAGTTCTGATAGACCCTTGAGGCGAAAGAACCAGCCTCCACGTCTGATGGAGCCTCATGGTGAAAGAACCAGCCTCCACCTCTGATGGACCCTTGAGGCCAGAGAACTAGCCGCTATGTCTGATGGAGCCTCATGGTGAAAGAACCAGCCTCCACGTCTGATGGAGCCTCATTGTGAAAAAGAACCAGCCTCCACGTCTGTTGGACCGCTGAGGCAAAATAACCAGCCTCCACCTCTGATGGACCCTTGAGGTGAAAGAACCAGCCTCCACCACTGATGGACCCTTGTGGTGAAAGAACCAGCCTCCACGTCTGATGGAGCCTCATGGGGAAAGAACCAGCCTGCACGTCTGATGGAGCCTCATGGTAAAAGACCCAGCCTCCACGTTTGACGGAGCCTCATGGTTAAAGAACCAGCCTCCTCATCTGATGGAGCCTCATGGTGAAAGGACCAGCCTCCACGTCTGATGGAGTCTCATGGTGAAAGAACCAGCCTCCACGTCTGATGGAGCCTCATGGGGAAAGAACCAGCCTGCACGTGTGATGGAGCTGATGGAGCCTCATGGTGAAAGAACCAGCCTCCACGTCTGATTGACCCTTGAGGCAAAAGAACCAGCCTCCACGTCTGATGGAGACTCATGGTGAAAGAACCAGCCTCCACGTTTGATGGAGCCTCATGGTGAAAGAACCAGCCTCCACCTCTGATGGAACCTCATGGTGAAAGGGCCAGCCTCCACCTCTGATGGACCCTTGTGGTGAAAGAACCATACTCGACCTCTGATGGACCCTTGAGGTGAAAGAGACAGCCTCCACGTTTGATGGAGCCTCATGGTGAAAGAACCAGCCCCCACGTCTGATGGAGTCTCATGGTGAAAGAACCAGCCTCCACCTCTGATGGAGCCTCATGGTGAAAGGACCAGCCTCTACGTTGGATGGAGCCTCAAGGTGAAAGGATCAGCCTCCACGTCTGATGGAACCTCATGGTGAAAGGACCAGCCTCTACGTCTGATGGAGCCTCATGGTGAAAGGACCAGCCTCTACGTTGGATGGAGCCTCATGGTGAAAGGACCAGCCTCCACCTCTGATGGAGCCTCATGGTGAAATAACCAGCCTCCACCTCTAATGGACCCTTGAGGCGAAATAATCAGCCTCCAGCTCTGATGGACCCTTGAGGTGAAAGAACCAGCCTCCACCTCTGATGGACCCTTGAGGTGAAAGAACCAGCCTCCATGTTTGATGGAGCCTCATGGTTAAAGAACCAGCCTCCCCATCTGATGGAGCCTCATGGTGAAAGAACCAGCCTCCACGTCTGATGGAGTCTCATGGTGAAAGAACCAGCCTCCAACTCTGATGGACCCTTGAGGCAAAATAACCAGCCTCCACCTCTGATGGACCCTTGAGGTGAAAGAACCAGCCTCCACGTTTCATGGAGCCTCATGGTGAAAGAACCAGCCTCCTCATCTGATGGACCCTCATGGTGAAAGAACCAGCCTCCACCTCTGATGGACCCTTAAGGCGAAAGAACCAACCTCCACGTCAGATAAAGACTCAAGGTGAAAGAAGCAGCCTCCACCTCTGATGGACCCTTGAGGCGAAAGAACCAGCCTCCATGTCTGATGGAGTCTCATGGTGAAATAACCAGACTCCACGTCTGATGGAGTCTCATGGTGAAAGAACCAGCCTCTACGTCTGATGGACCCTTGAGGCAAAATAACCAGCCTCCACGTCTGATGGACCCTTGAGGCAAAATAACCAGCCTCCACGTTTGATGGAGCCTCATGGTGAAAGAACCAGCCTCTACGTCTGATGGACCCTTGAGGCAAAATAACCAGCCTCCACCTCTGATGGACCCTTGAGGTGAAAGAACCAGCCTCCACATTTGATGGAGCCTCATGGTGAAAGAACCAGCCTCGTCATCAGATGGAGCCTCATGGTGAAAGAACCAGCCTCCACGTCTGATGGAGCCTCATGGTAAAAGAACCAGCCTCCACGTTTGATGGCGCCTCATGGTGAAAGAACCAGCCCCCACGTCTGATGGAGTCTCAAGGTGAAAGAACCAGCATCCACGTCTGATGGTCCCTTGAGGCGAAATAACCAGCCTCCATCTCTGATGGACCCTTGAGGTGAAAGAACCAGCCTCCACGTTTGATGGAGCATCATGGTGAAAGAGCCAGCCTCCTCATCTGATGGAGCCTCATGGTGAAAGAACCAGCCTCCACGTCTGATGGAGCCTCATGGTGAAAGAACCAGCCTCCACGTCTGATGGACCCTTGAGGCAAAATAACCAGCCTCCACCACTGATGGACCCTTGAGGTGAAAGAACCAGCCTCTACGTCTGATGGAGCCTCATGGTGAAAGGACCAGCCTCCAGGTCTGATGGAGCTTCATGACTAAAGAACCAGCCTCCACCTCTGATGGAGCCTCATGGTGAAAGAACCAGCCTCCACGTCTGATGGAGTCTCATGGTGAAAGAACCAGCCTCCACGTCTGATGGAGCCTCATGGTGAAAGAACCAGCCTCCACGTCTGATGGACCGTTGAGGCGAAAGAACCAGCCTCCACCTCTGATGGACCCTTGAGGCAAAATAACCAGCCTCCACCACTGCTGGACCCTTGAGGTGAAAGAACCAGCCTCCACGTCTGATGGAGCCTCATGGTAAAAGAACCAGCCTCCACGTTTGATAGGCCTCATGGTTAAAGAACCAGCCTCCTCATCTGATGGAGCCTCATGGGGAAAGAACCAGCCCGCACGTCTGATGGAGCCTCATGGTAAAAGAACCAGCTTCCACGTTTGATGGAGCCTCATGGTGAAAGAACCAGCCTCCACGTCTGATGGAGCCTCATGGGGAAAGAACCAGCCTGCACGTGTAATGGAGCTGATGGAGCCTCATGGTGAAAGAACCAGCCTCCACATCTGATGGACCCTTGAGGCAAAAGAACCAGCCTCCACGTCTGATGCAGCCTCATGGTGAAAGAACCAGCCTCCATCTCAGATGGAGCCTCATGGTGAAAGGACCAGCCTCTATGTCGGATGGAGCCTCATGGTGAAATGACCAGCCTCCACCTCTCATGGAGCCTCATGGTGAAAGAACCAGCCTCCACCTCTGATGGACCCTTGTGGTGAAAGAACCATACTCGACCTCTGATGGACCCTTGAGGTGAAACAACCAGCCTCCACGTTTGATGGAGCCTCATGGTGAAAGAACCAGCCCCCACGTCTGATGGAGTCTCATGGTGAAAGAACCAGCCTCCACCTCTGATGGAGCCTCATGGTGAAAGGACCAGCCTCTACGTCGGATGGAGCCTCATGGTGAAAGGACCAGCCTCCACCTCTGATGGAGCCTCATGGTAAAAGAACCAGCCTCCACATTTGATGGCGCCTCATGGTGAAAGAACCAGCCCCCACGTCTGATGGAGTCTCAAGGTGAAAGAACCAGCATCCACGTCTGATGGTCCCTTGAGGCGAAATAACCAGCCTCCATCTCTGATGGACCCTTGAGGTGAAAGAACCAGCCTCCACGTTTGATGGAGCATCATGGTGAAAGAGCCAGCCTCCTCATCTGATGGAGCCTCATGGTGAAAGAACCAGCCTCCACGTCTGATGGAGCCTCATGGTGAAAGAACCAGCCTCCACGTCTGATGGACCCTTGAGGCAAAATAACCAGCCTCCACCACTGATGGACCCTTGAGGTGAAAGAACCAGCCTCTACGTCTGATGGAGCCTCATGGTGAAAGGACCAGCCTCCAGGTCTGATGGAGCTTCATGATTAAAGAACCAGCCTCCACCTCTGATGGAGCCTCATGGTGAAAGAACCAGCCTCCACGTCTGATGGAGTCTCATGGTGAAAGAACCAGCCTCCACGTCTGATGGAGCCTCATGGTGAAAGAACCAGCCTCCACGTCTGATGGACCGTTGAGGCGAAAGAACCAGCCTCCACCTCTGATGGACCCTTGAGGCAAAATAACCAGCCTCCACCACTGCTGGACCCTTGAGGTGAAAGAACCAGCCTCCACGTCTGATGGAGCCTCATGGCAAAAGAACCAGCCTCCACGTTTGATAGGCCTCATGGTTAAAGAACCAGCCTCCTCATCTGATGGAGCCTCATGGGGAAAGAACCAGCCCGCACGTCTGATGGAGCCTCATGGTAAAAGAACCAGCTTCCACGTTTGATGGAGCCTCATGGTGAAAGAACCAGCCTGCACGTGTAATGGAGCTGATGGAGCCTCATGGTGAAAGAACCAGCCTCCACATCTGATGGACCCTTGAGGCAAAAGAACCAGCCTCCACGTCTGATGCAGCCTCATGGTGAAAGAACCAGCCTCCATGTCTGATGGAGTCTCATGGTGAAAGAACCAGCCTCCATCTCAGATGGAGCCTCATGGTGAAAGGACCAGCCTCTATGTCGGATGGAGCCTCATGGTGAAATGACCAGCCTCCACCTCTGATGGAGCCTCATGGTGAAAGAACCAGCCTCCACCTCTGATGGACCCTTGTGGTGAAAGAACCATACTCGACCTCTGATGGACCCTTGAGGTGAAACAACCAGCCTCCACGTTTGATGGAGCCTCATGGTGAAAGAACCAGCCCCCACGTCTGATGGAGTCTCATGGTGAAAGAACCAGCCTCCACCTCTGATGGAGCCTCATGGTGAAAGGACCAGCCTCTACGTCGGATGGAGCCTCATGGTGAAAGGACCAGCCTCCACCTCTGATGGAGCCTCATGGTGAAAGAACCAGCCTCCACGTCTGATGGACCGTTGAGGCAAAATAACCAGCCTCCACCTCTGATGGACCCTTGAGGCGAAAGAACCAGCCTCCACCTCTGATGGACCCTTGAGGCAAAATAACCAGCCTCCACCACTGATGGACCCTTGAGGTGAAAGAACCAGCCTCCACGTCTGATGGAGCCTCATGGTAAAAGAACCAGCCTCCACGTTTGATGGAGCCTCATGGTTAAAGAACCAGCCTCCTCATCTGATGGAGCCTCATTGTGAAAGAACCAGCCTCCACGTCTGATGGAGTCTCATGGTGAAAGACCCAGCCTCACGTTTGATAGGCCTCATGGTTAAAGAACCAGCCTCCACGTCTGATGGAGCCTCATGGGGAAAGAACCAGCCTGCACGTGTGATGGAGCTGATGGAGCCTCATGGTGAAAGAACCAGCCTCCAGTTCTGATAGACCCTTGAGGCGAAAGAACCAGCCTCCACGTCTGATGGAGCCTCATGGTGAAAGAACCAGCCTCCACGTCTGATGGAGTCTCATGGTGAAAGAACCAGCCTCCACGTCTGATGGAGTCTCATGGTGAAAGAACCAGCCTCCACCTCTGATGGAACCTCATGGTGAAAGAAAGAGCCTCCACCTCTGATGGAACCTCATGGTGAAAGGGCCAGCCTCCACCTCTGATGGACCCTTGAGGGGAAAGAACCAGCCTCCACGTTTGATGGAGCCTCATGGTGAAAGGACCAGCCTCCACGTCTGATGGACCCTCATGGTGAAAGGACCAGCCTCCACGTTTGATGGAGCCTCATGGTGAAAGAACCAGCCTCCACGTCTGATGGAGCCTTTTGGTGAAAGGACCAGCCTCCACGTCTGATGGACCCTCATGGTGAAAGGACCAGCCTCCACGTCGGATGGAGCCTCATGGTGAAAGAACCAGCCTCCACGTCTATTGGAGTCTCATGGTGAAAGAACCAGCCTCCACGTCTGATGGAGCCTGATGGTTAAAGAACCAGCCTCCACGTTTGATGGAGCCTCATGGTGAAAGGACCAGCCTCCACGTCTGATGGAGCCTCATGGTGAAAGAACCAGCCTCCATGCCTGATGGAGCCTCATGGTGAAAGAATCAGCCTCCAGTTCTGATAGACCCTTGAGGCGAAAGAACCAGCCTCCACGTCTGATGGAGCCTCATGGTGAAAGAACCAGCCTCCACCTCTGATGGACCCTTGAGGCCAGAGAACTAGCCGCTATGTCTGATGGAGCCTCATGGTGAAAGAACCAGCCTCCACGTCTGATGGAGCCTCATTGTGAAAAAGAACCAGCCTCCACGTCTGATGGACCGCTGAGGCAAAATAACCAGCCTCCACCTCTGATGGACCCTTGAGGTGAAAGAACCAGCCTCCACCACTGATGGACCCTTGTGGTGAAAGAACCAGCCTCCACGTCTGATGGAGCCTCATGGTAAAAGAACCATCCTCCACGTTTGATGGAGCCTCATGGTTAAAGAACCAGCCTCCTCATCTGATGGAGCCTCATGGGGAAAGAACCAGCCTGCACGTCTGATGGAGCCTCATGGTAAAAGACCCAGCCTCCACGTTTGACGGAGCCTCATGGTTAAAGAACCAGCCTCCTCATCTGATGGAGCCTCATGGTGAAAGGACCAGCCTCCACGTCTGATGGAGTCTCATGGTGAAAGAACCAGCCTCCACGTCTGATGGAGCCTCATGGGGAAAGAACCAGCCTGCACGTGTGATGGAGCTGATGGAGCCTCATGGTGAAAGAACCAGCCTCCACGTCTGATTGACCCTCGAGGCAAAAGAACCAGCCTCCACGTCTGATGGAGCCTCATGGTGAAAGAACCAGCCTCCACGTTTGATGGAGCCTCATGGTGAAAGAACCAGCCTCCACCTCTGATGGAACCTCATGGTGAAAGGGCCAGCCTCCACCTCTGATGTGTGGTAAATTAAATTTACTTATTACCTCATTTCTGAATTTCTATGCTTAATAAATCATAATTTCTTGTCAATGCAAAGCGAGGAGTCCGTGGTGCTCAAATGAAGGAGGAGAAGACCAATAACTCGAGTTAAAGGGAGCGCTTCCAGCACCAAGCGGGCACAGGAGCAATCTCTCAAGTCCCTCTCTTTAAGTGGGGCTTTATTTTCAACAGCAGAATATTTATACAGTCTTGGTCACGAGGCAAAATAGAGGAACAAACAGGTCGTGGCAGATAGAGGAACAAAGATTCAGCAAGAGGAGCAGAGTGTGAAGAAATGGGGGCGTGTCTTAGGCTTCGTGAGGGGACTTGCGATGTGAAATAGTCTGACAGTTGGAAGGGGAAGGCTTCCTCATTTGGGGGTTTGTGCTCGTGCTTCATGTCAGAAACATGAACCATCTCTGCGGGGAGCAGGAACTCATGTACTGGTTTCCCGGACTTGGCAGAAACCACAGAGACAGATGGTGAAAATGAGGAAAACCAGGTGCAGGGGTGTCGTGCTCGTGCTCGGGGTCTTGGGACACCAAAGGGTGAATTAAAAACAAAATGGTGTCGGCTTTTAATGTGGGCAATTATTAATCGCGCAAAGGGGATCGCGCAAAGGGGCATAATTAGATCGCGCAGAGGGCAGCGAAGGGGCATAATTATAGATTTTATTTCCACATTCCCTCCTTGCCCCAGAGTGTACCTACATTATATCTCAATTTGCATGAGATCATTTATACATTCTTGTAACATGATTCTTTCCCTTTCTCTCTGCTGGACAAGTGGTTTAGGAATGCATTTTGCAGCGCATAGACCGCATAGGGCAGGACCACATTGGATGCAAAGGCAGCATCCAGTTATTATCAGGAATATTATGCCTGCTGCTGACAGCAGTTGCCATCCCCAGGACGATATTATCTTCCAGAACCAGTCAGACCACGTCCAAGTGCCAGGTTCTTGATGTAAACTTACGGCTATCTTGTGTAATTTTGTTATGGCCGTGTATACAGATGGGGAATTATCAGGAATAAATATACAGCAGCTAGAGCCTATAATTTTACAGGCTCCGCCACTGTCAGCCAAGATGATGTCAAGGACAAGGCGATTTTGGAGAGTAACCAATCGTATGGCAGACTGCTCCTGGGTTAAGCTCCCCAGGGCAGACGCCGTCTGGTTTACTACAGCCTCTAAGGTCCTTGTCAACCTGCGTATAAGCTTGCTGTTCTGTACAGGGCCAACAAAGAAGAAGAACCCTTTGTTAAAATCTGTATACTGTTCCCATGAGGTTTCCGCTTGGTCAACCAATGAGGTATCGATCGTTCTTTTATGTCTGACATGGGGCACTAGGAGGTCTCTGTGGTAAGTGGATGGGGCCACAAAGACAGGGGGTAACAGGAATGCTATATAGCAAGTTCCCCCAGTTCAAGGGCAGCTGCACATAGGCCGTTTGGCCACAGATGAAATAAGTATGGCGAGATGCTAGAAATGAGGACTTTCCTCTGTCTTCAAAACTTATAGTGGTATGACAGTCACTGTGTCCTAATGGAACAGAGCCATTTTTCTGGATGCACAGGTGTCCTTTTACTGGTGAGACCGAGATGGAAGGGGAACCAGCATTCTTTTTAGGTTTGGTATTTAACATCTTGTAGGACATGGTCATGTTCCCTTGCTTGTATTCTTCACTTTCTAGGACTGTACCGGTCGCCTGAGGATCTCCCTCCTTATTAGGGTAACAGGCAGTATTGAGTACCTTGTTTAAATCCCCCCAAGGCCACCCATTCTTGCATGAATTATTTCCGTCAGGGCAGGAAGTGGGGGTAGTAGTGTCAGCTGTTATTAGGGCGAACCAGGCTTCACAAGTTCCATTATAAGAGAATGGGAAAGAAAAAAGAGGCATCCCTCCCTTTTTCTGATGAGGTGGGATGCGGCCACATATCCAACAATTGGTGCTATTACTGGCTTGCTGAGTGTGGTGTAGCATCTGTATGAAGGTATTGTTTCGCAAGGCTAGTCTATGGGCTTGTTCATGAGGGGGTAGGTCGTGATAGGTGTGTTCCTGAGTGCTGTTGGGTGTATGAGAGGTGTGTTGTGTTGGGGGAAAAACAGTGTGGAGAATCCAACCAAGACACGTCATAACTGCCATGAGGAAAAATAATACTGTCAAACATATAATAGGACCATTATGTCTTTTTCTAGAGTTCATTTTTTTTTTTCTCCCACATAGTCAAGGTGTTAAAATCTATTCCCATGCTCCAACCGCTTCACCACTGGACCGACGCCCAATGGACTTAATTAGCCAGAGTCCGAATGGCAGACCTTAACTTTGATTTGTAATCCTGTTGTGGGGTTAGTTCCAAAGGCAATAAAGATTGTTCAGTCACAATGTCAGTGGGATTGGCAGGGCCATCAGCAACAGTGTCTTTTTGTCCAAAATGTTTCCGGCAGTGGCTTGCGTGGAGCCAGCCCTTCCTGCCCTCGACCTTCACTGCTGTCCGTGTTGTTAGTAGTACGAGTCTTGGCTTCTTCCACCTGGGCTGGAGGGGACTGGTCCGGTCGAAGTTCTCACGAGGACCCAGTCCCCGGGTCGGATGGCGTGTTCTTCCGGGTTGGTTTTGTCAGGGAAGGTGGCAGCAACCTGAGAACGACAAGATTGGAGTGCAGACATCAAGGAAGCCAGGTAGTCAGTCAGCATAGTACTGTCAACATCAGTTATTCTTTTAGGCCTTGGCGTACCTCACATATTTGGTGGTCTGCCAAAGACCACTTCATATGGAGATAAGCCAGTTCTGGAATGGGCTACCATACGCATGTAGAAGAGGGCAACCGGTAAGGCTACCATCCAGTCCACGCCTTTGTCAGTGCATATCTTGGCCAATTTTGTCTTCAAAGTTTGGTTGTGCCTTTCTACTAGACCTGCTGCATGAGGATGTCTTACACAGTGAAACTTCCAAGTGTACCCTAACAGAAGAGACACTTGCTTCATGAGTTCAGAGGAAAAAGGTTGGCCGTTATCTGAGTAGATGACACGGGGCAACCCATACCTCGGAAAAACTCTCTAACTAATTGTTTAGCAGTTGTCGTTGCAGTGTAATCTGGGACGGGATAGGCTTCTGTCCATCTGGTCAGAGCACACACTACAACTAGCACATACTTGTGACTTCTACATCTCTCCATCTGGATATAGTCCATCTGGAGAACTTCAAATGGATGGTCAGGGGGTTGGAATCCTCCCTGTTCCACCTTTGTGCCTTTTCCTGGGTTGAACTGATTACAAATCATGCATGTTTTAACTTTTTGTTTGGCTGCAGCTCTCAAATGTTTGTTGTGCCATATATTCTGTATGCTGTCTAACATTGCTTTTTCTCCCAGATGTGCTGGTCCATGTATGGTGTTTACCATAACTTGTACCATGGCATCCGGTAGAAACCATACTGCTCTTTCAGGTGTCATCCAGCCTTGATCTGTAAGGACCCCTCCTTTTTCCTTCCATTCTAGCAGTTCCTGTGGTGTGGCGTGACTTTGGACATCCTGGATGTCAGAAAAGGGGTCTCGTATTGTATATTGGCGGTGTGGTATACTTAATTCTGTGTTTGCTGCTAACTTGGCTGCACTGTCTGCAGAATCATTTCCTTTTGATATTTCATCTGTTCCTTTTGTGTGCGCTTTACATTTTAGCACTGCGATTTTCTCTGGTAACTGACTGGCCTCTAAGAGGGCAGTGATGAGTGTAGCATGCTGTATTCTGAACCCATGTGATGTGAGAAATCCTCTCTCTTTCCATAATGTACCGAGTTGTGTACAACTCCAAAGGCATATTGTGAATCAGTGTAGATGTTAACTGACTTTCCTTTTGCTAAGTGACATGCTCGTGTTAGGGCTATGAGTTCTGCTGCCTGTGCCGACAGTATCTCTATCTTGTGTGCTTCTAAAGTGTCTGTACCATTTGTGACGGCATAGGCTGCTGCTAATTCTCCTGTGGGGAGTCTCATACATGAACCATCAACAAAGAGTGTCATTTCTGCCTTAGCAAGGGGAGTATCTTGTAAATCCGGTCTTGGTTTGGTCACTAAATCAATTATGTCAATACAATCGTGAATTTCTTCAGTAGGAGAGGTCAGTGGCAACAGTGTTGCTGGGTTTAAAATGTTGCAGCGTCTAATCTCAATGTGTGGCTGAAAAAGTGTCATCTCATATCCGGTGAGTCTGGCTATTGTCAGATGCTGTGTTTGTGTTCTGTTTAACAGAAGTTCTACAGCGTGTGGGACCTGAATTATCAGATGATGTCCCAATACAATAGAATCGCTTTGTCTAATAGCTTGTGCAGTAGCTGCTACTGATTTTAGACATGCAGGCAATGCTTGTGCTACTGGATCTAATGTGCTTGAAAAATAACCACATGGTTTATGTTTGTCTGCTTGAAGTTGGGTCAGAACTGATAGTGCTGTACCTGAGTTTTCTGTTACAAATAATGTAAAATCTTTGGTGTAATTAGGTGTTGCCAGCACTGGGGCTTGACACATAGCTTTTTTAAGAGACTGAAAGGCTTGCGTGTGTTCATCTGTCCAGGGTAATTGTGGAGTAGCGCCAGCTTCGAGTGTTGTCAGCTGCACTAACGGTTTGGAAATGAGTGCAAATTGTGGGATCCACTGCCTACAATATGAGGTGAGACCAACAAAGGCTCGAACTTGTTTCTGTGTTGTTGGTTGTGGTATTTGTTGTATGAGTTGGATGCGTTCCTGTGTAAGCTGCCTACCCTTCCTTTGACAGCAAGTGCCCTAAGTATGCCACTTGCTGTAAACAAAATTGGAGCTTACCAGGGGAAACTTTATGGCCATTTGCAGCTAGGAATTCTAGTACTAGTAGTGATGCTTCAGCACATGCTGCGTCAGATCTGGCCGTAATGAGGATATCATCAACATATTGTAGTATGGCTGTATCCGTGGGCATTTGAACAGTATCTAGTTGTCTTTTTAATGCTTGGCTATATACGCTTGGACTCTCTGTGAAACCTTGAGGAGCTCTTGTGAATTGGAAACTTCGCCCTTGTAAGGAGAAGCCAAAAAGGTATTGACTGTCTGGGTGAATAGGTATGCTAAAGAATGCGTTTTCAAGTCAATGACTGAAAATGCGTTGCTTCCGCATCTATGGCTGTGAGTAGGGTGGAGATGTCTGGAACCACAGGGTGTTGTGGAACGACACATTTATTGAGCTCTCTCAAATCCACCACTAGTCTGTAGACAGGTGGTGTTCCTGGTTCCACTTTTTATGAACTGGTAAAACAGGGGAATTGCAAATGTTAGAAGTTGTTTCCTTAATCACACCTGACTGTATTAGGTCCTGAATAATTAACATTAATGCTTGTTCAGCCTGAGGTGGAATTTTGTATTGCCTTATGCGTGGTAGTTGGGCTCCTCTTTCAGTGTAACCTTGTGAGGTGTTATTTCCATACATCCTACTGTGGTGGAATCAGTGGCCCACAGGGTGTGTGGCAAATCTTTCAAACGCTCATCTAATTCTCTACTTGTGTAGTGGCCCTTGAAATCTCGCAGAAATAGTCTGACATCTGTAGGTGAGCAAACAATGACAGCTCCTAATTCTTTCAATGTTTTTATACCAAGCAAGTTTTCTGGACATGATTTTGTCAATATAAGATCTGTAGTTGTCATGAGGGGACCAACCTGCAAGGGCAGTGGCTTTGACGTGACGTTTGTCACAGGTTGTCCCGAGAAACCCAGAGAAATACTTTTGAACCCGAGAGAGGAGCCTCTGGGACCTCTTGATGGCTTATTGTTGTTTTACTGGCCCCAGTGTCTAGTAGAAACTTCCTATCCTCCCCAAGAAGTCGGACCTCTATAAATGGACCTGTCTGATCTACTGGAATGGGGATTAGGGACAGTTTGTCATCTTCTCTCTCTGGGCAACATCATGAGAAATCTGGGTAATATTCAGTGTAGGCGCTGTCTATAATATTCATTTGGGCCATTTGTGTTGTCAGTGGAACTGAAGGTGTTGAACTGTCTAGGGAATCATTCTGTTTTGGCTGATATGGGCGTGGCTGGGTCTTACCAGTAGCCAAATTGTGCTTTAAGACAGGGCAATCT